>CM064480.1:53100143-53227643 GCA_032716605.1 Paralithodes platypus | reverse complement strand
GAGAGAGAGAGAGAGAGAGAGAGAGAGAGAGAGAGAGAGAGAGAGAGAGAGAGAGAGAGAGAGAAGTACATTTTATCTTTTAAGCATAATCAGCTTCAACATGTCAGTCAATTGCTTGATGATATTGCCTCCGAGGCAATCATAGTTGGTTTCCATTATCTAAATTGACCACTTACGATTATCAGGCTATGATGAAGTTGAAGATATATATAACATAATGATGACTGTAAATAATATTGAATTGAATGTAATATAGTCGTCAGTACTAATAAGGTTACACCCATTTTATATACAAATTTGTACTTACAAGTTCTGAAACACCTGAGGTACAATGCAATAGTGTTGTGTATCGTTTGTGTTTGCTATTGATTGAAATGGGTATGTAGTTATTAGTGTTCACGACTGCACTGATGCATGTATTACAACTGTATTATATATTACAACTGAAGTATAGCCTGTATGTCTGCTGTATATCCGTATTTACAACTTGAACTACCTCATAGACCCATGCTCGCAAGTGGTCTAATATCAATGTCTGGAAATCAGTAATAACTAGCTGTGCCATATTCCTTAGTGAAAATATATGTTTATATTAATTTGTCAAACCTAATTACTATAAGACAAATATTAAGTTTTCCATCAGGATTTATTCAGTAACTATTTTCTTCCCTTATTTATATATTTGCTTTAATGATAAGTATTAATTTTCCTTAAATTGTTTACAGACTGATTATACTTTGACTTGCAGTGCTTCAATGTGTGAAATTTACTAATAGATTCCTAACAGATACTGCAAACATTACTATAATTAGGTATATCTTTATATATATCCTTAGAATATGCTTTGAAAATAACTGACGGAAAAATATGATCTCTGTTTCATACTATCTGTATACTGTATATACAGTAGTTTACCTGGGTAGGATTACATGCATACTTGATTTGAAACGATCGATATATAAAGAAAAGGGTACAATAATTGTGCAGTATTATGTTCCTTTATTAGCTAAATGTATTCACCAGATTATTAATACCAGCGTAGATAAGGCATTAACCTCCCTCCCTCCCTCTCTCTCTCTCTCTCTCTCTCTCTCTCACTTTTTCTCTCTTTAACTGCCTCATACATTCTTTACCAGAGCTTTAATTGGAATCCACCGCTACTCACGTCTCGCTCTATCCTCATTTCTTGCTTCTTATCCCCAATTCTACTTTTATAACCATTTTTACCGCTATTAAATTAAACTACTTTTTGTTCCGCGCGTCGGGAGTTTTAGATTAACGTTATACTTTATGCCCCTATTCGCATTTAATGCTTCTTAATTTTGTGCTTTTCCTTTTTTTATAATTACCATATTATTAATCATATTTTGTGTAGTAATACTACTATTGCTTTATTATTGTTTTTGTTATTATTAGTATTTGGCATTCAAACATTCTTTAACAGATGCTTGCAACTATATAATTAACCCAATTTGGAGCAAGAAGGTGAACATCTCCAAATGTACATTATCTCAAAATCCTATGCATGGTCTGCTACTAAACTTTGGTTGTCAATTGTGTATCTACATAAGTGTAATCGATATACTTTTGACACGTTTAAGTAACTCTCACACTAGTTCACTCCCTTTATTTAAACTCCTTAAAATTACAAGTTCTCAAGATATACGGATAGATATAGGCTAATATACTGTATGTGATTGCTTAAGCTTGGAACCTGTATGCGATTACAATTTTAATGTCTTCCCGACCCAGTTTCCTCCTTGATGAACCCTCTCCCGCCCCCCCCCCCCCTCTTAGTATAATTATTGTTTGTATTCAATTAAATCTTCCGAGATGCTTACATTTTATTCAGAGACATATTCAGATTGCCATTGATAGCTTGTAACCCTTCACTCCCAGACGTTCATCATATTGAAGATTAGTACACTACTGAGAACTCCTGCTTACTGTTGTTTATTTATTTATTTAATTATGTTATTTTATTATATATATATATATATTTTTTTTTTTTTTTTTTTTTTTTTTTTTTTGCCAGACGACGTTATTCCCGAGAAGGGGTGGCCATGTCTATGCTTGCTCATATTATCTTCACATCACCTTGTTACTCCATGCGAAAGGTATATTATCCCTTTCAATATACCAAAACGCACCACTTCAATTTATTCTGGCTAACATTAGAGGATTTCATGGAGCTTGGGAATTGATAACATTGTTAAATAACAGCCAAAACAAAATTAAACAGTGTGACCTCGTATCCTGAAGGGGTTAGTTCATCTTATACATATTTAAGGTCTATTAATTCATGTATTCATATATTTGTTTAGCTTCCTCCCTTGACCTCCATCAAGCTTAGAAAAACACCCTCTCTTAAAATTGAAAATGCAATGGGGCGAAATGTGTTAAAATCACCAAACTAAGGGGCCGAACGTCTTATAATCTCAAAACTAATGGAGGCTAAACATTAGGGAGAAGGGGGTCCAGAAAAACGGTCTGCCTCCCCTTAATAGTGAACACAATTCTATCTTACCTACCTAATTAAGATTCCACGAGTGTGAATTTTCGAAGTCTAATTACTAGTAAATATACCGTAGCCGTTAATGGGAAGCACTTTATCTCAGAAAATGTCGATGCTCAGTCATTGACACATTCTTAAGGGGGGCGACCTGCTTTCTTTCTTTTCTTTTCTCTCTTTCTCTGGCTTGTATCCATTCGACCCATTCAGCCTTCTGTTTTAAGACGATTATCAACATCCAGGTGTCAATTTATTCCTGGCGAGCGATAGCGAGCCAGCATTGTATGGAGAAATCCGGATTCGCCGGAGACAGTTTTCTATCGAACAATTTACAAATTTAGCCTGCTGTCAACAAAATGTTTGAAAATATGCTTGCTCGCTACCGCTCACCAGGAAAAAATTAACGCCTGGATGGGGGTAAACGTCTTACTACAGTAGGCTGAATAGGGCCGAATGGATACAACTCAGAGAGAGAGAGTGAAAGAGAGAAACAAACGATGTGTGGCAAAATATGTTGCATGCTGCGAGATTGGCCGGTATCACACGAACACTTCTCCCTCAAACATTTATCCTTAACACTGGTCTGGCAGCTTATTAGGTCAACTGTTTACATTATTCTGTCACCTAAGCTAATCCATCATCTCTCTAGTTTTCGATACCTGTATAAGATATCACAGCAATTTTTGCCAAAAATAATATGTTGAGGATCAAAAGTTAACGATAAGAGCTCTTGTGTAGTACCACCTTTTGGAATGATCTTTACCTCCGTCAATAAAGTTGAAAGGAGGTGATGTCTGTCAGCTTGTCTGTAAACAAGATATCTCGCAAAGTTATAAACCGATTATCAGGAAATTTGGTGGGCAGATAGAATATGCGCCAAGGAAGAATTGACTCAATTTAAGTAATAATCCGTAGATATTCACGGAACTTGTCGGGCAGATTGGATATGCGCCAAAGAAGAGGTTATTCAGTTTAGGAAGATATCTGAAACCCAGATCTCCATTACTTTTTGGCCTATGATATTAATGATAAATCACCAGCCAGATTTGGTGGAGGTATTCGCTCGAATGAGTGCCCATCTAGTTTGTTTCGTGTTTAAGTATAGGTTGATTTAATTTATCGAAGCACATTTATTATAAACAGTATGGACTCTCTCTCTCTCTCTCTCTCTCTCTCTCTCTCTCTCTCTCTCTCTCTCTCTCTCTCCTTTTTATCCTTAACATATTTCCATCCACTTTCAATCACCGCACTTAACCGCCTCATTGCTATTATTTTTTTGGTTATCTATAACTTCAGATCGCTTTTTATCATTTTAGTTATTTGTTTTCCTCTAACATCTTTCATACCCAACCAGGCCAGCCCCCTCTCCAGCTCTCTCTCTCTCTCTCTCACTCTCTCTCTCTCTCTCTCTCTCTCTCTCTCTCTCTCTCTCTCTCTCCTTTTTATCCTTAACATCTTTCCATCCACTTTCAATCACCGCACTTAACCGCCTCATTGCCATTATTTGTTTGGTTATCTATAACTTCAGATCGCTTTTTATCATTTTAGTTATTTTTTTTCCTCTAACATCTTTCATACCCAACCAGGCCAGCCCCCTCTCCAGCTCGCTTTCTTTCTCCCTCGCCCCCGCCCCTGCTCTCTCTCTCTCTCTCTCTCTCTCTCTCTCTCTTAACATTTTGTACAATTTAATAATGTTTCCATAACTGCTGCCCTAGATCCGGTTACCCACTCAGATCCTGGCTCTCGCTCACTCTCTCCCTATCTTGATGTTGACAGCATTATTAATATCCTAAGCATTCATTAATACTCAACATCAGGGTGGCGTCGCCAGTGTAAGTAATCATAGGATATAATTGGCGTGCTTCCTTTCAATCAGTTAGATCTTTTAGTTGTACCGGTGCCCAATGCCGAGGATTTATACATTTAACCACTTAGCTTTAGGAGAAGCAGGCAATTGCCCACAGAAAGGTTGACTATGATATGTGATGTTTTTTTTTTTTTTTTTTTTTTTTTACATATCCCATCAGAAAGGTCGACTATGATAAGTGAATTGTTATGCATCCAGCCAATTATACATTAATAACAACAGCAATAATCTAGATATGTGCCAGGAGAGATTTCCCGGGGTTTCTGAAACAAGGGAGACATGGTAGAGATGGAAGCACCACGGGAAGATCAGGAGGACGGCTTGGTAGAGGCAGAGGAACGGATAATCTTGGAAGACTATGGCCTAGCAGATACTAAGTGTCTTAAGTGCGGAACAACCAATGCAAGAAAGAATTCGCGAAAATGTTCCGGCTGTCTTAGATCTATTCATTTATCTTGTGCTAAGCTGACAAAGAAAACATCAGGAGAACAACCAAACTGGAAATGTCTCGCATGCCCAGGGCCACTGCAGAGCCAACCGGGGCAACACCGGCAACACCGGTCGCCGACTTGACCCAACTGGTGACCAAATGGAAAGCGCGGATCCAGGTCCTTGCCCGGGTACCTAAAGGAGCCAGAATCCAAGTTGCGGAGGCCCTTACAACCATCATAAAGCAGGCCCTACAGCTCAAGACACCCCTCGCATGGGCACGGCTCCTGGGTTTCTCCTATGGGGCCCTCCGAAAACCACCCAGAACCAACATACAAGACCATCTTCAGGTTTCACTAGCCACCAGAGTGAAACGTCAAGTAGCACAGTATATGGATGGAAACAAACTGGTGGAACCCCCCGAAGAGCAACCAAACAGGGCCCAGAAGCACCAGGAGAAGGAAGAGGAAGAGGCTGAACAGCTACGTAAGAGGGTCGCTGCGAAGCTGGCGGATAGTGACATCAAATTGGCCGTCAGACTGTTGTCCTCTTCAGAAGGTTTTGCTGGTCAAGGCACCGAAGTTGTTGAAGCCCTACAAGAAAAGCACCCACCTACACCTAGGGACCTAAACCTCCCCCCTGCCCCAAATGACCAGATGCGCCAACCTTTAGTTGTCACGAAGGAGCAGGTGGTCGCCGCAGTGACTTCATTCCCAGCAGGCTCAGCCGCGGGCCCAGATAGTATCCGACCCGCCCACCTCAAAGGCCTCTTGGGTCAGGGATCAGGAGCTGCTGGGGAGGCACTCTTGGAAACCCTCACCAAATTCATCAACATGGTTTTAAGAGGGGAAGTACCCGACTGTGCCACACCCCTATTTTTTGGGGCATCACTCTGTGCACTGGCAAAAAAAAGATGGCGGTGTGCGCCCAATAGCAGTAGGGAACACCTTCCGCCGCCTTGCCACAAAGGTGGGTTTGAAACCACTCTCGAATGGCCTAGGTCAACACTTAAGACCAGTTCAACTAGGTTTCGGAACTCCAGGGGGGTATGAAGCTGCTGTACACGCAACCCGCACCTACCTCAGCCAAGCCCAAGAAAAACGAGTGCTTCTAAAGATTGACATGCGGAACGCATTCAACAGCATTCGCAGGGATGTCTTCCTCCGTGCAGCTCAAGAACACATCCCCACTCTGTACCCCCTACTTTGGCAGGCTTATTCCAAACCTTCAATCCTGATTTTTGGCGAGACAGTAATCCCATCAGAGACCGGGTTACAGCAGGGAGATCCAGGTGGTCCTGCTCTTTTCTCAATAGGGGTGGATGCAGCAGCTAACAAAGTAAGGTCAGAGCTGAATGTATGGTACCTGGACGATGCAACCTTGGGTGGGTCAGTAGAGAACGTTCTAACCGACCTAAATAACATCATAACTGACCTCGGCCAGGCCGGGCTAGTGATAAATGACACCAAATGTGAACTTGTTCTCCTCAACCACACACGTGAACAAGGAGAAGAGACTCAGGCCCTGTTCCGAAACATATTGCCAGATGTAAAGATCCTTCAGGAGCACCAGCAAACCCTATTAGGTTCCCCACTAACTCTGGCAGCAATCCCACCAGCACTTCAAGTTAAAAAGGAGGAGCTTCAACGTCTCATGAGTCGCCTGATACACATCGATGCCCACTCAGCTCTGGCCCTGCTCAAGAACTGTTTCTCCATCCCAAAACTCCAATACCTCCTGCGCACATCGATGACTTACACGAACAATGGCGGCCTCCAAGAATTAGACAGCATAATCCGAGAAGCAGTGACCAGCATCACCAACGTGGAATTTAAAGAACGGGCCTGGACACAAGCCACCCTTCCTGTCCGCCTCGGGGGCTTGGGCATACGGAGAGCCTCGGATATTGCCTCCCCAGCCTTTATCTCTTCCCTCATCGCGACCAACGACCTCGTATTGTCCATCCTTTATTCTAAACCCGGAATGACACTTAATGGGGACGTAACAGCAGCGATTAACACCTGGAAGGGAAGTGCAGGAGTAGAGGAGGAGCCTCAGGGTACCTCCAGGAGCAAGCAGAAAGCGTGGGATACCATCTCGGCGAAGAAAACTGAAGAAAATCTCCTAACCAATGCAGACCAGGTTGCAAAAGCACGCCTCCAGGCAGCCGCCCGTTCGGAGAGTGGCTTGTGGTTACACGCCATCCCCATCCCACCTCTTGGAACTCACTTGGATGCTGAAGCGCTCCGGGTCGCCATCGCGCTCAGAGTGGGTGCGGCAGTTTGTCACCCACACACTTGCAAGTGTGATGGGAGGATGGATGCTCAAGGTCACCATGCCTTGTCATGTAATTACAACGCAGGCCGCCTGCCAAGACACTCTGCACTAAATGATGTCATAAAACGGGCCCTGCAGAGTGCTAACTGTGCATCAATCCTCGAACCACATGGACTTCACAGAGAAGACGGCAAACGGCCAGATGGGATGACCACTTTCTCTTACAAGAATGGCCGGTGCCTCGTGTGGGATGCCACATGTGTTGACACTTTCTCCACAACCAACGCCGCCAGAAACGCCGACGAAGCAGGTGAAGCCGCCCGGATAGCAGAAAATAAAAAGCGAGAAAAATATCAAGCCATCGCCAGAATTCATCAGTTCGAGCCCCTGGCATTCGAAACTTCAGGAGTCTTCGGCCCTACCACCCTTAAGATGGTGAATGAAATAGGCCGTAAAATCAGAGAAGTTTCAGGAGAACCCGGGAAACCCTCTGGCTCAAGCAAAGACTAGGGATGGCTATCCTCCGGGGCAATGCCACCAGCGTCATGAGCTCAGTTCGACAGGACTGGGTCATGCCACTGAGTGAGGCCCCGGCAGGAGTGGTGTATCCGTAGTCTTTCCACAGTAGGGTAAAACAAAACATAAACCTTATTTGTATGTAACATGTGTGATGCACATTAATAAAAGGGGATGTGTCGGATGGTTGAAAGCCACAGTTGCTCGCGCGTTTGGGGCTAGCAACACGTATTATGAAAAACATGCATCCTCCTTCATTCACTGTCCCCCCCCCCTTCACTCACTCAACCCCACAATTTGCCGGAGGATAACAGGTTTTTCACAATACGTAGACGAAGGTCTTTTTAAAAAAAACAGTATATACATTATTTATGCTACTGAACTATTTGTTATCACTATGTTCATGTTATATGTTAATGCAACATCAGACATTATTTTCTCTCTGTGAATAATCTCTATTTCCAATTATATTTGTCAACTCTCTAAATATAATTACTTAACAGACAACGGTACTTTTTAGCCATACCCATCTCTCCAGCTTCTGCTTATTTAGCTCATATTTATCGAATATTTCCATTAATATTTGTCTGTAATAAAATTGAAGTAAGCGAAGCTCAAAGAGTAGCTGCCATCAAAATTAATTGTAAGAAAAGAAAATGCAGTAATTTTACCTCCTAAGTTATATAGCTACGTCACTAAACCTAGACCTAATTTCCCAAGTTTTGTATATGCCTTCTTTTCTATTATATTTTTAAATAATGAAATACCCACTGTGAAGCTTGTTGTTGAAAGGCTATGGCTATTAAACTTATCCTTCTTGTGACGGTTATCGAGTTGTAGACATATGTGTCTTCTTTCTCTCGCTCTTAATAGCACTCTCACTCACTCACTCACTCTCTCTCAAATTCTGCATAGTTCTATTCATCTAGCTATAATTCAATCTCTATAACTAACAATTTTAGAGTATATTCATGTACGTCTTACCACTAGCTTTCTTCATAAACATAAAACACATCTCTCCCAGCACAATTAATAAACTTCTTCCCATACAGTAACACACATTCTCTAACACTGGCTTCTCATACACTTTAAATTCCTCCATTCATGCCCTACCATCAAATTTTCTTTCTCTATTAAAATATATACAGTATAATCAGCCCCTCCCAACTCTTCTTCACCATATTCTCCCAACTCCTCGGCCCCATATGCTCCCCACTTGTTTCCACCCTAAGCTCCCCACTCCTCTCCACCATATGCTCCCCACTCCTCTCCACCATATGCTCCCCATTCATCTCCACCATATGCTCCCAACCATAAGCTCCCCACTCCTCTCCACCTTAAGCTCCCCACTCCTCTCTACAATATACTTCCCACTCCTCTCCACAATATGATCCCCACTCCTCTCCCCCATATCCTCCCCACTCTCCCCCATATGTTCTCCACTCCTCTCCATCATATGCTCCCTACTCCTCTCCACAATATGCTCCCCACTCCTCTCCCCCATATGATCCCCACTCCTCTCCACAATATGATCACCATTCCTCTCCCTCATATCCTTCCCACTCCTCTCCACCATATGCTTCCCACTCCTCTCCACCATATGCTCCCCACTCCCTTCCACATATGCTACCCACTCCTCTCCACAATATTCTCCCTATTCTTCTCCACCATATGCTCCCCACTCATCTCCACCATATGCTCCCCACTCATATCCATATACTCTCCACACCTCTTCCCCACACATATTCTCCCCACTCATCACCCCCACGCCTCCCCTCTCCCCCACACTCCCACGGACTAATAGGCTAATACAAGCTCGTGTGATAAAAGATCCCAACATATTTTCGGTTTCCAAGGGTAGTCGGTAAAAATATGACACGCTAATCTTAGACTTTTGCTGCCGGGGCTAAATGTGGGGATGGCGACGCTGGGAAGTAGAGGGCCTTTAAGGGGGGTCACCGGCTTTTTTTTATCTTTCTCTCCTTTTTTTCTCTTTCTCTGGTTTGTGTCCATTTGGCCTCATTCAGCCAACTGTTTTAAGACGTTTATCCCCATCCAGGTGTCGATTTCTTCCTGGTGAGCGATAGTGAGCCAGCATTGCATGGAGAAATCCGGCTTCGCCGGAGGCATTTTTCTATAGAAAAATGTACAAATTTAGATTGCTGTCAAAACAAAAATATATATATATGCTGGCTCGCTACCGCTCGCCAGGAAAATATTGACACCTGGATGGGGGTAAACGTCTTAAAACAGTAGGCTGAATGGGGCCGAATGGATACAAGACAAAGCGAGAGGGAGAGAAAGAGAAAACAAAAAACGAGGTGGGCCCCCTTAAGAAGAGAGACCGGTTATTTTTTCATTAGAGACCATTTTAGTGCCGTGATTATCAAACAATGAAGGGAATTTTTCATTCCTAATCACGTACAATTTAGACCCAAAGGATAAACTATATCCTGTTCCAGTATGTCCCAATGCTTATTGTGGGTATTGGTGTATGTAAGTGTAGAGAGACGCTAATGACATCAGTATTGTGGGTATTGGTGTATGTAAGTGTAGAGAGACGCTAATGACATCAGTAGCATCAATATGACGAAGGTGGGTCGATCTCAGTTACTACAAGATCTCTGATGAAAAAGGAGCTTGATGGAAACACTATAATTTATTTGTTGTTAATTACACCACACCACCAAACACCTCCAATGAAATTAATGATGGCATATAATTATGTGATCCACCGGGATTGTGGTATTTTTGACACTAAAGCTGTGAGGGTGGCACTAAAGAGAAAGGGACCTGATGGCAATACTGTGAGTGTGGTCTTTATGATATCACAGAACAGATAGCTTGATGGCAACACTGTGAGGGTAGTTCTTGTGGCACTAACAAAAAAGGAACTTGATGGCAACACTGAGAGGGGTCCATGTAGTACTAACGAAAAGGGGACTAGATGACAAAACTGTGAGGGTGTTTCTTGTAACCATTAACGAGTAGACTTGAAGGCATCACTGTGAGGAGGGTCTTTGTGGAACTAATGAGAACTATTGATGGCAACGCTGTGAGGGTGGTCTTTATGACACTTTATGACACTTTTGGGCGATTTTTGCATGTACTGTATTTAGTATTTTTCTAGTTCCCTCCCTAGACCTCCATCAAATTAAAACAAATAACATCCATTAGATCCCCCTTCTAGATTAATTTGTATATTTTTCGGTAGAAAAATAGCCCGGTTCTTCCAACATTACAGGCTCACTATCGTTCGCCAGGGAAAAAATCGACACCTAAATAGCACGAAAGGTCTAAATATTGACGAAGAAATGGGGCGAAAGGTCTTAATGCCGACTAACTATTGGGGCAAACATCTTAACATCTGAAACTAATGGGTCTAAACATGAGGGTGAAAGTGGTCCAAAAAAGCGGCTCATCGACCCTTAAGAGGAGGAGGCTTGATGGCAACACTATGAGGGTGGTCATTGTGGCATTGGTATATTTAGGAACTGTAAAACTGGTGTTCATGGCACCACACTTGCAAAGACAATATGACAACACTTTAGATTGGTCTGTATAACAATGCATATTAAAGGAATAAATGCCAGCAATGTGTGTGTGTGTGTGTACTTACTCTAGTTGTATTTACTCTAGTTGTATTGCGGGAGTGAGCATGCTCGTTATTTCCCGCCTCCTATATGAGTAGGTGTTATATGTATCGTTGGAATGGCTGTGGATGTGTGTGTAGTCTGTATTTTTAGCCAATTGGCGACATCGGAAACGAAGGCTTAGGGTGGATCTGTATGGTACCATTCTCACTATAGACGGTACTGTCTCGCCCGAAGGCTTAGGTGGCCATCAGCTTAGGTGAACCATATGATACCCATCTCGCCTTGTACCATTTTTGCCAACCCCAGATGGGACGTCACAACGTCGTCCACTTATTCCAGGTACCTATTTACAGCTAGGTGAACTGAGGCTAACACATGAAAGGAGACAAGCCCAATTTGTCTCCGCCCGGCCGGGGATTGAACCCCCGACCCCTCGTGTGTGAGACGAGAGCTCTACCTACTAGGCTTCGGGCTGTGTGTGTGTGTGTGTGTGTGTGTGTGTGCTCAAAGCCTGAGTACCGTTGGATATTATTGAAATAGCATGACATCACTGTAGGAGTTCGCTTGCAGGTTTCAACATGAATTATATATATGCACCAAGGATTCGGTGTGTAGCATTAATTAGGAAAGGAAAATTTGAGATTCAGCGAAATCAACTTGAGAAAGTCTATGGTCAAATCAGCCTCAGTTAGCATACATTGAAAACTGGAATAGCTATCCCAAAATACATAAATGACATAAGCTGGTATCACATGAACGCTTCTTCCTTCAGATTTTTTCGGCAATTCAGGTATGGCAATTTGTAAATTTAAGTTGCATTGGAATTTTGACAACATGAACAATTATCTATTTTTAGAATAGCTTTCCACACCATTGCAAAGGTTCCCAAACATTATTTCGAAAACATTTTGGCCATGCAAAATTGACGATACGAGCTCTCGTGTGATATCCCCAGTATGCGTATAGGTAATGTAAAAGCCTTCAATATCACACAAACTACATATTCACAACACACACATGTAATCCATATATAAAAATACACATATATATATATATATATATATATATATATATATATATATATATATACCGGTATATATATACCGTATATATATAAAATAAATAAATTAATATATAAGAATCGCGTATATACATATTTACCATTTGTTAATTCTGTTTATCTCTCTATACAGATATCTATCATTCTATCTACTAATTTTCCTACACGTCTATATCTGTCCATCATTATATCTATTTAATTTCCATTGCTCTATGTTATTACGACGAGAGAGAGAGAGAGAGAGAGAGAGAGAGAGAGAGAGAGAGAGAGAGAGAGAGAGAGAGATAGAGAGAGAGAGAGAGAGCGAGAGAGAGAGCGAGAGCGAGAGCGAGTTAGGGGTAGGGGTAGGCAAACTGTTACATACTGTAGATTCAGAGATAGGCATAATGGGATCCATTAAAAAAACTGCACGATTACACTTGCCATTAAGGGGGGATGGTTCACTTGCCATTAAGGGGGGATGGTTCACTTGCCATTAAGGGGGGATGGTTCACTTGCCATTAAGGGGGGATGGTTCACTTGCCATTAAGGGGGGATGGTTCACTTGCCATTAAGGGGGGATGGTTCACTTGCCATTAAGGGGGGATGGTTCACTTGCCATTAAGGGGGGATGGTTCACTTGCCATTAAGGGGGGATGGTTCACTTGCCATTAAGGGGGGATGGTTCACTTTTTGGGTGATTTTTGCATGTATTTATTATTTTTCTAGTTTCCTCCCTAGACCTCCATCAAATTTAAAAAAAAAAATCCATTAGATCCCCCTTCTAGATTAATTTGTGCATTTTTCGGTAGACAAATGTCCCGGCCGAAGGCTGGTTCTTCCAACATTACAGGCTCACTATCGTTCGCCAGGGAAAAAATCGACACCTAAATAGCACGAAAGTTCTAAATATTGACGACGAAATGGGGCGAAAGGTCTTAAAATCGACTAACTAATGGGGCAAATATCCTAACATCTGAACACTAATGGGGCTAAACATGAGGGAGAAAGTGGTCCAGATAACCGGCCCATCCTCCCTTAAAAGACAAATGGTCAGTAAATAAAGGTAGTTTATATCCACTAGTTTACATAAAGTAATAGCTTTATGTCACTGTAAATCTACATCAACCATAATTTTATCACATCTATTATATTGTTTGGGCAAGTGATACTACAAATTTAGTCCAATCATTGACGGAATAATTTTAAATACACGGTTGGACTAGATGGAGTAGCGAATTACGAAACGTGAACAATATTTACATATTTATGTATTCTTTGTCATATAATGCCATTGAATAATACGCTTTGGTATAGTATATTTCAATCTTGGTTGTATAAACATACATAAACATCAATGAATTTCTAGATATACTTGCTTGAAATTAGGCCAGCCAAAACAATACTCCAAATTTGCACCTTGAATACAAATTTAGACGTCCTATCCTGCTATACCAAGGGAAACAGTTTTGGGGAACAAGATATATTATTATTATATATATATATATATTGTGAGCGAGATTACAGGTGTTTAGGTTTTGCATTTTGATCAACTTTATGTTTAACTATTATCAAACAAAGATATAACTTTAGAATTATAACCCAATGGTGTCTAAGAAAAAATACTAATTCCCGCTTTCTTTAGATTATAATTTTAAATGGATAGTATTGCAAATTAATAAAAAAATATACCCCACTTTCTTTCACCAGACAAATTGATGAGCTCTCTACTATCGCTTCGGCTACACAAAACTCTTAAAATCATCTTAATTGTCCCTGGAGGCCGCTACTACGTAAGACTCCGGAGGCTACGTGGCTCTCTTAGCTCATAACAGTTCTGCCTTGATAACTAATTAGCTTCTTAAGGGGAGATGGGCTAGTTATTCTGACCCCCTTCTCCCTCATGTTTAGCCTCAATGGTCTTCAGATTATACGACGGTTGGCCCATTAGTTTGGCGATGTTATAACCTTTCACTTCATTTCTTTGTCAATATTAAGACTGTTCGCGTCATTTAGCTTTCGATTTTTTCATGGCGAGCGATAGTGAGCCTGTCATTTAGGAGAAACCGGCCTTTGGCCGGAACATTTTGACAAATTTACCTTAAAAGGATCTTGGTCGGGTGTTTTTTAAGCTTGATGGAGATCTAAGGAGGAAACCAATGACATAATAAAAAGAGACATAAATAAGCAAATAATAACGACCCATCCCCCCTTGAGGTTCCATTACAGCCACTTCCAAGAGGCAATCAGTCTATTTTACAAACCTTCACTGTGAGGACCTATCAAGCCATTATATTGACTTGCATTTTATCGTCATCAGTTTATTATCCACGATAGAGAAACAAAAATATCATATACAATTTTACTTGTCATACAATTTTAGACATTAATTAACAGAACAAAAAACATTGATCTATCGCCGATACTTCATTATATATTTTTAGGCTTTGGGGACAAGTAATTAAGATTTTTTTTATCCTATATAAGTGCAGAATTACATTTATAAAGTCAAAATCAATAAGCAATTGTCTTAACTGGCGCGTTCAATTGGATGTATCCTTTCCTTGTAATTTACTTATTTATTAGTGGCCCCTCCATCATTGACGAACAAGCCTATTACATAAGGCATCCTCTTCAAACACTAATCCGCCGTAGTTTTGAATCTACCGCGCAGAGCATTTAAAAACTGAGGAGCCTTCATCATGAGCGCACGCGACCTCACTCATGGCTTCAGTCATTATGAATTGGGTTCTCACTACGAAAAAACTTCGTAAAAAATAAAAACAAAAAGAAAATAAGAATAACTATCCAATAAGCTTTCCATCATATCGTGGATGTACTTGTGTGGATTTCTGACCAGACGCTGATTCAGGCGTCATTCTTCCTTCTCTGCTCTGCGTTCAGCCTGCCCGGACGTGCCTCCCCACGCTCCGCTAGTTCCGCATTCGTGGCGTCCCTAGTGAGTTTTTTCTCATTTGTTTACTCTAGGATGTATCGAGTAAGGTTAGGATAGGCGTAGCAGGAGTGTCCTGGGCTGGTTGCCCGCAGTGCAGTGTATTTTGGGTCGAGTGTATGGGGCATCTATTTCGGATGTACCCTCGTGGTCCCGTTGTGGACATGTGAACTTTTTCACAGCTGAGTTAGTTTGTGATGCAGGCGGCTTTCACTACGCGTTAGTTAGTGCTGCCTTTTATCTTTCTGATGAGGTAAGCTTTGTTTCTGACGTTCCCAGCGTATTTTTCTTCACCTAGTGAAGTTTTTTCTGGGTCCCGAGTCAGTCTTCCCTTGGTCGGAAGTTTATGCTACGGTGGTGTGTTGGCGGTGGTTCCTGTTGTGATATTTCCAGTGTTTGTGTATATTTCAACTTTTATTATGCCGTCTACCTAGGCCTAGCCAGCCGCTCGTAGCTTTGCCACATGTACTAGTGTTATTGTTTATTATTGTTAAATATGCCCTACTGTGTCATGTGTATCCGGGTTTTAGTTGTGTATTGGCTAATTCCTCGGACTATTATTGTTTCCTGGTTTAGTTGTGTATTGGCTAATTCCACGGATTATGGAGTGACCTTGGGGTTGTCGTGCGTGGCTCTCCTCGTGTCTCTTGTTGTTCAGATGGTGTCTGTTCAGGGGGGGTTGCCTTCCGGCGGGGTTTTCTCGGTTTCACCATGAAAATCCCGGCCGCGAGCCGTGTTGGGCCACACGTGGTTGTTAACACTGGCTTGTTTCCCCGGCGTTGGGGTGTCTGTGGCTCTCCAGGACTGCGTCTCTGTGGATGCCTGGTTTCAGGCCTCCTTTGATTCCCGGCGGGATGGCTGTTCCCATCTATAAAACGATTGTTCATGCGGACATACGTTATGTAGTTTTTCTACCCGGTTTTTCAAAAGCACTTGAAAAACCTAGCTGTTGTTTTAGGCTTTCCTCCCCGGCGATCTTTTACAAAGAAGTGGGGACAGGAACTTATGGGGTTAACGTTTGGACATCTCACCCGGCGGGTGCACCTGGGTAGGGTGGGATGAACGACTTATGTCTTTCAGTTAGTTAACCAATCCATTTAGTGATACTATGTGTATCGCCGCCTTTACTTTTACGGCAATTGAAGGTTCAATTTAGGTTAATATATCGATTCTTCTCACCCGGCGGGTGCTCCTAGGTGGAGGAACTAAGGAATTTACAAAATTCGATTTCGATTTAACCACTTAATTTAGTGATACATAGGTATCGCCGCCTTCTAACTTACGGCGATCTTTTGTGACAATTCGTTAGACATCAGATCGTATCATCCTGCCCTGTGCTATTCTACTAAAATATTTCAAGGGCCGGCGTCTTTTTGGGGGGTTGCTTTGTTACAAAATTGAATCTTGAGACAGTCGCCACCACCAAGAGACTATAAGCGCCATGCTGGACCGTTATATTATATCAGAGGGTATTCTTCACTTTCTTTAACAAAAGATTTGTTTAGATTTCTGAACCCCACCGCTAGCGAGCTGTGTTTGTGCCATTACATCTCGTTACCCGGCGGGTTATTATCACTTGTGCGCGAACATGTTGGGTTAACCTTATGAGCATTAATTCCTGGAAATTTTCTTTTTTTCCAGAGCTGAGCTCCGGCGGACCAATACAGACCCGGCGGTAGTTTCCTCCCACCAGTCTCTGTCATGGCTACCGTGGCCCCAGTTTTTGCTTTGTGCACTACCCCTGCTTGTGCTGGTATCCCTATTTTTGCGCATACCCGTTGCATAAGGTGTGTTAAATGTCTAGACCGTTCAAGGGGTCTCTGGGTTATGCGTAATTGTTCTTTTTGCTCCCAATTAGCTTTAACCCTTATTTAGCGGCGAGCAACATAAGTCGAGTTAAATAAAGCTGGACTATGTGGCGGCGCTCGACATAACTCGAGTGGCAATTTCAGCACGTAATGTGGCTGAGAGAGAGAGAGACAAGTGGTGGCAGGAGACTAGCGAGCGTATGACTGCTCCAGACCACCGCGGCGAACCTACTGACACAAATCTCAGCTCCCTCCTCCCTCTCTCACTCGCTACATACTCAATTATGTACTGAAAGTACCGAATTACCTGCTTTTTGCACTCGCGTTGCACGGTTATTGCAAGAAAACTATCCATCATACAAGGATCGTTATGGTGTCATTCGAAAGCTCTGTTTATGCCCTTTCAGGGATAGGTACTTGTTTTACGTTCTGGGTCTTATTTAGGCATGAAAATGATCACGTAAACAGCCCTATTTTGGCTAAAAACACCCCGCTGTGCGGTACACATAAATAAACCGCATAGGCCGCTCGTAAGGTGTTAAAGGTCCTTTGTGATAATGATAAGACCGCGGCGGTAGCCTTAAGAGAGGTTAGGCAACAGATGTCAGCCTACACTACCATTGTTGCACATAAATCACTTCAATGTGACAACGTCCCACTTTGGGATAGATTGCTCTCCGAACACCCTCCCCCTAAACGTTCCTCTAGAGTCACGAGTATTAAGCCGGCGGAGACTGGTCAGGGTTCTGTATCCTCTGCGGCTACACCTAAACGCCCAAGAGAGCCTACACCCCCGGTATCCGCCTCTTCGTCTCGGGCGAGATCCCGGTCTAGGTCTCCTCTTAGACACCAGTCATCTAGTCGGGCCTCTTCACCGGCGAGTAAGAAGAGCAGGACGGAAGGTTCCAGCAGTGGTCACGGCGAGGATTCCTCTAGATCTAAGAATAGTTCGCGGTCACACCGTAGCCATAAATCCTCTAAAAAGGATTCTCATAAACGGAAGTCCTCTCGACATTCACCAACTTCTAGTGCATCTCATCGTACCTCTACCCCAGACAGAGTTTGTGTTAAGGCCCAAGAGTCCAGTGCAGTGCCTGTCCCAAAAGAGGATTTGCCACTTAATATTTTAACCCTGGAATTGGAAAGTTCAGGGGGTTCAGTAATTGAGAATGTTTCAGACTCTCAAGAGAGCGTAGGCCAGGGCCTCGGTGTTTGGCGGTTTGCGCAACCAGGGTCTGATCACCCACGTCCGACTCAAACGAGTCACACAGTAGCCGATGTCCACAGGGACGCGGCGATCCCATCCTCTATCCCAGACTTATCTTGGCAACAAGGTACCCCTGCCTAGGCGGGGTCTTCTCAGGAGGATCAGGAGGAGAAAGATGAAGTTTCTATAATTTCGGAGATGGAAGGACAAGGGTCAGGCTCAGGCTTGGACGCCGCACAGGATACTAATGATTCACCTGTAAGTTCTTCATCAAACCAGTTTGTTACGGCACAAGAAATTAATGGGCTGCTTACTCATGCTTTATCTAAATTTTTTGGTCAACTACAGGAAAACCCCACAATGGACTTGGGGGCTCCCAAGACAAGTTCTACGGTACGGCCTCTGATGACTTCGATTGATATATCTAAGATCCCTAACCCTCCCACTCTGTTAACCTCAGGGATCAATAGGCCTGCTACGGCGGCTTTGACAACTTCAAATGTCAGGGTCATAACGGATGTCAATCCACCCCCTCTAGACAAAGCGCCTCTTAGAAAGGTAGCTATGCCCTTACTTTATGGGCCAGACGAGTCATGGGTTCTTTTGAACTCCTCTAAACCAGAGCTTGCCCAACCTACTTTGTCAGGGGAACTCCCGGTACCGCGTGAGTGGGTCATCCAGGGCAATAAGTCAAAGAAACTAAGGGCCGTGGATACTTTAGGTAATGTTCTGGACGTAAACATCAAGGCTATACCTAGTTATTATCATCAAGATTATTTTGTGTATGCTTCTAAGCCTGCTTTACCCCTGCCTCAGCTTCAAAACTATTTTCAGACTGGTCTAAGCTGGATGGGTTTAATGATATTAAGACTCTGTCAGCTCTCACTCCTGAACTAGATTTACAGACCGTCACAGACGACGCAGCTAATCCAGTTTTGAAGGTGGGACAGTTGGGACCAGGACCTTGGGTAGATTGGGAGGTAGAGGCTCAAAACTTTGCAACCACTTTCACTTCTAAATCTTCCCACCAGATACCTCAGGATACTCATTCATGGTTCTCCATGCCGGTGGGTTCTGCCGGCGGAGTCCCGTCAGCTTTGTTTTCATTTATAGCTGCCCCTAAGATTAATCTTTGTGAGCTGAAGGACCCGTTCACTACCCCTACCCCTACTCACCTAGACAGAGAATTTAGGCTACGGGGAAAAGCTTTTCGCCTGTTCTCGCAGTACATAGTATCTCAGCAGGTGGCTAAGTCTTTACTACGATCCACTCAGGCAATCGCAGATGCGGATGCTCGAAGATCGGTTGAGTTATCCCGGCGACTGATTCTTCAGTCGTCAATCCAATCCTTGGGTGACATACGTACCGTCTTGCTTGAGGAGGTACGAGCACGACAAGATCTTAGGATGTCGTTAGTTCGCAAGCTACCTGATCGCATTGCTAATCAGGTGGTTATGTCACCAGTGCTTACTCCCTCTTTAATGACCCCTGAAGTGTGGCGAACAGTGTTCAATATGGCACAGGCCATTAAGCACAGTCCCACCCCTTCTAAGAAACCTGCATTTAACTTCCCCAAACCCAGGCCTACTACTAAAGCTCAGCCAGGGGGATCTAAACCTTTTCTTCCGCCTAAGTCCTCCCACTCCCCCAGGGTCAGTTCAGGCATAGACAGAGTAGGTTTTCAGGTCAGAGAGGACGCGGCCAACTTAAACCAGGTCAGGGCCAGTCTTCGGCCTACACCAGCCAGCCGGCGAAGCGTCCAGCACCAACCCCACCATAAAAAAACTAAAGTCTCTCTCACTCCCGGCGCCTACCTTAAGGCCGGAGGAACCGAGGGTAGTACAGCCGGCGAACCCTTGTCTGCTAACTGGGTCGTTCCGAACGTGTCACCAAGCATGGCCGTTAAACACTTGGGCACGGATGGTGGCACGCAAAGGCATCACTTGGCAGTGGCTCCGGCGACCTCGATTACGTCAGCCGACAACGGCGAATTTTGTTTCTTTAGAGGTGGAGTCACTAGCCCAGGAAATGATTGCCAAGAATGTCATCATCCCGGTCCCCCCAAATTACCCTGTATTCACGTCCAAACTATTTTTGGTTCCCAAAAGGGACAGTGTTCAGATGAGGCCGGTCGTAGACCTGTCTTATCTGAATCTTCACATTCACAACGAATCTTTCAGAATGTTAACAGTACACCAAATCAGGCTAACACTTCCGCCGGGAGGTTGGATGTGTTCACTAGACCTGACAGACGCCTATTGGCACGTATCGGTCAACACAAGATTTCAAAGGTTTTTGGCCTTACGGATCAGGCACCAAAATTTTGTTTTTCAGAGGATGCCGTTCGGCTTGAACCTGGCACCTCGATTATTCACAAAACTAGTCCGGCAAGCCCTGATGCCATTGTTAAAACAGGGGATCAGAGTGTTGTGGTATCTGGACGACTGGCTGGTGGTGGCAGAGACACAACAATTATGCATAAAACATGTCAATATCATTTTAAATCATGTAAAAACTCTAGGGTTCAAGGTAAATCTGGTAAAGTCAAACCTTGTGCCCTCACGAGTAATTCAGTGGATAGGGCTGGTCTGGGACACCGCCGCTCTCACTCTGAGTCAGAGTGTGGACAATCGCAACAGGTTTCGCAGGAAACTGTTCAGGTTTCTTCACAGTCTGACTACGACGCGAAGGGTCTGGGAGTCTCTGGTCGGCTCTCTCAACTGGATTCAACTAACTGTCAAGTTGGGCCGGTTGAAAGTAAAACGATTAATATTGGAAGGCAACAAATATTTCCCGCTCTTACCGGCGGGGAAAATTATGGCCCATCCCGAAATTAATCCACACCTTACTAGCGGTCTGGGCGAAGAGGGAAACATTGCACTCAATAATGTCATGGACCTCTCCTCCACCAACGGTATGGGTAGACACGGATGCGTCAGGCACAATAGGTTGGGGATTTCAGTCAAATCAGGGGCACCAGGGTCAGGGGCTTGGTCCCACTTAGAAATCTCGCACATCAATGTCAAAGAATTACTAGTCCCCTTGTATTTCCTTCAGGCTCACGGCCCGGCGTTACGGGGCAAGTCGATGGCCTTCAGAATGGACAATCTGAATGCAGTCCACTGTATTCAGAAACAAGGGTCAACGAGGTCAAGGAAGTTGCTAAACGTGTCGGAAGAGATTTTTGCTCTAGCCAACAGTCTAGATATTTATCTTCACGCATCTTATCTCCCAGGCGTAGCGAACGTCTGGGCAGACGCTCTGTCCCGGAGACAGAGCACGACAGTAGAATGGGAGCTCAAGCAACCCATTTTCAACCTAATGATTGCAGAGCTCTCCCATCCACAAGTGGATCTTTTTGTGTCTGAGGAGACTCACAAACTCCCTCTATACCTCACCCGCCGGGCGAAAACGCAGGCAGGGGGGCCAGACGCCCTAGTGACAGACTGGAACAGATGGAGCTCCATCTATCTGTTTCCACCGCCAGATGCGTCACTAATGTGCCACGTAGTGAACAAACTACGAGATTATCGAGGCTTAGTCTCGCTAATCGCGCCACTGTGGCCGGCGCAGTTGTGGTACCAGCAATTGAAAATGTGGTGCCCGTTCCCGGTATCGCTCCCGGTCGGGTATTTCCACTTAGACACGATTGGCAACCTAGCGACCTCGCTGACTTTTGCATTATGGACATTCAGGAGGCCAAGTGGCTAGCACCATACGGTAGAGATGTGACAAATAAATTACTTAATCAATATACTCAGTCTACAAAACGACAGTATCAATCACATTGGCAAGCCTTTACTTCTTGGATCGTTAGGACAGAACAAACTGTACCCTCAGTGGCATTAGTTTTTAATTATTTGAATTATCTGTTTGAGCAGAAACGTTTATCTGTGGTAACATTAAAAAATCACTTAACTGCGATTAGAGTGCCCTTTTTAGACCTTACGGGTCTTTCCATACCGGTAGCGGAGGAAACAGGTTTTATGAGAGCATGTTTTAAACTCCGCCCACCTCCCCGTCAGCTCATGCCTACTTGGTCTCTGGACAAAGCTTTGTCTTTGCTTCACTCTCGTCTGTACCAAAATACTGCAGACTTTGCATTACTCTTAAAAAAGGCGGTTTTCCTTTTGGCTTTGGCCACCGGAAACAGAGTGTCTGAGCTGGCGGCGATGAGCAACACACCTAATTGTCTTAGGTTTGGTAGACTTAATGAATGTATTTCCATTGCACCCTCCCCAGGTTTTGTAGCCAAGAATGAGCATAGTGCACACGTGTTTTCTGAGTTCACGGTGCCGGCGTTAAAAAGGGGAAAGGTGCATCATAATTTATGTCCAGTGCAAGCTCTAACCAAATATTTGAGAGTAGCTCCTCAAAACCCCCAAGGTGCTTTATGGGTAGCAAGTACGGGTAAACGCTTACTTAAACGGCGATTAGCCTCTCTTCTGGTAGAAGTCATTAAAGAAAGTAATCCCGGCGTTGTGGGTCGGGCCCACGATTTACGCAAATGGGCAGCCTCTTTACATTTCCTGAATTTTTTTTCAGTTGAAGACATAGCGTCCACGCAGTTGTGGGCGTCTAATCATACGTTTCTGTCTAGATACTTGTCAGTTGCTCTAGACAAACCTTCCTTACCATGTATAGCTTTAAGGCAGAGGGTCTAGGTGGCCCTGCAGTCACTTTTGTTTACTTTCACGGGAAAGGGGGGGGGGGGGGTGCAGTCAGTTGACATAGGACACCCTAGACCCCGCCGGAGTATGAGAGCTGTGATACAATTTAAGGTTAAAATGTGATATGAAAATTTCTCAGTGAGAAATTGTGCTAGTACAATGTTAAGTACAAAACAACGGTGTTGTTAGAGTAGTTTAGCTGCGAAAGCAATTTAATTTTAGAATAATGGAGTTCCTTTGCAATTTATCTCCAAGTTTATGTTGGGGTTTATTATGTGCACATATAAACTTATAACTTGTTATTTTTTGTCACCACTCGTTGAGTGGGGTGCCTTTGTAACTACAGATCTGTGTTCAGAATCTTCAGGGTTACCCATTTTTTGTCAGGCAGGCTTCTTTGAAGCACGCACCTGCCTGAACCCCCTTTTTCTTGTATTTTTTCGGCTACGCCGTTGTTAAATATATTTTCAAAGTAAGAATACTATGTGGTTGTTTTTATTATCTGCTTTTCTAGAGTTATGATATGATTACGAATGTCCCCCTCCAGTCTTAGAAATCAGGCATGTTCGTCAATGATGGAGGGGCCACTAATAAATTATAGGTTTGACTCCTGTAAGGAGATAAAGAAAACCTAATATTTAGTAGTGGCCCCGTAATCATTGACGACTGGGGCCCTCCCGACCGTCCCCTTCCCATTCGTTGATGTATTGAGGATTTTGGTTTACTTGATATGTCAGTGAAGGAAGAATGACGCCTGAATCAGCGTCTGGTCAGAAATCCACACAAGTACATCCACGATATTAAAGCTTATTGGATAGTTATTCTTATTTCTTTTTCTTTTTATTTTTTACGAAGTTTTTTCGTAGTGAGAACCCAATTCATAATGACTGAAGCCATGAGTGAGGTCGCGTGCGCTCATGATGAAGGCTCCTCAGTTTTTAAATGCTCTGCGCGGTAGATTCAAAACTACGGAGGATTAGTGTTTGAAGAGGATGCCTTATGTAATAGGCTTGTTCGTCAATGATTACGGGGCCACTACTAAATATTAGGTTTTCTTTATCTCCTTACAGGAGTCAAACCTATAATAATACTGTCATGTGATTTACGTTAATTTAATACCTTCGAGATAAATTATTGTTGAAAATACATTTTAAGTTGGTCAAACATGGTTTGCAATTTCATAAAATCTATTGAGGAAGATACGAGATTATGGTGTATAGATCACATATTGTTTTTTAAATTACTCAAAGAAACCTTTTACGGCCATTGTATAAAATAGTTTACCTATATAATTACGAAATAAAGCACTGAAGCTAAAGATGTGTGGTGAGTTGGAGTGTTTTGTATTGATCGATATCATTTCAAATAATTGTGACCACATTCTTTATCGTGAAAAAGCATAATACTACAATATACACTGAATATATTAACACTTTACAATCGATTTTCCAATACTTAAGATTGTCTGCCATTATTTTATTGTGGGGCTTTCCTCTCTAATTCGAACATTTAAAAAATACTATACTTCAACTCTCTTGTTTTTAAGACATAACTAAGTATATTGACTTAAATGATGGTTACTTAGTATTATATAAGTATGCATGCAATAGAAGAATATAATCTGTAATGTGCATGTGCCAATTTTCAACATGGATATATGAAAATTAATACGGAGATAACGCCTACCCTACGACATCAGGCAGAATTTTTGTAGAATTAAACCCTTTCACTCCACGATCCCACAGTTCTTAATTTTGTTCTGGCTATTATAAGACGATTTGAATTTAGATAAGGAAGGATCTGTAAGTGTGAAGAAGTTAAATGGGATCGAATATGCCCTTCTGATTCCAATAGAACCATTCAAAACTGTACACTACTGTCTAATGTTAGGGAAAATACAGTGAAAAAGGCGATCGCGTAAGCTGAAAGAGCGGAGTTTTGGGGGGACCGTAATGAAGGGCATAAGAATGCTCAAATATTAGCCAAATTTTAGTAAAATGTCCTTGTAGATGGAATCAAGTGAGTTACCTAGATTCATTACAATATATTAGTCAGAGAGAGAGAGAGAGATAGAAGGAGTTACAAATAATAGTTTGTATCTCAGAGACCTTGCGGTCCATTTCTAGGAGATGCTCGAGGTGGAAGGAGAGACTCTTTAGTACACTACACTCATTACAGATTGTGAAAGATACTATCTACTCTCTTCTTAAACTGCTCTACTGAAGAACTGTGTACAACTTCGGAGGAAGTTTGTTCCAGATAGAACATATCTTATATGTGAATTTTGTTTCCACTAATACTAGTATTGAACCTTTTCAGTTCTAATTCCCAGCCATGGGTGAGTGTTGTATTCATATTGAGGCTAAATTTGGTGCTGTAATCCACATTGTCAAACCCATTAAGTATTTTAAAAACTTGAATGAGCTGACCTCGTAGTCTGCGTGTCTCCAACGGAAAGAGATCAAGAGCTCTCAACCAGTCCTCATACCTTAGTCTTCTAAGCGATGTAATAAGCTTTGTAGCCCTAGCTTGTACTCTTTCCAGTCGCTCTATGTCTTTCCTGAGTGCTGGAGACCAGAATTGAACAGCATACTCCAGGAGAGGCCGTATCAGAGCGTTGTAAGCGTGAGGACTATTTCCTTATATCTATACTTAAATTGCCACTTAATATAGATCAATAATTGTTTAGCTTTCTTCTCTACTTCAATGCACTGCTTGGAAAACTTTAGGTCACTGATAATCAGAACACCCAGATCCTTTTCCAAGTCAGCCACTTTCATAGGCATTCCCAATAGCGAATAGCTTGACTTGGAGTTTGCTTGGCCAATATGCATCACCTTGCGCTTTTCCAAGTTTAGAGGCATCTGCCATGTCTCCGACCATTCACCCAGTCTGTCTATCCTGAGCTGTTCAACCCCTTTGGGGTCTTTCACATTCATTTCAAGTTTTATGGCATCTGCAAACTTAGAGATCACACTCAACAGACCAATATCGATGGCATTGACTATATGATAAACAGAAGTAGGCCAAGGACAGATCCCTGTGGAACTCCAGAAGTGACTGCAGTTCACTCAGAAGAAAGACCATTGATTACCACTCGTTAGCCAACTTTCTATCCAAATTGTGACCTCTGTACTCAATTTTAATAATGAGACACTTTGTCAAAAGCTTTTGAAAATCTAAGTAATGGATGTCTATGGCTCTATTTTTGTCATACTCACTCAGCATTTCATGGACAAATTCCAGAAAATTGGTAAGACATGATCGCCTGAATCCATGAGAGAGAGAGAGAGAGAGAGAGAGAGAGAGAGAGAGAGCGAGAGCGAGAGAGAGAGAGAGAGAGATTTTGATTTGATTTTGCCCCGAGGGGCGAGTTTATTGAGCAGCGCCCCCCATCCTGTGAGGGGACAACCACTAGTAAGGCGATACATACTGCTCAAAGAGCCATTATTCCACTGAAACAACAGCATCGTCGTCTGGTTACATTCATATTTGTGTTTATAAATCAGGTTGGCATTATTCAGATGTGTTATTAGTTCTCATTTAATTGTCACATGGTCTGTATATACGTATCTAAAAAAAAAAAAAAAAAAAAAACAAGCAAGCTTGTAGTGACTGAATTATTAATTGACAGGTTGTAAATAATAGCACTACAGAACTAGTGCAATCGTATGAGGAGACTATTCATATTTTCATTACGAGAAAGAGAGAGAGAGAGACAGAGAGTTAGAGTTAGATATATTCGGATTGGCACGCTAATAATATTGATTAAAACAGCTAAACATATATGCATATTTATACCTAATGAATGCAATTGGAATATGTCGTTTTATTTCTTGCATGATAAGTTTTGGAGATAATGCCTTATATAGTTAAGGGTTTGATGTATTTAAATTTTCATCGTTATTTAAAAAAAAAAAAATCGAATACATTTTATTTATTTTAGTTTGCCTCTTAGACCTCCATCAAGCTTAAAAAAATAGTCCCAAGACTAAGATAACATTTCGAGATAAATGTGTGCATGTGTTGTACAAAATATCCAAAATTGCAGGTTCACGAAAATCGACACTTAAATGGCATAAGAGGATTTAAAATTGACAAAAAAATGGGGTGAAAGGTCTTAAAATAGCCAGACTAATGGAGCAAGCATCATCAAATTTAAAAACTAGGGGGGCTAAACATGAGGGAGAATAGGGTTCCAGAAAAATGATATTTCCTCAACACTTTCCTTGTGGGGAGATACATACTGTAGATAAGAATAGCTCTAGCAGGCATTTTCGCGCTATTGCTGCTCAATATACGTTAGCGCCATATCTGTAGCCCTGACCAAATTCAAATGAGTTCCAATGAAGAATTTTGGTCGAACTCTCCAATGCAAGTTTTCATTCATTCTCTCTAAGCCTTGCGGCCTTTGGTTTGGAATAGTTAACGGAAGTTTCCTTGTGAACATATTATTACAATGTGTCATGCTTCCTCGATTGTATTATACGTTCATTATAACTCAATTAAAAATCCAATATTTTATCAAAATTTTGTGTTTAGAAGACAGTATGAGTATGGCCTTTAGCAGGAGATGAAACTCACATTCAAAAATGGTATATAAATATCACAAATATGACTGTGTAGAAGTATCCCTGTTGTATTGAAGTAATGTTGTATTTCAGCTTCTAAAACACATCTTACTTGGACAAACACCCTCCCTCAACCAATGCTTGGAGCAGACTGACATGGGTAACAGTGACAAACTTAAGAACTCATGTAACCATCTGGCAACAAGTGGGGTGGGTTGATGCAAATTGTATGGGTACGTCGCCCGCCCGCAGTATAGCCCATGTTTACATAGGTCGTACCAGTATGTCGAATGCAGTGAAAGGTTTAGGGTACTATATGAATGCAGTGAAAGGTTTAGGGTACTATATGAATGCAGTGAAAGGTTTAGGGTACTATATGAATGCAGTGAAAGGTTTAGGGTACTATATGAATGCAGTGAAAGGTTTAGGGTACTATATGAATGCAGTGAAAGGTTTAGGGTACTATATGAATGCAGTGAAAGGTTTAGGGTACTATATGAATGCAGTGAAAGGTTTAGGGTACTATATGAATGCAGTGAAAGGTTTAGGGTACTATATGAATGCAGTGAAAGGTTTAGGGTACTATATGAATGTACTATGCAAACTGCACAGATTCGTTCTTGAGATAATTTAAGAACTTATGGACAGACACATGTAGATAAACACTTAAAAAGAACAAATTATACAAATTAATACTATCCATTTACTTTCCTCTTTTTCATTCGTTTTACCCTACCACATGAGCTCCATACTGCAACTTTCTTCAGTAGGGATGGCCTGATGGATTAAGTGAGAAGTTATATATATCAGTACCAATTGAGAAGTTAAATTGTTTGAAAATTAATTATGTAATAAATATATTAATTATTACTATTGTCATTATTATTACTATTATTATTATGTTTGTTATTATTATTATTATTTTTATTATCATTATTATTATAACTTTGATTTTTCAGTGATTACCGGTACTGTTAGTATAATTTAAAAAAAAATTATGTTAATAATAAAAATAATCTATCTATCTATCTATCTATATGTTCAGGCCCAATCCCCATTTTGGGGGTAGCCGACTCAAGACAGAGCAAGAACAGGGAAAACACAAAAACAACATAAAACAAAACAAAATATCTTATTTACTAATAAAAATAATAATAATAATAATAATAATAATAATATTAGTAAATTATAATAATAATGATAATATTAATAATAATAATACCAATAATAACGGAAAACACATCAAAATATAAAGAGAAACAATAATTACCAGTAAATTAGTCTTCGCGAGCTCTGACAAAAAAATTATCGCTTACACATTAGTTCTTAAGATCCCGGCGCCCAAAAAAAATTCCGATGAGCTACGTAATCGCCGGAGTCGGAGCTCGTGCGAGGACCATCCGAGGCCTCATAACCCGGGCTATATAAAGGCGTGAGCAATCTGGGAGCCGTCAGTCGCCCGGTGAGGAGTGGGGGAGATGGGATGGAGGGGGGAAGGAAGGGAAGGATGTGTGAAGGAAAGGTGGAGAACGTGGTTATGGAATACTAAAGATTGATAGATGTTTAGCGTCATTTCCTCAAGCGTATCATGTATAGTAATCACATTTTCTGGTCTGGAGAAACTACCTGCTGTTCAAAATGTTAATTGGTCATAAAGATCAACTGTATTCACTATATATCTATATATTTATACAGTATATATATATACAGTGTATATATATATATATATATATATATATATATATATATATATATATACAGTATATATATATATATATATATATATATATACAGTATATATATATATATTATATATATATATATATATACATTATATTATATATATACATTATATACAGTATACATATATATTATACAGTGTATATATATTTGTTGGAGAGGTATACATCAGGAGTGAGAGGGGTTAAAATGAGATACCTGGGAAGTGCATGTGGGGTTACATGGAGACACAGACTGACAAATGAGGAAGTACGAGATACAAACAGTTACAGGGAATAGTTAGCATCTCAGAGACCTTGTGGTTCATTCCAAGGAGAAATTCGAAGTGGAAGATACTCAAAGTGCACACTCATTACAGGGTGTGCAAAATACTATCTACCCTCTTCTTTCTTGAACTGGTCTACTGAAGAACTGTTAACAACTTCTGAGGGAAGTTT
The DNA here is from genome assembly GCA_032716605.1 of Paralithodes platypus. Lineage (NCBI taxonomy): Eukaryota > Metazoa > Arthropoda > Malacostraca > Decapoda > Lithodidae > Paralithodes > Paralithodes platypus. The sequence continues at coordinate 53,198,021 of CM064480.1, read as the reverse complement.
GTTCCAGGTAAAAAAGATCTTATATGTGAACTAAATAGCACAAATACTAGTGCTGAACCTAGCACTGCAGAGGATGTTGATGTGCTGGGGAGTGTGAAGAGGAACACCTTGAGGAGGATCGGTCATGTGGAGACGAATTGAGAGTGAAAGAAGAATGAGAAAAGTGTATGAGTGTGATGTTGAAGGGCAGAGAGGTGGAAATAAGCCAAGAATGAGATGGAAGGATAAAGTTGAGAGGCATACGAGTTAAGGGGAGGTTTTTAGTTTGTTCCCTAGACCTCCATCACACTTAAAATTACACCCCCTTGACCCCCTTTCAAGATAATTTTGTAAATGTTTTCAATAGAAAAATATCCCGCCCGAAGGCTGGTTCCTCTTAAATTACAGGCTCACTTTCGCTTGCCAGGACAAATTCGACACCTGCATGGCACAAAAGGTCTTATAATTGACAGCAATGGGGAAAAAGATCTTAAAATCGCCAAGCTAATGGGGCGAACGTCTTAAAATCGCAAAGGCAATGGGGCTAAGCATGAGGGAGAAAGGGGTTCATACACAAAATCCCTCAAGTGGAAATCTCCCCGTAAGGTGGTGTGGGTGGGAGGAACATGGAGATAATTCATTCTTGGCCACACCATCGGCGATTCAGGGGTTTGGCAATAGATAAATAGATAGATGGTTAAATATATATGTATTCTAAATATGGCAATATATACATGGTAAAATGTGTTATAGAATCTCCCCCGAATGAACGATCCTGCAAAATTATCCATATAATGTAAGTAAGGAGGAATTGCACAAATGTTACGAACCTACACATTTTTGGTGTCGGAGTATTTTTGTTGTTTTCATTATTCGTAGCTCTATCAGCAAACAGTAAGAATTTGTATTTTATTTTCTCTGTCATGCACACGCACACATACACGCACCCAGAGAGAGAGAGAGAGAGAGAGAGAGAGAGAGAGAGAGAGAGAGAGATATGAAGGAATTAAAAGCAAAAACTGAGAGCAGGATACAGAGAAAAAAAGGAAGAGAAAAGAAACCGAGGTGAGTGAGAAGTGGGTGACCCTCGAGGCCCTCTCCCTCTCTGTCTACCTCGCGTGCGCAGCCCCCACCTATCACCTGGCCCCGCCCAGGGGTGTGGCCACGCCCATCAACAATCACTTTAGCGGGGCGAGGGGGGCCTGGTAATTACGGGTCCAGCCCTTAGCGTACAACCACCATATTTTCAGCGGCTCGTAAAGTGGCCCGCGTGGGATTAGATGCTTCATTACTTTTTACGGCACTGGGGCTATCACACTATTTTTTTAGGGCCGTTTTGTCTCGCTCTTTTCCCTCTCTCTCGGTCTTTCTTTCCATCACATACGCTCACATTTACTCACATACTTGCACACAATTATGTTAGTAATTTATCATTGTAATATTATACTAACAATGTTATATTATTAACATTGTGATATGAACTAGGGGCGTGTGATAGGAAGGACAATGATTGGTCACCACCATGTTTTTTCCAAGATGTAGATAATTACCTGATATTAGCCACTTCAACAATAATAATGCAAATGGAAATGGTACTTTATCCATATGTTCAATGTAAATATATCTGTATTACCATTACATCCATAAACACCTTTATATGACCTTTTCATTATGATTCCAACTTTACTGGCTCCGTATCGAAGACACGACACATATGTTAAATCAGGGAATTATCCAGTCGAGTTTGCTATACATATCGAAATCATTCAGTTAATAATTAGAGGCAGAATTATGTCGAAGCATCTGATATTTTAGTAATATTAGCACTCAAGGTGTAGTCACATTCTTATAATTCTTGAAACTTATTATAGTTTGAACCTTGCGAACGAATCTATGAACAATTTGAGCCATTATCTACTAAAATATTTCACGTTGAGTAGATTTAATTATCAAATACAGCCAACAAACAATTTCCAGATACAGGGTATAGTTACTGTAATTAAGAAATGTGTTGGAATTAAGTCATGCTCGACAATAACATAGGCAACTGAAATCAAGGGAAGTTATCCATGACAGCTAATGCAGTAATGAGCAGAGCAAATAAGATTTATTTAAGTGTAAATGCATATGCAAGGATACAAAAAATCATATGGAAAACAATTTAAAACAATAATTATGCGTCAACAGATGCTGCATGAATCGTACAAGTTCAAAATAAAGGCAGGTAGGCGGTAAATATAGTTACACGTTCCAATCCTGAGTGTTAGGGCTCCAGCACACGAGACACACTTTAATGAATAGTGGCTGCCACTTAGTGTTTGACAAAACATGAGGGTGTCTAATATGTAGCCGTTCGGGGTAAAAACACGAAACAGCCTTATTCACATTATACTCAAAATCAGAGCCACTGTGAGCAATGAAGCCATTTAAAATAAAAAAGTCCAGGGTCAAGGCAATTATCTTTCATACAAATTTACGAGTCCCAACCAAAAGTTATGATGGTTCTACGAAAACTCTTCTTTAGTAGTTAAGGCTTGAGGCGAAACAAGGTAGGTTCCCAACAGCGCACAGCTAAGACCAAGATATATCGCATCATCAGGTGGTAATCTAGATTCAGTAGGTTGTAATTATTGAGTGGGACTATTCATCTCTCTAATTACCCAGCCCCTCCCCTCTGTAACCACTTGAAGCCGACCCTTCTCAAGGGAAGGAGACCTCATCAGTTCTAAAGAGCCTGTAATAGGAGAGACCGAGCATCTATATTTTGGACTTCATTTTGGTGCCCTCATTATCTTACAACGGTGTAATAATTGATTTTTCAAAATGCCGAATATAGACCAAAGGATCAAAATTTATTTACTTTGTACCAATTTTGCCGGTTGTGTATTGTTATATTTGTGTAGACATACCTGAATTCAAAGAGAGGTTAATGACGCAAGTGGCAACAATTGCAACTGTTGGCCGATCTCTGTTACAATAGGGTAGCTAATCAGTTTTCCTCTCTTTACCTTCCCTCCGATTACACCTGTATTATGTTTAGTCTAATTCAAAGATTTTCGGCGACAGTGTGAGTAATCGTTTTTTAATTGGGCATTTCATACATTAATTCTATATTTTCTTGTTTTACAGTACCTACTAGGTATTACAGAGAAGAAAAAAAACATATACTACAGCTTTGACTTGGTAAAAATTGTCTCATATTACATTTAATTCAATCTGAAAAGCGTTGTAGTAAACGAGAATCTGAACTCGCATGGCGAAAATATTTTCATTGGAGTATGCCATGATTTTCCTGCATTATTTTCACCATCCGTATCCCTATTTATTTCTAAGCAAACTCAGTGTTGTAATAGTTCTCAAACCTGTATTTTGTTTTACCCCATCTATAGTTGTTGAGCCATATAACAGCCATCTATAAAAATCTGCAATATGGTGTAACCTTACTTAGTTATTTCAAGTATTACTATATGTACCCACAGTATAATTCTTTCCTTAAAATTTGTCCATGGCGATTCTTTCCCTTAATACCACAATTATTTCGAGATAACCACTCAAGCCACTAAAGTATCTGCTATGGCCATACACAAAGCATCGTAAAATACCCTCATCAAACTTTTTCTCTCTCTCCTAATTCCTCACAGCCCTCCCTGACCCTTATAATATATTGTCCAACGCATGCTACTAGCCTCCCCAACATAATCTGAGTTCACCCATCATTACATATCTCTCTCTCTCTCTCTCTCTCTCTCTCTCTCTCTCTCTCTCTCTCTCTCTCTCTCTCTCTCGAACTCTCTCTCTCTCTCTCTCTCTCTCTCTCTCTCTCTCTCTCTCTCTCTCTCTCTCTCTCTCTCTCTCTTAATTTATGAGTAGAATAACCACTTTTGAGTGGAAACATATAGTGCATTATTAGTATTATTGTTATTATTAGTATTAGTATTATTAGTATTATTACTCTCTCTCTTCCCCCCAGAGCCCATCACCCCTACCCCACCAACCACCCCTCTGTCAGGTAAAAACAAGGGGAGGAACCGACGCCACTTAAGAGAGAGAAAACCCGGGGCCGTATATTATTTTATTTAAATGTCCAAGGTGTTGGGTCCTGCGAGCGATACCTTGTAATTAGGAGGGCGGGAGGGAGAAGGAGAGCGAAAGAAAGAGAGAGATACAAGGAGTTACAAATAATATTAGTATCTCAGAGACCTTGCGGTCCATTGCGGGGAAATACTCTAGATGGAAAGAGAGATATTGTTAATTGCACTACTTCCTTTGCAGAGCGTGAACATTTTATCGACTCTCTTACTAAAATGCTTTAATGGGAGTACTATTTACAACTCTCAAGTAAAGTTTGTTTTAAGTGGAACGCGTCTTATATGTGTTTTATTTTGTTACCACACATACCAGTGATGAGCTCCTTCAACTCAAATTTCCAGCCATGATTGGTATATGTTGCAGATTCTGCAATGAGTGTAGGGACTTCACAATCTCTTTCTATTAATAATTAGTATATCCACATAATTGGCCACAATGTCTTTGAAATAATATATATTCCTTGTTACTCTCTCTCTCTCTCTCTCTCTCTCTCTTTCTCTACCAGCACCGTCCCATACATCATCGTGGGCAAGAGAGACACTCCCTAATGACTAAGGACGCGGCCCACCCGGATAATTGACCCCTTGCGCCTCCCTAATTACATGGTATCGCTCGCAGGAACCAACCCCTCCAACACCCTCAACTCAGCCAACAGTTAAACAAAATAATATACGTGATGTTTTTTTTCTATCTTTGTTTGTCTGTCTGTCTCTCTCTCTCTCTCTCTCTCTCTCTCTCTCTCTCTCTCTCTCTCTCTCTCTCTCTCTCTCTCTCTCTCTCTCTCTCTCTCTCTCTCTCTCTGTCTCTCTCTCTCTCTCAAAAGACTGAGTGGTTGTATTGATGGCAAGGCCTTTGTGATCTTAGGTGACTTTAATTGTCTGGGAATCTGGGAAATAACAATTTGCAATTCTGAAGGTAGGCGTCTTGTTGTCTTTGCTAATGTTAACTATTTGACCAATGTGTGAACGAGCCAACTAGAGGCAACAATATACTAGATCTTAGTTTGACTTCTATCATAGTGAACATTTCAGAAGGAATATACTAGTAGGGGAGTTGTGGTGGAGTGGTCATGCCACTGGACTTGTAATCCAATGATCCCGGTTTTGAATCCCGATTTGGGTGTTCTGATTTACAATGATCTGAAGATTGTGAAATAAATCTTACGGTTACATCAGACACATACTGTATATTGGGGAACGGCCTAACTTATCAACTTAATGCTAACGATAATATTAACTAATTTAAAAAGACAATTAAGCACAACATTTTGAGCGGATCCTTGAATATTTTAATAGGAAATATATGTATATTATTCTGTTGCATGAATCAATGATTTTGTATTGTCAGAGACAAACGCATCAAGACATATTTTAAAATGTATTAGGTTTGCATAAGAACAGTTGGCTCAACAAACCTGCTCAGTATAGTTTCCTCCTATGTATGTACAATATATGATTGTATGTTAACCTTTAAACGGCGAAGCTATGGTATTTGAAAGAGCCCGCCAGGCGAAAGTATTGAGGCTCATTCCCGATGAAAATCGTCATTATCCGATAAATATCGTTATTACTTATTCATATGTGCCTATTTTACGTTTAACCCTTTGCCTGCAGGAAACGTTCCCGAACGCCATTGCAATTTACAGCAATTTACAGGCTTTTAAAGCCTCTTAAAGCCTGTAGAATCGAGTGCGAGGGAGCGGGAGCACAACAGGCCACACGTCCTTCCCCCAGCCAGGCGGTCGTAGCACTGAGGGCTCTAAGTCAGAGTCTCGCGAGATATATAATGCTGCCAAAGGCAAATGTAGCGCGACATTAGCGATAATTACTAATTTTAGCGAATGTCTATGGTAGCACTGCGGAGCTCGTTTATGGTGTAATTTTGAAACTATTTTCTTCTAGTTTTTGGCTAAATACATTTAATTTCATTCAGACACTTTCCTTGCCTACTCAATTAGGAGTGCCTGAATGAGCCCTAATATGGCAGAAATAGGCAGAAATATGCCCGCAGCCAAAGTGTTAATATGAAGATATTAACATGTAACAGCAATAAAACAAGTGGGAATAGTATTTGGGGGGTGAAAAAGACGAAGTATTGCCGACCGGTTCATTCATGAGAGGAGAGTTGGTGCGGCGCACACCCTCCCCTTCTCACTTATCGATCGACACTGACGCCTTGCAAGTGAAGTCTCTCTCTTGCTACGATCTCTATTTGCCTCCCCTTCGACCTTGAAACTGGGTGGGGGATATTGGCGCGCAAAATGAACCGATAAACAAGGGAATAAAAGGAAAAATAGGTGATACTTGTAGGGGGGGGAGGGGAGGGGGTGGCAAATGGGGGGGGGACACATGTGGAGGAGTGATAGGAGGTATGGAGGGGAATTGTCTCACTTAATCACATATACCTTTGTTTTGAGTGCCACTAGGGTCGTTTAAAAGTCTTTTTTTAGGCCTTGGATCTTAAGAGTCCCATCGCCTTTGCCCAGTAAAGCCTCTTAACAGTCTCGGTGCCATTCTCCGGTTAATCTGGCATGCACAAAAATGTCCTTGCCTTTGAAATTGACTTTGAAAGTTTTCAAAGTAGTGATTAAAGTTGAGAAGAAAGCTTAACAAATTATTGGGCTATATTAAGAGACAATCTAAGTATAGAAATAAGGAAATAGTCCTCACACTCTACAATGCTTTGAGATGGCCTCTCCTGAAATATGCTGTTCAATTAATTTCAATTAAGGGGAAGTGCGGTGGAGTGGTCTTGCCAATGGACTGGTAATCCAATGGACCTGGGTTCGAATCGCGATATATCAATGGAAAGATGTTATTGGGATGGAATTTGTACTGTACTAAATGCCAGTGCTATACCACGAAACCCACCGAAACACCAAAAAAATACCTTTAATGTTCCTTGATTAATAATATTAAATAGCACTGTATGTATATTCCCATATTCAAAATATGCTACAGGGGGTCAATGCCTAGGGAGGTAATTTGCTCAATAGGTGGCGTTCTGAGAGTGAGGGTCCGAGTCTAGGGGGGTTGAGACAGTGAGGCGCAGTGGCGAAGCAGCTTCAGAGATGGGGCTGCTTCGAGCCATGAATAGGTGCTTCACATGTCTCACTCCCTAGGCTGGAACGAGACCTCACAGGCTTCTCCGTGTTGAGCGATAGAATGTACAGGCTCTCAGCCTATGCCCGCGAGGGATTACTATACTTGCTATATAAAAGAAAAGTTGACAGCATGGATGAAAACACCATATGACGAGGAGCACTATATTGTCAATGCATCGCATATAGCTTCGCCAAGTGTATTCAACTATGCTAGTGGCTCGAAGAAATGCGAAACGATGTTACTAAAGTGCTCCTCCTCTAATTTATTTTCTATCCTTTCCTCTTCCAGCACTGCCTATCAATTCCGTCACTTCTCATTTCACTATCCTTCGCTTCTTTTTTCTTAACCACTTAAGTATACCATGATGTCTTTTGTATAAGTTATTTTGATATCTATATAGGATTTTATATAGCTTAGGAAGAAGTTGTGGAAATCAGAGGATTAAATACGCACATTTATACCTGCTTCAATGTACGATTTAGAAGGAGAAATTAGCAACAACATATTTATTGATCATTACGAGGCAGCTTGCATCTAATCTACCTCGCCTATGTGGGATACAAAAAATAGGATAGCACAGTATGTAGGAAGCCATTAGTTTGTGAATGTAGTTAATAGGGGGTTAATAGCAAGATATTTATCTAGTAAATTGTTGACAGTTTGGACGGTGTAACAGTCGATGGCAATACTAAGTTAGTAGTCCATACCAAAAGCTTACCACTCGATTGAAAAAGAAATGCTTTACCTCTATGCGGCTGAAATCGCTTTCCAATTATTTAACAACCATTTCCTCTAGTATTATTTGAATTGTCATTTATGAAGGCCTATTCTAAGCCGAATTGAATTGTCTTAAGACTTAACGTAACAAAAATGTGATTTCAAATGACGTCATGATATTGAAATGGTTAATTAGCGTCACTTCCAGTTGTCCATCCTCTCGCTATTATTCCTATACTTCCATTTATTAAGATTAGGAAGGGTATATGGAAGTCAAAGGGTTAAGCGAGATATTCTTTACCCATATAATTCCCACAGATCATTTACCCCCTTGTTCATGTCTCCTTCACTTCATCCATCCTACCCTTCTTCCTCCTCCCCTTAATCTCCCCACACCCTTCTACCATTATTCCTCTCCATTTATGTTTTACCCTCCATACCCTTTTATCCCCTCTCTTAGATGTTGTTTCCCGTCTAACCCCTCCCTTTCCTGTTCTACCCTCACCTGTCAACACCTACTCCCCCACCCCTCACCTGTGAACACCTACTCCCCCACCCCTCACCTGTGAACACCTACTCACCCACCCCTCACCTGTGAACACTTACTCCCCAACCTCTCACCTGTGAACACATACTCCCCAACCCCTCACCTATGAACACCTACTCCCCTACCCCTCACCTGTGAACATATACTCCCCCACCCCTCACCTGTGGACACCTACTCCCCTACCCCTCACCTGTGAACATATACTCCCCCACCCCTCACCTATGAACACCTACTCCCCTACCCCTCACCTGTGAACACATACTCCCCCACCCCTCACCTGTGGACACCTACTCCCCCACCCCTCACCTGTGAACACCTACTCCCCCACCCCTCACCTGTTAACACCTACTCCCTCACGCCTCACCTGTGAACACCTACTCCATCACCCCTCACCTGTGAATACCTACTCCCCACCCCTCACCTGTGAAAACCTACCCCCACCCCTCACCTGTGAACACCTACTCCGCCACCCCTCACCTGTGAACACCTACTCCCCCTCCCCTCACCTGTGAACACCTACTCCCCCTCCCCTCACCTGTGAACACCTACTCCCCCTCCCCTCACCCGTGAGCACCTACTCCCCCACCCTCACCTGTGAACACCTACTCCCCCACCCCTCACCTGTGAACACCTACTCCCCCCCCCCTCACCTACTCCCCCTCCCCTCCCCCTCTCCTTCCTTTCTTCCCCAACCCATTACCTCTCCCTCATGCCTGTATCTCCCTTTCCTCTCCCTCATTCTACCCCCCCCCCCTCCTCTCCCATGCGTGTATATCTCCCCCTCCCATCGCCGCCTCCTCCCACTCTTCTTCTCCTTCTTATCTCTCCACCTCAGTGTTTGCCCTCATCGCTGTTTTGCTTCACCATTCCCTTCCTTTTTCGGTCTCGTTTTCATATTTCCTCTCAGTTTATGGTCTTGCCTCGTCTCCCTCGACCACTGCATTTTTGTCTTGAAGTTTTTCCCCTCATTTTTGTCCTAATTTTTCCATTCGCGCACAAAGAGAAATACTTGATAAAGAAAGAAAAATACCAAAAATAAGGACGCATACGTATATTTAGAAAACAATAATCCGTTTTTACTTTACCAGTCAATATGTTTCTGGATGATGGTGAGAATTAGTGATATAAAAGAATAATATAGGCCGAGGCTTTCAGAGTTAAAAGTTCAATGGGCGGTGTTTTCGAAGCGGCAAATCGAAACGGCACGAGAGAGAGAGAGAGAGAGAGAGAGAGAGAGAGAGAGAGAGAGAGAGAGAGAGAGAGAGAGAGAGAGAGAGAGAGTACACATAAGTATAAAGGAAAACAAGCAACAGCAGATATATTGATCCTTACCAAGCTGTTTGTAACTAAACTACCGATCCTATATGAAAACAGGAAAGGACAGTACAGTGTAGAGTGGTGATATTCGTTCGTAAACGCAATTAATCGGGGGTTAAGAGCGATATATATATCTATACAATTGTTTAAAGTTTGAACAGTACTACACTAAATGACATTACTAGGTACTCCATTCCATAAGTTTACCACTATTACAAATTAAATTCTTGCGTCATGTGAGTGAAAAGGCTTTCCAATTATCTTACAACCATTTCCTCTAGTGTAATTTGAGTGATCAATTGTAAAGTATTTGTTGACATCCATATTGTCAATACCTTTAATAATTTAAATACTTGAATAAGATCCCCTCTTAGCCTGCACTTTGTTAAACTAAACAAGAATTAACTCTTCTTCATATTACTTGTTTCTTAGTCGAGAAATCATTTTTGTTATTCTCCGCTGTATTCTTTCCAGTTTATCTATATCCTTTTGAAAATATAGACACCAAAATTGTACACAGTATTCCAGATGAAAGTGAACCAAAGAATTATATAAAGGTATAATAACAGTTTCTGATTTTTATTCAGAGGATCTTCCAATGAAGCCAATTATTATGTTTTGTGTTATGAACTACTTCGTTACATTTTAGGCTGGGTTTTGAATTAGTTGATATTGTTACTCCTAAGTCGGTCTCTTTATCAGTGTTTTTGAGTTGACTACCATTCATTGAGTAGTTTGATTTTCATTCTTGTTTCCTAAATGTATTATTTAAAATGTATCGGTATTAAAATTAATTTGCAAGGTTCGGACCCAATTCGCGTATTTATCTAAATAATTTTAGATCTGTTGAAATTGCAAGGGAGAAACTACTATGTTCGCTATTTTGGTATCATCGGCAAATTTTGAAATTGTACATGGTCGTCATCGATATAAATTAAGAAAAGAACAGGTCCGAGCACCGATCCCTGGGACACACCACTGTTGACATTTTTCCAGTCCGAAGCTTTACCATTTATTACTACTCGTTGTTTATGTAAAGGTAGGACGGTAAAGGTAGGACGGAAGTACTGCTTCGGCAGTACAGGGAGGTGTTAGATAAAGTTAGGAGGAAGGGAGGCATACCTGTAGTACACAGTATCTTGCCACGGAGAGGGGTCAGCAAGGAATGGTCATCTAGGGCAATTGGTATCAATTGTCGGCTGGAAAAATACTGTAATGCAAATGCAATACCATTCCTTGATAACTGGACCCGTTTCTATGGTAAAAATCAGTTGTACGCACAGGACGGGGTTCATCTTTCTCGGCTAGGGGTGGCAAATTTAGCTAGGTCAATAGATAGGATTGTCGCGGGGTTTCGCTGAAAATAAAGCCTGAGAATATGAGTAAGAATAATTGTCTAGATAGGGTAAATTGCCGTACTGGTACATCAGATAGGAATAGAAAATATCAGTCACAGGATTTTAATTGTACTGCTAGTAGAAATATTAAAGGTGTAACAGAAGATGGGAATTCAGTTAGAAATAAAGGTAAATCCGATACCAGTAAAATAAATTCATTGCGATTATATTATACAAACTGTAGGAGTTTATGTAACAAAATGGATGAACTTAGAGCACTTGTTAGCAACGAAAATATAGACATTATAGCACTGACTGAAACATGGATTAATACAGAATCAAGACATTTTTTAGCAGAATTCCATATACCAGGATATAGTTTGTTTAAACGCGACCGAACAAGTAGGAGGGGCGGCGGAATAGCAGTGTTTGTCAGGAGTTCTTTAAAAAGCTGTATTAAATCAGGTATTAGACTAAATACTGATAACGAAAGTGTTTGGGTTGAGGTTAGCGAAGGTAGTGAGACCATAATTATTGGAGTTATTTATAGACCACCAAATATGAGTAGAAAACGAAGGTACAGCTTTATGGCAGGAAGTGAAAATAGCATCAAGGTTTAGCAATGTGTGTATTATAGGGGATTTCAATTTTCCGAATATTGATTGGCAGCATCAAATCGGCGACTCAGATTCAACAGAGTTTATTGAGGCGGTACAGGATAGTTTTTTATTTCAATTCATAGACTCGCCTACTAGAGGTAATAATATCCTCGATTTAGTTCTCAGTAATAATGAACAAATGATAAATAATGTAGAGATAGGAGACCAACTAGGAAATAGTGATCATAAATCAATTTATTTTAACATACAATGGACAGGAAAGGCTAAAGAGAATACGACACTTATCCCAGATTTCAGAAAAGCCAATTATGGTGGATTAAGACGAGCCTTAAGAGTCGATCCTATGGTTAAACTATTAAGTGGACCCAGGTGCGCTAATGAACATACTCTCTCTCAGATACCTGTCTTAACTCAGGATAATTTGACAGCTACATATAATCATTTTATTTCTTCACTCCACAATGCACAAAATAAATATATCCCCAAAAGAAAATTTAGATCAACACAGAACCAACCCAAATGGATGAATAATAGACTATTAGACCTTCTAGGAAAAAAGAGAGGAATATATCGAAAAATAAAGAAAGGCGAAATTCACCTACTTGCTTACTATCAGAATCTATCAAGAGAGGTTAAAAAATGTATAAGGACAGACAAAAGAAATTATGAAACCAGGATAGCCAATGACTCAAAAAATAACCCAAAGGCTTTTTACCAGCTATATAAATCTAAAGTTAGAGATAAAATAGGCCCCCTTAAAACTTCGATAGGAGAAATGACAGAAAGTGATTTAGAAATGTGCAGTACATTAAATAGTCAGTTTCTATCCGTTTTCACTAATGAAAATTTGGCACAGATTCCAGAAGTCCGTAAGGTGTATAGAGATAGTATAGAAAATAGGTTAAGTACGGTTACTATAAGTAGAAATGATGTGCTTAAGGAAATTGACAGACTGAAACCTCAGAAATCGCCTGGTCCCGATGAGGTATATGCCAGAGTATTAAACAAATGCAGAGATGAGTTAAGTTACCCATTAACATTTCTTTTTAACAATTCATTAGAAACAGGTATAGTTCCAGAAGCTTGGAAGCTTGCAAATGTAGTTCCGATTTTCAAAAAAGGTGATAAATCAATAGCATCCAATTACCGTCCCATTAGTCTCACTTCAATCATAGGAAAGCTACTAGAGTCAATTATTGCTAGGAAAATGAGAAACCACTTAGAAACATTTAACTTAATCAATTCTTCTCAGCATGGATTCACACAGGGACGTTCTTGCCTTACTAATTTGCTTAGTTTTTTCTCAGAGGTATATGAAGCAGTAGATAATGACAAGGCATACAATATATATTTAGATTTCAGTAAAGCTTTCGACAGAGTCCCTCATGAGAGATTGATGAGAAAGGTTGAGGCACATGGAATAGGTGGGGCGTTGTTGGGATGGATTAGGTCATGGCTAATTGGTAGGAAACAGAGAGTCAGCATAAATGGTACCAAGTCAGAGTGGGGAGCAGTCAAAAGTGGTGTCCCCCATGGATCGGTATTAGGTCCCCTGTTGTTTCTTATATACATAAATGACCTAGATTTAGGTATAACTAGTAGGATAAGTAAATTCGCAGACGATACTAAAATGGGGAGATCAATTGATTCAGATAGCGATATAGAGTGCCTCCAAAGGGATCTAGATACCTTACATGAATGGTCAGTAAATTGGCAGATGAAGTTTAACATTGACAAATGCAAGGTATTAAAGATAGGGAAGATGCAAACAAATGTTAAATATAAACTAGCTAATTTAGAATTAGAAAATTCAGACTGCGAGAAAGATCTAGGTGTGTTTGTTAGCAATGATTTGAAGCCTAGAAAACAGTGTATAGGCGTTCGTAATAAGGCAAACAGGATTCTCGGGTTCATCTCTAGGAGTGTGAGTAACAGAACTGCTGATGTTATCTTAAAACTTTACTTGTCATTAGTGAGACCCCATATGGATTATGCTGTCCAATTTTGGTGTCCTTATTACAGAATGGACATAGATTCATTGGAGAGAGTACAGCGTAGAATGACAAAAATGATCCATAATATTAGAAATCTTCCGTATGAAGAAAGGTGAAGAAATTAGGTTTACATTCGTTAGAGAGACGCAGAGTTAGAGGGGATATGATAGAGGTGTTCAAGTGGGTTAGTGGGATTAACAAAGGGGACATGACAAATGTACTAAAGCTCAGTGACAGCGAAAGAACTCGTACCAATGGTTTCAAATTAGATAAATTTCGTTTCAGAAAAGATATAGGCAAATATTGGTTTGGTAACAGAGTTGTAGATGGGTGGAATGGACTACCAAGTGCTATAGTGGGATCTAAAACTGTAGGGAGCTTTAAGATAAAATTGGATAAGCATATGGACGAGAAGGGTTGGGTGTGAAGGGGGATCAGCCGGGTTGGGCCAATCAGCGCTCTGCAGACCCCCATAATCCTGCGTTAATCTCTAACCGTTTTGGTAGGATGATCCTCAGGGTATTAGAGTGTTGAGCCTATAATTGGGCTTTGTAATTGATTTGGGGTTGTGTGGGACAGGGATCTGCCTTGCTTAGGCCAATCGGCTTTCTGCAGACTCCCATTTTCTTATGTTCTTATGTTCTTATGTTTATACCCAACAAGTCAATTCTCAATCCATCTATGAACGCACCCTTCTATGCCGTGTGCTTTTAATTTTATCAAGAGACGCTTATGGGGTATTTTGTCAAAGGCTTTCTGGAAATGAAGGTAGACAATGTCCGCGGCTTTACTTTCATTATACATATTATAGATGTAGTGAAAACAGTCAAGGAGATTTGTCAAGCATGAACGCTTGTTTTGGAAAATAGCTGTTATCCTTTATTATTATCTGTTCTTATAACTGGTTTACAAGTTTATCTCTAATAATTGTTTCGAGCAATTTACATATGATTGAAGTAAAGCTAATTGGCCGATAGTTGCAAGGTATATATTTCTTGCCATTTTTATAGATAGGAGTTACATTAGCTGATTTAAATTAATTGGGTACAATACCACTCTGCATTGTATTGGTAAAAAATATTGTTAACAGTATTGATATCTCGTCTCTTGATTCTTTCAAAAACCTTGGATAAATAGTATCAGGTCAGAGAGAGAGAGAGAGAGAGAGAGAGAGAGAGAGAGAGAGATAGCCTGACTAAATTACGCCTCATCCTTCCACCTCATCATCTTTCCTTCACCTCTGACCTCATCTTCAGTTTTACATCTATCAATTTTCTGCACATCTATTGCTCTTCCCTCTCAAAAGGTTAATAGGGAGGGCGTAAAAGAGGCATTAGTTCGTCATTCGTGCCCACAAGTTTCTTTACGTCAAGGTTGCTAATTGTGAAATTTTATCTGTAAGCTCTTAAGGGAGGTCACCTGCTTTTTTTCTCTTTCTCTCCTTTTTTCGCTTTCTCTGGCTTGTATCCATTCGGCCCCATTCAGCCTACTGTTTTAAGAAGTTTTTCCCCATCCAGGAGTCAATTTATTCCTGGCAAGCGATAGCGAGCCAGCATTGTATGGAGAAATCCGGCTTTGCCGGAGCCATTTTCTATCGAAAAATGTACAAATTTAGCCTGCTGACAAAAAACATTAAAACAAAATATGCTGGCTCGCTACCGCTCGCCAGGATAAAATCAACACCTGGATGGGGATAAACGTCTTTAAAGAGTAGGCTGAATGGGGCCGAATGAGTACAATCCAGAGAGAGAGAGGGAGAGAGGGAGTAAAAATCGAGGTGGGCTCCCTTATCATTGGCTACTGTATTTCCAAATTACTAGATATTTTCAGCCCACTTTGTTTATGTAGTATTATTTACACTTCTACTCGGTAAATTTATGCAAATACCACATCTGATCAGGTAAATTATTAGGTAGTAGGTAGTAGGGGTAGGCAGCCCCGCCCAGGGAAGTACTACCGCCAAGGTTTCGGGAGACTCAGGGAATAGCCTGAATTCCATTTTCTCTCCCAGGCCTTGGTAGCTGGATACATATCTTTCTGCCTCACACATCAGGGGTATCAGGAAAACCCTCTGTATATAACATACACATCCAACTTCACGACATTGCCCTACATCGCTATCCTCTATCCATAAAACACTACTCTTCCCACTACATATCATACATGTAACACCATACACCTTTACCAAATACATATGGCAGTACAATTGTTAAGAGCAAAATTGGTGGTCCCTCGGATATCCACCCCCGGCAGGGTTGGGTCATTGACACAGGGCCCTCCCGGTCGTCATCATGCGACTGTGTCAAGAGCATTGCAACGTCCCAAAGCTGCTCGTCGGTGCAGCTTTTTTTTTAGCATTATACAGTAAGGGGACTTCACTCTAACATCAATTCTGTACATCAATTTCTTCAAGCAAAATCCCCTACTCTCCTTTTTTTGACAGAGACTCAAGTAACATCCACATCTGACACGTCTAGATTTAATTTTCCAGGTTATCAACTGCTCCAAAATTTCAGATCTAAAGGAGGTGTATGTTGCTTCGCAAAATCTGAAATTGCCCTGGAGGAGGTTACTAGTTTCAATTGTCCCTATTTTGATTATTCTATATACAAATTAATTTCTGCTGGTAAATTTAAATACATATGTTGCATCTACCGTTCCCCAAATACTCCTCCAGAGCAAAGTCTTTTTGATTCTCTGTCCTCACATCTCAGTGTCCTCAACTTAAATGCTTCTTCTGAAATCACTGTGTTGGGTGATTTTAATGTCCATAATGTTGAATGGCTCACTCATTCAGCCAGGACTGATGATGCTGGTCTTGAATGTGAGCTATTTGCAGACTCATTTAATCTCACTCAACTAGTCAACCAACCCCCCCGTGTACCAGATAATCCTAATCATAATTTCCACCTACTGGACTTATTTTTAACAACCAATTCAGAAAATTATGATGTTACAGTGAGGTCCCTGCTTGGATCTTCTGATCACTGTCTGATACAGGCCACCGGTCTATCACCTACCACACCTTCCCACTCTGAACCTGTTTTGGTGACTAAATGGCATTACGATAGGGCAGACTGGGAGGGTCTTCAAGGTTTCTTTATTGATATTCCCTGGACCTCTTTCTTTTCTAATGATGCACACACCACCTTGAGCCACATACAAGATTTTGTAAAAATTGGAATGGAAACTTTTATTCCTCATCAAAAGTACAGAAAAAGATCTAATTCACCTAAATGATTTGACCATAATTGTGCTAGAGTAACTGAACAAAAAGCAATAACCTACAATGCATACACAAGATCAAAAACACATGAAGCCTTTAATTACTTTAGAAACATCAGAAATCATGCCAAAACTGTATTAAACCTAACTAAATCAAACTTTCTCTCCACAAGCAGGCAAATAAACTTCTAAATAATCCAAATGATAACAAAATATTTTGGTCTACTCTTAACTCATTCAAATCCAACTTCACTACTGCTTCATGCATTCCACCATTAAAATCTCCGACTGGCAATCTTGTAAGTGACCCACGAGGTAAAGCTAACCTTCTTGCGGATATTTTCTCTACCAACTCAACCTTAGATGAAATAAATCAAGATGTCCCTGTACTTAATTTTAATTCGCCTGAAATTCCCTCACTTAAGATCCACACCAGACATGTCAAAACTATTTTTCAGAATCTCTCAGTAGATAAGGCTCCTGGTCCAGATGAAATTCCTCCAATAGTACTTAAGGATTGCTACTTGGTGCTCGCTCCTTTCTGTATTGGCAAAACATTTCCGTCTGTGTACTCATACCTCATGCTTCCCAGTACCCTGGAAAGAAGCAAACATCCATCCAGTTCCTAAAAAAGGTGCCTCTTCAGATCCATCAAACTACAGACCAATAGCTATAACTTCCACTCTTGGTAAAGTCTTTGAAATTATATTAAATAATCACATAATTAAGCATCTTGAGAATAATAAATTAATCAGTGATAGGTAATATGGTTTTAGACAATGTCGATCAACTGCAGACATGCTTTGCCTTCTTACGCATCAAATCAACCAAGCTACAGACCAACATGGTGAAACACATACAATAGCACTGGATATATCAAAGGCATTTGATAGAGTCTGGCATCAATCCTTATTGTCGAAGATGTCACACTACGGCCTTGCATCATTAGTTCCACTAATTTCTTCTTATCTTCATAACAGAAAAATATGTGTAATGGTAAATTACCTTTATTCTCAATTTCACTCAATAAATGCTGGTGTTCCCCAGGGATCAGTTTTGGCCCCAACTCTGTTCCTCATTCATATCAAAGATCTCATTATCTACCACTCATAATCCAATACATTCCTACGCAGATGACTCAACACTCCACAGTTCCTTCACATTTACCAATTCTTTCACCCAACCCGATCTTATAAATTCAAAAATAAACACTGCAATTTCTCTGAACCAGGACCTTTCTAGAATTAATGAATGGGGACAAAAGAATCTAGTTTCCTTTAATTCACAGAAAACCAAGTACATTCAATTTTCTAACCGACAGAATCTCACTGACTCCCATATATTTTTTAATGATGTAAATATTCCCACTTCCCCTAGTATTGACATTCTCGGTGTAACATTAACTACTAACTTGAGCTGGACGCATTATGTTAGAAGCATTGCTAAGAATGCCTTTAAAAAACTGGGACTCCTGTACAGAGTTCGAGAATTCTTCACTGACGAGCAGTTGGCCGTAATATATAAAAATCATGTGCGTTCTCAGATGGATTACTGTTCACCTCTGTGGAGTGGAAGTGGAGTGGTTGCATTGAGGCAGTTGGACAAAATTCAAAATAAAGCTATTAGATTAATCAATAACCCTGCAATCACACAGGACCTTCCTACATTTTCCATACGAAGAAACGATGCATCCCTTGCATTATTCTACAGATATTTTCACAGCAATTGTTCCGAGGAACTTGCTTCAATTGTGCCGCCTCTCCACATCTTTCCCCGTAGAACTAGGGCAGCTGAGAGCGCCCATGAATTTACACTTTCTCCTCCACAATGCAGAACTTCTGCTTATCAAAATTCATTTATCCCTAGAACTACTACTCTTTGGAATTCACTTCCCTCGAGTTGCTTTCCACAAACTTACAATCTACAAAAGTTTAAATCCAGTTGTTACAAATATGTTATGAATGGAGGATGCCTTTAGGCACATGGACCTTTTTGTTTTATCTGTGTTTTTCCTTCCTCCGTTGATTGTCTCTTAAAAAAACAAAAACATGTACAATTCTGGTTAAAATACTAAAGTAATTGATCTTACTATTTCCAAATAAGATAAGTATATGTTTCGTCATATTTTGAGACAAATAGATTAAGTGTTTTAGTATTATAACAAGAATATATACTTTTATCATAAATTTGTTCAGATTATTACGGAGTGTTGATCATATTTATTTGAAGATTATCAAACAAATACATTACTACTAATACTACTAAAGGGTAACTACATATAAAATATGTATTTATTCCCTTTTCAATATATTATTGTCTATAGATTATTTTGGAAGTTGTTTAAATAAATCAGTAGAAATCAGTTTTATAACAAAGGAAGTGGAACATATAATAGAAGGGTCGATCGAAAAGAAAAATGAAGCAATGAGAAAAATGAACTAGGAACAACGTTGTATAAAAGAACATAATTATTGAGCAGGGCACTACCCAGGGGAGGTCTCATAGGCATATGATAAGGAGTCGTAGGTTCGAGCCCTTGGAGTGCCATATGTATTTGTTGATTTAATTAATTGAGTTTAGAAGTTAAGTTGGTTGGTGACAAAATATAATTCCTTCACTGTTTCTGTTTGTGTCTCACCTACTTAGCGAGTAATCCAGCTACCTCTCACAAACACCTTCTCCTACTAATAATTTCACTCCACTAAAGAAGCAAACTACATTTCTTTCCAACACACCAACATATATATTATTCTAACATCCATGAATTTGGCTCTCTATCTCTCTTGTAACTTCATACAATGTCAATATTCGTGTCATATCCTAGAACATTGCTTAACTCATGCTGGGTTGAACTAAGCCAGAACATTATGTACAGCAGTTCATTTCTAGCAACAATACTAATGATTAATGGCGGGTTAATCCACTACATCCCGATTCCGCTACACCCCGTTTTAGACAATCTCACGGTGCGAGAGCCAGCACAGTCAATAGCGTAGATCCGGCAAGTTCACTCTGTTCACTTTGGTTCGGCGAACATCTTTGGTCTTCCTGTTCGATACCGTGGAGGCAACCGTTTACGAGGACTGTTGTGTCAAAGTTTCTGGATACGACAAATAACGCAATGCAAGAGCCACCTCATTAGGTAGCGGAAATCAAGCAGTTTCACTTTGTTCATTTTGGCTTCGGTCTTATTTTTTAATGTCGTCGAGCCAGCCATTTGGGACGAGTACTGCGTCAAAGGTTCGGAGACGACCAAACTCAATTCAGCAAAACACAACTGTTTTCCTAGTGGAATTAACAACAACAAAATTGTATTCAAGTTATCTCTCCCTGTTACTCAGGTGTATTTAATGTATCTTTGTTATGCACGCGCAAACACTTATGCGTTCACACAATTTGCTAGATAGGAATGCAAAATGAGAGAGAGAGAGAGAGAGAGAGAGAGAGAGAGAGAGAGAGAGAGAGAGAGAGAGAGAGAGAGACAGAGAGAGAGAGAGAGAGAGAGAGAGAGAGGATTACCTAGTGGGAGTTAAGAGCACAGGGGGTACATCCCAGACCACTCTAAGTTCTGCAATAATCCTAAGTAGCACGGAAATTCTATAAGCACTCGGAGCCTTACTTGGACTCTTTCCCCCTCTCCTCTACACACACTCTCTCTCTCTCTCTCTCTCTCACACTCTCTCTCTCTCTCTCTCACTTGAGCTATGTATATTATAACCTCACCTCCACCATTACTTTTCCTTTCCTTCCAACACTCCCTCCTCCATGTTTTTCTATCTAGGGCCTAACTTTGCTTACAATAGTAGCATTGTCTATGTTACTCTATCTATCTATATTTATGCTATCTATCTTAGCCATTGAGGTCTGTCTCTTTTCCCGGTACTACTTTTCCTACTTCGGGGGCGGCGGCTTGGAATCCTCCTCCCCTTGAAAAATTCACAAATTAGACGCGTCAGAGAAAGTGGTGAGGGAACGCGGAATTGGTCCCGAACCCAAAGAATTGGAACTTTAAATGTTGTTTCTATTTGGGCTCTGTCCTGAGTCGGCCACCCCCATCTATGGGGTATGTGCCTGAGTATACACATACATACTGTACATACATCTAGCTATCAGTATCTCTAACTATCAAGCGAATAATGTATTTAGTTACCTAGCTGTCAATGTACCAAACTGCCTATACCCTTTTTTTTTTCTTTTTTTTTCAACTGGCGGTAAATTGCAAAGTTCCCTTTACGGGGTTGCAGTTATTTTGAAGATTTTGTAGTGATATATGGTGCTAATGATATAACTTGGTCTTAATAGGATGCAGACATAGTGGTTTCATATTTTTCCATTAAGTATCGATAAATTAGCTGCTAAGGGATTCAATTTACCGTCAGATGAAATGAAACAGAGTGTAGTTATACATGCATCTAACCCCACCTCCACCTTTACCTCTCCGCCCTTCCTTCCAACCCTATCTTCTCCCACTTTTCCTACCTAGAGGATAATTTTTGGCCTCTCAGTTTGTGTATCCCTCTGTATCCACCGCCCCTACTTTGCCGTCTTTTCTACTGCCCTCTTTCCTTTGATCTTTCTTCTTTACCCTGCTTTCTCCTCCTCTCCATCTCATCTCTCCTTCTCTTTCATCTTCACCTGCAACCGACTCATCATAATACATTGGCCACAGCTTCTTTATTGTGTATTTTTAATGGTAATTCCCTCTGTCCCTTTTTATTTCCTCATTGCATATTCTACCTTTCTCGTCTTCGTATGATTCTTTTAAATATGCTCTTCTCTCTATCTCCTCTAGATATTAGTTTTTAACCATGATGACCTTAATTTTTTGTTCTCAATTGAACAAAAATCTCTATGATTAGGTCTTTCCTACACTTTTATTAAGTCGTTACATTTTCTTATCACTCCCATTGAAATTACAATTAAAAACATTACGTATCATCTTTACAAATAGATTAGTTACAATGTGATAATTGCTCGTATGTTAGGCTGCACATTGCTCGATTTCTTGTACACGTAATAATATTAATATACAATATAATTACCTGTCCATATATGTCATAATGGGGTTGAGATTTCATTTAGATTATATACCGGTATAATTGTTCGCACTTGTATTAACAAATATAACTCGTAATCAGCTACATAATGCACATATCGTATATGCTATAATGATATGAAATTGAATACATATAATAAATGTGTAGTTGTCAATGACCTTCAGAAGGCAGATGCTTCAGTCACTAGGTAACACCTCACTGTTAAGAGATTTCTTTATATGTGTATGACGGAGACAAACGGCATGGCTGCCTGCAACAAGCGTCCCCCCCCCCCCCCCCACCATCACACAAACAACAAATTTATAGAATAACTAAATAGTCATACAAAATATATCAAAATAATGAAAGAACGATAGTGAGCCACATTCAAGATACGTTAGTCAAAATGTTTGGACACACGGAGATTGAAACAGTTTAAGTCATAGGATGAGGGATGGATAGATTGAGAGAGGAGAGTTTTAGAGTTTACTTATTGAGTGGAAGAAAGACTGGGAATGTCGGTTCACTCTTGGGTTAGTGAGTTGGACAAAATAGGGGTGGGAATGTGTTGAAAGAGTGGAGGTATACACTGAGAAAACTCTGAAGAACACAAATTATTATAATAGTGGTCAGAGAGAGAGAGAGAGAGAGAGAGAGAGAGAGAGAGAGAGAGAGAGAGAGAGAGAGAGAGAGAGAGAGAGAGAGAGAGAGAGAGAGAGAGAGAGAGAGAGAGAGAGAGAGAGAGAGAGAGAGAGAGAGAGAGAGAGAGAGAGAGAGAGAGAGAGAGAGAGAGAGAGAGAGAGAGAGAGAGAGAGAGAGAGAGAGAGAGAGAGAGAGAGAGACAGAGAGAGAGAGAGAGAGAGATTGGAGGAGATTAGTAAACAATCCCTCCCATAGGTATTCAGATGAAAATAGAATGGAGGAAGTTATTAAAAAAACAGTACTCAATACTAGGAGACACAAACTCACCCAATATACATACATTCAATTAAGGGGAGCGTGCTTGCTTTTTGGTCAATATATTTATTTATTTATTTGTTATTTGAGTTTCCTCGCTAGACCTCCATCAAGCTTATAAACCCCCCCCCCCCCCCTAAACCCCCTTTCAAGATAATTTTGCACAATTGTCTGTAGAAAAATGTCCCGGCGCCGGTTCCTTCTAAAATTAGACGCTCGCCAGGAAAAAATCGACAGCTAATTGGCACGAAAGGTCTAAATATTGACAACAAAATGAGGCGAAAGGTCTCAAAATCGCCAAACTAACGGAACGAACGTCTTAAAATTTCAAAACTAATATGCTAAACATGAGGGAGAAAGGGGTCCAGAAAAACCAGCCCATCCCCCCTTAACAAAAAACAAGCCAGGTAGCTCATAGGGTCGGGCACCTGTTCCGTAATGAAGCTATACACTCTCCACGACAGGTAAGTCCATTCATATTTCTTAAACATAATTATGTGGTCGGAGGAGGGCATTTTTGGACCACCCGTGTTTCGATCCATTAGTTTGGAGGTGTAAAGGCGTTTCACCCCATTAGTTTGGCAATAATAAGACGCTTCACCCCATTCAGGTGTTGAAATTTATCTGGGCGAGCGATAGTGAGACTGATACTTCGAAGAAATCGGCCATTGGCCGGGAAATATTTCTACCAATTTTTTTACAATTTAGCTTGCATGAGTGGGAATTTTCTAGTTTAATAGAAGTTTGACACGGCGTTTTTGTTTTTGTTTTTTAGCCAAAAGAACAAAGCAATATACATTGCTCGAAAATGGCAAATAGAAGCAAAACAAAATATTATAATAAAATCTCAAGACATCAGATCAGATAGTCTGAACGATGTATAGTTTCCCACAAACTCGTCGTGGTCTTATGTATGGAAGTGATTGCCTTGATAGAGAAGCACTTACCCTGATTACAGTCATCTTCTTTATTGCCACACTATATGGGGAGGCGCGAGTAAGAACGTTCTTAACCCACTAGTTATAGTTCAAAAGCTGGCCATTAGAGTTATTGCTGGCCTCAATTATAGAGACCACACAGCTAACATATTTCCATCTCTAAAAATTCTCAAGTATAATGATATAAATGTGGTTCAGAGTGCTACTTTTGTATATACAGTAAGTGCTTACATAAACTAATAGACAATGATAATTACTACAACATTAATACTAACAATAGATACCCACTACGAAACCAAAATAATCTCAAACTACCATTAATGATGTCTCGGCAATCTCAAAGTAATATACGGTACCATGGAGTACAAATATTTAACAGTTTATCTGAAGAATTAAAATCCAAATCTACGATAGGGAGTTTTAAGTCAAGCTTAAAGAATAGCATTATCAATACTTACCAACGGTAGGGAAGGTGTCAATGTTCTAGGTATTCAATTTCCAATGTCTGAACTGTTCTCGTTAGATTAATACTCTACTTCATGTATTGATCCTATATGTCCAATAAATATATGCATAGGTAACTAAGAAAAACAAAACTGCAGTCATGTTAGTAACATTATTTATATATAAGGCTCTTTAAGATGAATTGTTTTCATCAAAGGGCCTGGTCTGTATTTGTATTGTTTATTTCCAACCAATATGCATCCTATGTATGCCTTAGACCAAATACAATATTTTTCAGTTTCAGTTTCAGTTTCAGTTTCAGTATGAACGAATTGCAAATGTGATTTTTCTTGTTCTTATCAGTTGACTAAAAAGAAGAGTTAACCACTACATTAGAAACTGCACTTGTAAATAAAACATGCGCATTATATGTCTAAGTATATGATCTGGAGGAGAAACAAAACTAATCTGGGCAACTGTACCTGTTGCTTGCATTCTCATCAATACACTCACAATCAACCCATACAGTATCGGTGACGTAATTTTCCTTTATTATTTTGGCAACTATTAGACGATTTTATTCATCTCAGGAAAGAGGTATACCATTGAAAAGGCTACATACTAGAACAATTCATCCTCTCAGCTACCATATATCCTTCCTAAGCTTAATAAAATCGTCTAAATGTAGCTGAAGATAAATATACAAGACGTCACCAGTACAGTAAGGGTTAACCCTCAATGTAATGTGCAATCGACGGCAGTTAAAGGAGGTACAGTTACTTATAAAAATTAATTGGCCCCTTATGTTATAACAATGCAATTATAACTATCGGCTTGATTTTTGGATGGCATTTGCTTTTCAATAAATAGTATATATAGTTTTGTAGGTGATGTACAGCAAATAGTATTCTTACATTCGATTCCAGAGATATATTGCCATAATTAGAAATAGGTGATGTCACCGAAATTTTTATGAGTGACTCTACACAATTTATTGAACATTCCTAACAACATTGATGAAATATTGTTAGATACTCCATGTAAACACAAGCCAGAATCAGTAGTTTTCCTCATGCAATGTTCCTTGTCTCAATATATGTGCAAGTTGTATAGTATCATCACTACAATATACCAAGATAAAACCATCAATTGGGAACAAAAGAAAGAAAACAAGAACGCAAAAGTTAACAATATGGAAGCAACAGAAAGCGACAGCACGAGGCGCAGGGTTACCAAATCAAGTCCGCTAGATAGTAAACAAAGGCCTAACATAGCTAAAATAACGGCACAATCTCTATACTATCTCTCAAAAATGGCTCAAAGTTACAACAATTATGTCCCTAGATGTAAATATTTGCCTCTAGATCGAAGTAAATACCTCTAGATCTAGCGGGAAGTAACTAAATTGGCAATACCACACGAGGGACTTAAGGGGGGTGACCTGTTTTTGTTTTCGCTTTCTGGGTTGTATCCATTCGGACCCATTCAGCCTACTGTTTTAAGCCGTTTATCCCCATCCAGGTGTCGATTTATGCCTGGCGAGCGATAGCGAGCCACCATATTTTGGTTAATATATTTAACAGCTGGCTAAATTTGTAAAAAAAATCGATAGAAAAATGTCTCTGGCAAACCCGGATTTCTCCTTAAAATGCTGGCTCGCTCTCGCTCGCCAGGAAAAAATCGACACCTGGATAGGGATAAATGTCTGAACACAGTAGGCTGAATGGGGCCGATTGGATAAAACCCATAGAGAGAGAGAGAGAGAGATAAAATAAACCGACTATAGTTACTCACCCTTTCCAACTCTACACTCATCTTGCCTACATCTAATTTCAGAGAGCGTTCTACTCGGATGCACCATCTTTATCTCTATAGGAACGTTTCACCCATTTTAGAGATGCAGATCTCATATATTTTCATAACCCAACATGTATACTCTGGTATGGTTATAAAGGGAAAATGGCTGTTTGGTTTCAGTATAATGAAATGCATATTGAGAAATCTATTAAATATCTATTATTTTCCTTCTTTCATAATAATAATAATAATAAAGTAGACGTGCCGTTTTGACAAAAACAAAACGGCATACCCAACTCTGCGATGGGTTACCATCATCACAACTAATACCATCATCAATCACAATCACCATCATCACTACTACTGCCATCATCACTACAACTGCCACAATCATCACAACTACTGTCATCATCACCATTACTATAATCATCATCCCTACTACTACCATCATCACTACTACTGTCACCATTGTCACTACCATCTTAATCACTACTATCATCATTGATAATACACCTATCAACCATCATTACTACTATAACACTACTATCTTACAATCATCATTACTACAGTTAACATCATCACTACTACTATAACCATCATCACTATTACTGACATTCTCACTTCATCTGAACCATCATCACTACTACTGGCATCATCACCATTACTATGATCTTCATCATCACAAATATTGTCATCACTACAACTTTCACCATCATTACTACTACTCACCATCATCACTAATACTCACACCATTGTCACTACCATCATCACTACTTTCATCATTATCACTGCAACTATCATCATTACTTATCACCGTCATCACTATTATGACCATTATCACTACTACTAGTATTGTCACCATCATATCTACTACTGTCATCACTACTGTCATCATCATCAATACAATAACCATCATCACTATTATCACCATCATCACTACTATCACCATTAATCCCACTATTACTACCATCACTTCTATTACCAACTAAACTAACTTAACCTAGCAAATACGTAGCGAGATGTTTTCGCCCCCAGTACGAATGCGTTCTTAGTGTGTGAGCCCCGAAGGGGCTCACACATTAAGAACGCATTCATTGCTGGGTGTGGAGGGGGATCCGGGACGTGCCGTTTTGCCAGTGTTTCCACAATCAAGGAAATGTCCTCATTTAAGGAAATTATGAACGCACAAGGAAAGTTTCAAGGAAATAGAGATTTTGAGGAAATTCTAAGGAAATCCACAGATTTTAAGGAAATTCTAAAGAAATTGTCATTACAATGTTAAGCGAGTGAGAGAGAGAGAGATGGAAACATGATGCATACAATGATACAGAGTGTACAGGATCGAGACTTGACTTAGATCATGTTGATCCCTACAGGATCGGTACGAGAACCGTTCAAATCAACAGCTTATTGGGGAGAGTGAGTCTGAATGAACACGATCAGTTCCTGTCCAAATGATGAATTACATTTCCTGCCACTCCACATGACTTATGTTGGAATAGCAGCATCCAGTACAATACAGAGCATTGCTAGTGATATAGGGCATGATCATGATGATATAAAGTCGTTCTATAACCATTGCAGATCTTTTGAGTGTTTACGCCAGATACGGTCCAGATTTCATGGTATTGGTCATTTTGACTTTCTGGCATGCTAAAAAGTAGTAGCTAAAAATAGTAGCCTTCCCACGTTGGCACCTGTTTTTAAGAGGCTACCATATATGAAAGATGTTGTTGATGTTCAACAGGCTGATCTAGAATGGAGACAAGTATCATTATGTTCTTTTGTCTCACAGAGTATGGATGTGGGGACATTATGGCAGTCCATTTTTAATGCTAAAAATGCAGTAGGTGTCCCCCTATATCCTCAATTATCTAAGATTGTATCAAACATGTTTTCATTTCCCTATTCAAATGCAGCAGTAGAAAGGATTTTTAGCCAGCTGAAGCTTATTAAAAACGAACACCGGGCTGCCCTCAAAGACGAGAGTTTATTGGCCCTTATGTCCACAAAGCTTACTTTCCAGAGGAAAGGAAGGAATCAAGCTGCAGCTTTAGATCCTCCAAAATCAATGATCAGACTTCATGCTAGAATGACAGCCAATGCAGATGATACTCGAGTAACTAGATTAAGACAGGATCGAGTTTCTATGGCACAGGGAAGAGAACAACCAAGCCAAAGTAATTCATGAGTTTATTTTTTATTACCGGTATGTCATATGTATATACTGTATAGTAATAATTGTATTTGCAAACAATATTAGGCCTACATGGTAATAATTTTATTTTCCAATAACCTTACATAGTAATAATTATATTTTCCATCAAATCTTCCCATGCCATTGGTATAATCTGTCAAAAGAAAATGTTCAATGGGAACAGCACCTTAATGTATTATCTATATAATGTTAACCAATATTATGCTAATCTAGCTTACAGTATTTCCCGGTATTTTACTTTTTACTTCACCAATTAGCTTAATGTTTTTAATAAAACAATTATATACTTTGTTTCCTTTCTTTTCCACTAAAAATAACATAAAACACCTGCTAAAATTGGAAAAATGTAGAAGGAAATTGAATTTAATATTTAAGGAAATCTAAGGAAATATGGCAAATCCGGCAAGGATATCGGTATTTGAGGAGTGGAAGCACTGCGTTTTGCCCAAAATCAAAACGGCATACCCAAGTCTGCGATGGGTTACCATCATCACTACTAATACCATCATCAATCACAATCATCACTACTACTGCCATCATCACTACAACTGCCACAATCATCACAACTACTGACATCATCACCATTACTATGATCATCACTACTACAATTACAATCATCACTAGTACTCTCACCATCATCACTAGTACTCTCACCATCATCACCATTGTTACTACCATCTTAATCACTACTATCATCATTGATACTACAACTATCAACCATCAACACTATTATCATCACCTCCGTCTTACAATCATCATTACTACTGTTAAGATCATCACTACTACTATAACCATCATCATTACTACTGTGGACGTGCCGTTTCGCCCAAAATTAAAACGGCATACCCAACTTTGCGATAGGTTACCATCATCACTACTAATACCATCATCAATCACAATCATCACTACTACTGCCATCATCACTACAACTGCCACAATCATCACGACTGCGGTCATTACTATGATCATCACTACTACAATTACAATCATCACTACTACTTTCATCATCAATACTACTGTCACCATTGTCACTACCATCTTAATCACTACTACCATCATTGATACTACAACTATCAACCATCATTACTACTATCATCACCACCATCTAAATCATCAATACAACTACAACCATCATCACTACTATTATCACCATCATCACTACTAAGAAGTGCGTGCGGAGTTACATGGAGGGATAGACAGACTAATGAGGAAGTAAGAAGGAGGTGTGGTGTGGAGGTAGATGTGCTGGAAAGTGTGAAAAGGAATAACTTGAGATGGTTCGGCCATATGGAACGTATGGAAAGCGAGAGAATGACTAAGAGGGTGTACGAGAGCGAGGTGGAGGGACAGAAAGGGAGAGGTAGACCGAAAGAGAGGTGGAAGGATGGAGTGAAGAAGTATATGAACGAAGGCGGTGATGGTTGGGGGGAGGGGCGTCGACTGACTGGGGACAGAGGTGCATGGGGCGGTTCGTTCGTGGCCACCCCTTCGGGGATCACGGCGTCAGGCAATAGATAGATAGATCACTACTATCACAATCAATCCTACTATTACTACCATCACTTCTAATGAATTTTTTTTTTGGGCCACCCTTTCGGGGATCACGGCGTCGGGCAATAGATATATAGATAGACTTCTAATGCCAACTAAACTAACTTAACCTAGCAAATGCTAGCAAGATGTTTTCGCCCCCAGAACGCATTCATTGCTGGGTGGGGGGAGAGGTAAAACCATATTTTGGGTAAAACCATATTTTGGACCTAAAATCACAACTATTGCATAAATTCAAAAAATCTGTTTTGACTGACGTTCGCATTCACACAACAAATGTTTGTGTGAAATTTGGTGAAAATTCGTCCAACAGTCTGGGAGGAGTTTCGGGACAGACGGACGACAACAACGACGACGACGACGACGACAGACATTTTTTCCGGTGGTACCCACTATACGGGGGGGGGGCGATACCAAACTCTGCTTACGCAGAGTTGATAATAATAAAGTAGACGTGCCGTTTTGCCCAAAATCAAAACGGCATACCCAACTCTGCGATGGGTCACCATCATCACTACTAGTCACTATCACCATTACTATCATCAGCACTACTACTATTATAGTCATCACTACTACTCTTACCATAATCACTACTATCATCATCACTACTACAGTCATCATCACTACAACTTTCACCATAATCACTACTACTCACCATCATCACTAACACTGTCATCATTATCACTACAACTATCATCATTGCTTGTCACCATCATCACTACTATTATGACCATCACTACTACTACTAGTACTGTCACCATCATCATCACTGCTGTCATCACTACTAATATCACCATTATCACTACAATTACCATCATCCCCACTATTACTACCATCACTTCTAATGTCAACTAAACTAACTTAACCTAACAAATGCGGAGCAAGATGTTTTCGCCCCCAGAACGAATGCATTCTTAGTGTGTGAGACCCTTCGGGGCTCACACACTAAGAACGCCATCATTGCTGGGTGGAGGTGGGGGTGGGGGTAAAACCATATTTTGGACCTAAAATCATAACTATTGCACAAATTCAAAAAATCTTCTTTGACTGACGTTCGCATTCACCCAACAAATGTTTGTGTGAAATTTGGTGAAAATCCGTCCAACAGTCTAGGAGGAGTTTCGGGACAGACGGACGACAACGACGACGACGACGACAGATTTTTTTTTTCCGGTGGTACCCACTATACGGGGGGGGGGAGGGGGCGACACCAAACTCTGCTTACGCAGAGTTGATAATCTAAATAGCTGCCAACGCATATATCTATATTCTAATGTATTGTGTAAACATTATAGAGTTATAGAGCATAATCAATGAATAGGTAAACAGAGAGGTAATATGCTTTTAACTAGCTCCTGATAATCCTCTCGGTCCCCTTCTCCTCTGAGTAACAGGAGTAGAAAAGGAAGAGGAGGAGAGGAAGGGGAGGAATGGAAAAAATGAGAGGAAAGTAAGAGACTGAGGATTAGATAAACTGACAGATAGATGGTGTGCTTTTAACTCAGTGCTTCTCTCTCTCTCTCTCTCTCTCTCTCTCTCTCTCTCTCTCTCTCTCTCTCTCTCTCTCTCTCTCTCTCTCTCTCTCTCTCTCTCTCTCTCTCTCTCTCTCTCTCTCTCTCTCTCTCAAATTTAATGTTAGATTTTTTTTTGAAGTTGAGAGAAACAAATAACTGTAAAAACATTGGGTAGGAGTGTAATGGATATATGGTTCAATGATTCCCTTTTGGAATCATTTGCCAAACGAGGTTGTACAGTCAACCCATATCTCAGCTTTTAAGTCCAGAGTTAATGTTTTATTACAGCAGTAAAAAAAATGTTAATCATAATATTAGAAATCTTCCGTATAAAGAAAGGTTGAAGAAATTAGGCTTACATTCGTTAGAGAGACGCAGAGTTAGAGGGGATATGATAGAGGTGTTCAAGTGGGTTAGTGGGATTAACAAAGGGGACATGACAAATGTACTAAAGCTCAGTGATAGCGAAATAACTCGTACCAATGGTTTCAAATTAGATACATTTCGTTTCAGAAAAGATATAGGCAAATATTGGTTTGGTAACAGAGTTGTAGATGGGTGGAATGGACTACCAAGTGCTATAGTGGGATTAAAAACGATAGGGAGCTTTAAGATAAAATTGGATAAGCATATGGACGAGAAGGGTTGGGTGTGAAGGGGGATCAGCAGGTTTGGGCCAATCAGCGCTCTGCAGACCCCCGTAATCCTGCGTTAATCTCTAACCGTTTTGGTAAGATGATCCTCAGGGTATTAGAGTGTTGAGCCTATAATTGGGCTTTGTAATTGGGGTTGTGTGGGACAGGGATCTGCCTTGCTTAGGCCAATCGGCTTTCTGCAGACTCCCATTTTCTTATGTTCTTATGTTCTTATAATTTGCTTTTATTCTTTTTAGAATGGTTTTTTAATTGACAAACTGATCTTTTCTTCTGGGCTCTCTAAATACTGTAGCCCTTTTCCTTTTTCTTAGTTGTCTTAGTCTCTCTCCAGTACTTACGGGTATTTTGTGGGGATTCATCTTTTATAGGTGTATCTGCACCCTGTTGGGAGGCTTAGACAGCTTCTATAATAATAATAATAATAATAATGGTCCACTTGTAGACAAGCACAAACACAAATATACAACATTATCGATATTTAGCACATTCTAAGACAAACACAATGAAAACAAGATATATAAATACTAAGATCACAAACAAACAAATGTAGTAACTGTGTGTTAGTTAGTGATATACCTAATCTCAAACTTCCAAATAAGGAATCATAGATGATCTGCATTTAATAATATATTTAAGTTTGCATAAAACTACTTTACATTGTAATGTGTCGTTATCGTTATGACATTTATCAACTCTGCGTAAGCAGAGTGGTATCGCCCCCCGTATAGTGGTACATGCTAACCAAAATGTCTGTCTGTCTGTCCGAGAACTCCTCCTAGACCGTTCGACGGATTTTCACTAAACTTCACACGAACCTTCGGTGCGTGAATTCGACGGTAATTAAACACATATTTTTTGAATTTGTGCAATAGTTATGATCTTAGATGTTCCAGAGGAGGAACGATCTTGGTGTATTGCAGCAACACAAGACCACCTGTTAAGATCGAAAGCTTTGCGAGATAATGCAGACTTAGTCGATTGGTATTTTTATCATCGATTGCATACCTTGCTGAAACATGTTCTACCGATTATTGGTATTGAAGATTATATTATTAGATATGAAGTCCAATCACGAGGTACAATTCATGCTCATCTTCTTTTGAGGGTGCAAGGTGGTCCTTCAAATTACGACCTTAATAATGCCTACAAGGATGTTTCAAAACTCCCTGATGTCAGTAAAGTAGCCACTATCTAAGCCCAAAACACTATAATTCGATATTCCACTAAAGTACTTGGAATATCTGCATTTCATCCTAATCCCAATCCAGTAGATTGGCCTGCCCCCTATGGCATGAATATCCACAGGCCATTGACAAACATTTTGAAACAAAAGTTCCTAGACTTGTACAGTTACTCACATGTTAAAGAAAGGTACGAGTATCTAATCAACAGAACCATGCTTCATCATTGTAAGCTTGGATATTGCTTAAAACAAGGAAGGCATGATCAAAATGGATAATTACTCTGTCGCTTTGGTTTTCCAATGGATCTATTTGCTTTTATTGAGCATTTTTCTCCTGATGGTACGAGATTAGATAGCTTACACAGAACTGAGGAAGCCCCAAGTGGTGCAGAGTTTGTAGGATCTCCGCTAAAAATGTTACGCAATCATCGAGCACTTGTGCACCATGTACAAGAAATACTTGTTGTATGAGGTGCCAATATAGAAGGTCGACCTGTCTAATCATATGCTCAGGTCATCAGGTACCTTTTAAAGTACATGATGAAAGATGAGCCAAATAGTTGCACATTCTCTGCAGTGTGTAAGGCAGTTGTCGGTGATACTAAGGATGAGGAACCAGTACGTAAGGCTTTCTAAAAAATACTTCTGAAAACTGTCGGTGAACATGGTCTATCAAAACTGGAATGTCACCGCATTTTGAATGGTTTGGATTTTGTCGAGTTCAGCCGACCTTTTGTTTCAGTTGTTGTTGTTGCTGTTCCTCAGGCTGTCTGGCCGAGCAGCCCCAAGGTCCCAAGCAAGGCTAAGGCCATAACCGAGCGCCCCCACAGAACCCTCCCAGCTTACCACTAATAATGCCCAGGTGACCGAAGCCACTCAAAGGCAAGGAGCTGAGGAGGGTGCGGAAATGCCCGGGAAACAAAAGCCCCACCCAAGGCCCTGTGCCCCTCAGTAATTATAAAGGGAAAGTTGAGGGGCAAAGGAAAAATGTGACGCTTTGGCTCCCAATCTGCCAGGGTTGGCAGTAGGGAGGTCAATCCACGGAAAAGACGCCGTCACTTGAGATCTAGAAAATATATAAGTAAAAGGAACAGTCAGAGTAAGCTATGGGTATGGCAGAGAACGCTCAACTCTCATTCTGATAGACCAGCCCATCACCAGTTTTGTTTAAGTTAATGTCATTGGCACTCAGAGAGTACGAACTCCTACATCTGAGAATGATACTAGTCGGGCAACTGCATGTAGCTGGGCAGATATATACTGGAATCGAGAATCAGACCCACATTATCAACATGCATTGGAGAGGTATCGTGAAGGAATAGAGCATAAAGATCCAGCTAAAATCTCTCTTTATGATTTTGCATCATAGTATACCAAATCATGGAAACTCTCTAGTGAAGTAAAAGTCCCTCACATCACACCAAATTTCCATGTCATCCCTACAAAAAGAGGAAAATATGAGTCAAGGTATATTCTCTTTCTCAAAAGTATTTTGTTAGTCTTCAAAGCAGGTACCACATTTAATAACATCAACAGCATGACTAAAGATGTACTTGAAGTGGAGGTTTCATCCTTGTGTTCAATACCAGATTGTCCCAAGGTGATCAGAGGTGAGTATCTTGTAAGTTAGTCTGCTGACGAACCTACTCCTGAGGATGAATAGGAATGTGGAATTAATGAGCCTGATCTATTAGTTGATCATGAGCCTGTACATGAACATATTGTGCAGGAAGGCTGGATGGGAGTCCTCAGACCGATTCATACAGAGGCAGAGGTGTATTATGAGTGTAGAGTTTCAGGTCTAGGCTAGTGACGTGGACTGGACTGAGGATGCTAGAAAGTTAGAGCTAACTCCTGAAGACATTCATTATATACCAAAGTGGTTAGAAGAAACAAAGCAGACGTATACTACATAGAGACTTGATGAAGAATTGGGAGGGCTTCCATAGGAATTGAATTTTAAACAATTCTGTGCCTTTGCCATTGTCAAACATTTTGTATAGCAGTCATATGTGCAAGGACTGGCGAATGTTTCTCAGGTTTTACTTAATATATCTGGAGCTGCTGGTACAGGAAAGACTTTCTGGCTCAATACAGTAAAACGCTATGCCTCGACTGTGTTTACTTCTGGTTTTGTCACAGCAGCAGCTCCTTCTGGTACAGCTGCTTTTCTCATTGGTGGTGAGACTCTTCACAGTTTACTGTACCTGCCAGTTGGAAAGAGTAAGCTTGAGCCTCTCCAAGGTGATAGATTATAAGTGCTTCAGCAGAGGTTTAAATATGTTGGTATTTTAGTAATTGATGAAAAGTCAATGATTGGCCAGGAAGTTTTTCTCCAAGTTAATCAAAGACTGCAGGAAGCTAGGCCACATAATTGTCAGTTGTCATTTGGCGGTATGTCCTGCTTGGTGACTGGAAACAACTACCTCCCGTCTGTGATTCCTCACTCTATAATGACAAAGTTGGGAAACCAATGGGTTACAATTGATATTGTCTTTTTCAAGACACTATCATATTTGATTAGATTCAGCGACAAGAGGGAGATGATCAGAAGCCATTTAGGGAAGAACTTCAACGCCTAGGTGAAGGTAGTTTTAGTATCATTGACTGGAATAAGTGACGGGCATGATCTATAGATTTATTGCCACCCGATGAAAGGCACGACTTCTTAGAAAATGCTATCTATGCATGTGCTTTAAAAAAGGATATGATTGAGCACAACATTCGTAAAGTTAAGAACAATGGTGAGCCTATTGCTCCGATTTTCGCTGAGACTTCTCCCAAGGGAGTCGTAAATGAGTCGGCAGAGAGAGCGTGTGGCCTATTAGGAAGTATCATCCTTAGCAGAAAAACAGTGTTCAGACTTACATCCAACCTCTGGACTAAAGCTGGCCTCACTAACGGTGCTGTTGGAGTAGTACATTCCATTATTTATGATGACAATGTGAAGCCTCCATCTCTCCCCATTGCTGTCATTGCTATTTTCAGAGATTACATAGGCCCCTCTTCTATACCTAACATTCCAAAATCAGTGCCCATATGTCCAGTGACGAGAGATTTGATGAATAATAAGGTTCACTGTTCAAGAGTTATGCTTCCATTGATCCTTGGTTATGCTCTCTCTATCCACAAGCTGCAAGGATCAACTTGCAAAAAAGTAATCTTCAACCCAGGAGAAAAGGAATTTGCCAGCGGTCTGCTTCTTGTTGGAGCATCCAGAACGAAAACTTACGAAGGGCTTTCATTTAATCCATTCCCAAACTTCGAGCGATTTGAGCAAATCCGTAAATCTAAATCTATGAAGCTAAGACTATAAGAGGAGGCAAGATTGGTAGGTCTTTAGAAAGAAACTATATAAAAGTATGCAAGTATCATAATTAAGTATGGTAATGAAAGTATTAGATAGCTGGGTGCTGATCTATCTTCATACCAAATTGTATGAACAGAAGCGGTCTGCTACTGGTCGGAGCATCCAGAACAAAAATAAATAAATAAAGTAGACGTGCCACTTTGTTTAATAATGCAATATAATAATTATGTCTAATACGGTAACTCCATCGCAGGGTTGGGTATGCCGTTTTGATTTTGGGCGAAACGGCAGGTCTACTTTATTAATATATGAGTAATATTATTCCCACTAACAGAACATTACAGCCGGCGTTTATATATATTTTATAGAAGGTAAGATTGTGTATTATTATTATTATTATTATTATTATTATCCCATGCACACATTGATGACTTTATAAACATAAAGCATGCAGTACTTAAAGGGTTAGTGGCTGTTTTTTTCTTCTTCTAAAAACACACCTAGCTCCCCCCCCCCCCCACCCTTTCGAGATAATTTGTAAATTTGTCGGTATAATAATAGCCCAGCCTAAGTCCGGTTCCTCTTTTAATTAAAGGCTCGCTATTGCTCGCCAGGAAAAAATCGACACCTAAATGACACAAAAGGGTTTAAAATCGGCAACGAAATGGAGCGAAATGAGCCGAACGTCATAAAATCTAAAAAAAACAATGGGGCTAAACACGAGGGAAAAGAGTGGACAAAAAAGCAGCCCATCCCCCCTTAACTCAACTTGCATTCACCCATCAGCTCTCAAAATCCACGACGTATCTCGGATGTTTTGTAGATGGTTTCAGTTTCGATAGTATTGCTGCTTCATGATTTCATGTGGAAAACAGATTGTCAAGCCAAAAAGAAAAAAACAGTTTCAAACGATGTCTCTTCATTCCTGGTTTTGGTTCTTTCTAAATTACAGGCTCGCTATCTCTCGCCAGGAAAAAATCGACACCGAAATGACACGAAAAGTCTTAATATTGACAACAAAAGGGGCGAAAGGTCTTAAACTCGCCAAACTAATGGGTCGAACGTCTTAATGTCTGAAAACTAACGGGGCTAAGCATGAGGGAGAAAGGTGTCCAGAAAAACAAACCATCCCCCCTTAATGATTGCCAGAATATAATACAGAAACACATCACCGTATTCTGAAAAAAAAAGTTAATTAACATCTCCACATTTCTATTTCTCGCACTTTTCGAATATATGTTGTTATGCCAGACCTATGATTCTTTCCGGAAATTAAAGCTGGCACTAACACTTCCTTGTGCAAACCTGTCACTAATTATTTCACGTTTTATTTCCGGCTCCTAGTTAAAACATAATTATTTTTTCTGTCACTTGTGTTAATTGAGTTATTATAAGTTCAACTTTGCGTGTATTTTTTACCTCAAATGTACAACGGTGGCTCCGAGATGCTTGAATTCACCAGTTACTTCTTGAATACTTTTTTGTTTAAATACTACCATCCCTTTATGTTATCAATATCATCTATCAAATTTCAAACTATATGTTATTGCTAAGTATGATTTAATTTCCTTTTGTTGTGTTTTGTATATATATTTCACAAATAACTTAATATATCTATATATCTATATATATATATATATATATA
Source organism: Paralithodes platypus (assembly GCA_032716605.1). Classification (NCBI taxonomy): domain Eukaryota; kingdom Metazoa; phylum Arthropoda; class Malacostraca; order Decapoda; family Lithodidae; genus Paralithodes; species Paralithodes platypus. Next base: position 53,159,843 of record CM064480.1, on the reverse strand, counting down.
TATATATATATATATATATATATATATATTAAGCAACCTGGGCGACATCACTCAGCTCTATCTCACTTCCAGACTAATTTTAAACAATTAAATAAGCTTGATATTGCTTCTTTCACATGATTTACAAATATTGCATATACCTCCATGAACAAGTGGCCCTGTACTTCATACAACTTCAGTAATTACACACCTACTATTAAGGGGAGATGGCCGTATTTATTTGTTCACTTATGTATATCTATAGTAATTTATTACTTTCCTCGTTAGACCTCCATCAAGCTTAAAAAGCCCCCCCCCCCCCCCTAGACCTCCTTCAAAATAAATTAGTACATTTTTCGGTAGGAAAATTTCCAGGCCGAAGGTTGGTTCTTCCTGTAATTACAGGCTTGCTATCGCTCGCCAGGAAAATATCGACTTCTAAATGGCACGAACGGTGTTAACATTGACAAGGACATTGGGCGAAAGGTCTTAAAATTGCCAAACTAATCGACCAAACGTCATATAATCTGAAAATGAATGGAGCTAAACATGAGGAAGAAGTGGAGCCCAAAAAACGGCCTTCCTCCCTTAACTCATAAACCCTGGGTACAGTTGCCCAAACCTGAACCTGGTACAGTCGGGGTCAGGCGTATTGGAGTATCTTAAGGGGAGATGGATCGTTTTTCTGGTTTACCTTTCTCCTCACGTTTAGCCCCATTACTATTCAGATTTTATGACGTTCGGCCCATTAGTTTGGCGATTTTAATAACTTTCGTCCCTCTTTGTCAATTTTAATACCGTTCGTGCCATTTATGTGCCGATATTTTCCTGGCGAGCGAAAGCAAGTCTGTAATTTAAGAGGAACCGGCGTTTGGCCGGGACATTTTTCTATCGAAAAATATACAAATTATCTTGAAGGAGGGTCTTGGGGGGAGGCGGAGGGGGGGGGGGGGAGGTTTAAGCTTTTAAAATCGACAAACTAATTAGGCGAACGCCATAAAAAAGCAATCTGAAAACGAATGGGGCTAAGCATGGGGAAGAAGGGGGACTAGAAAAACGACCCATCTTCCCTTAATTGCTATCGTGTGTTTGTTTATACAGTATATTGAAGGTGAAATTACAATCTCAGCATTTTGTTATGGTGCTGTACAAATTGGATAAGATAATTAACTCAAAATAAAATTATGTTTAAACACGGCATAATGGTCAAATATTTGGTATTTGTGTCAGGTTCAAACTTGGAGAAACAAACAAAATATATGTATACCCTATAGATGTATATAATATATATATATATATATATATATATACTGTATATATAAATAATAGTAATAATAATAAAATAAAATAAACAAATAAATCCTGGGCTAAACTGTACTGCAACACGAACCTCCGAAATGTAAACATCAAGTATATAATTAACGAAAAGATGCAATTCACTTCGGGACAGCTTAGAAAAGTTACGAACCAAATTAATGTCCTAGAGTGTACATCCTCCGACCCCTAGCACTATCATGCTCTCACACTCTTTGGCTCACTGAAAGGGTCTCATCTCACACTCTCTCAGACTTAAGGGAGGACGGGCAGCTTTTCTGACCCCCTTCTCCCTCATGTTTAGCCCCACTAGTTTTCAGATTATAAGACGTTCGGCCCATTAGTTTGGCGATTTTAATACCTTTCGCCCCATTTCGTTGTCAATTTTAAGACCTTTCGTGCCATTTAGGTGTCGATTATTTCCCGGCGAGCGATAGCATGCCTGCAATTTTAAGAGGAACCGGCCTTCGACTGGGACATTTTTCTACCGAAAAATGTACAAATTTATCTTGAAGGAGGGTCTAGGGGGTGTTTTTCTAAGCTTGATGGAGGTCTAGGGAGGAAACTAAACAAATATAAGAATAAATTAAATTATAGACCAAACAAACGGCCAGTCTCCCCTTAAATTCATTACTCACTTTTCTCTCTGTTACCAGTTCCATTCCACCAAACATGTACAGCTACTAACACATGTACAGCTACTGACACATGTACAGCTACTGACACATGTACAGCTACTGACACATGTACAGCTACTGACACATGTACAGCTACTGACACATGTACAGCTACTGACACATGTACAGCTACTGACACATGTACAGCTACTGACACATGTACAGCTACTGACACATGTACAGCTACTGACACATGTACAGCTACTGACACATGTACAGCTACTGACACATGTACAGCTACTGACACATGTACAGCTACTGACACATGTACAGCTACTGACACATGTACAGCTACTGACACATGTACAGCTACTGACACATGTACAGCTACTGACACATGTACAGCTACTGACACATGTACAGCTACTGACACATGTACAGCTACTGACACATGTACAGCTACTGACACATGTACAGCTACTGACACATGTACAGCTACTGACACATGTACAGCTACTGACACATGTACAGCTACTGACACATGTACAGCTACTGACACATGTACAGCTACTGACACATGTACAGCTACTGACACATGTACAGCTACTGACACATGTACAGCTACTGACACATGTACAGCTACTGACACATGTACAGCTACTGACACATGTACAGCTACTGACACATGTACAGCTACTGACACATGTACAGCTACTGACACATGTACAGCTACTGACACATGTACAGCTACTGACACATGTACAGCTACTGACACATGTACAGCTACTGACACATGTACAGCTACTGACACATGTACAGCTACTGACACATGTACAGCTACTGACACATGTACAGCTACTGACACATGTACAGCTACTGACACATGTACAGCTACTGACACATGTACAGCTACTGACACATGTACAGCTACTGACACATGTACAGCTACTGACACATGTACAGCTACTGACACATGTACAGCTACTGACACATGTACAGCTACTGACACATGTACAGCTACTGACACATGTACAGCTACTGACACATGTACAGCTACTGACACATGTACAGCTACTGACACATGTACAGCTACTGACACATGTACAGCTACTGACACATGTACAGCTACTGACACATGTACAGCTACTGACACATGTACAGCTACTGACACATGTACAGCTACTGACACATGTACAGCTACTGACACATGTACAGCTACTGACACATGTACAGCTACTGACACATGTACAGCTACTGACACATGTACAGCTACTGACACATGTACAGCTACTGACACATGTACAGCTACTGACACATGTTCGTGAGATCTTGCGATTTTCTTAAGGGGAGACTGGCCGTTTGTTTGGTCTATTAATTAATGTATTCATATATTTTTTTAGTTTCCTCCCTAGACCTCCATCAAACTTAGAAAAACACCCCCTATACCCCAATTCAAGATAAATTTGTACATTTTTCGGTAGAAAAATGTCCCGGCCGAAGGCCGATTCCTCCTAAAATTGCAGGCTCGCTTTCGCTCGCCAGGAAATAATCGACACCTAAAAGGCACGAAAGGTCTTAAAATTGATAACGAAATCGGGCGACAGGTGTTAAAATCGCCAAACTAATGGGCCGAACGTCTTATAATCTCAAAACTAGTGGGGCTAAACATTAGGGAGAAGGGGGTCTAGAAAAAGGGCCATCCTCCCCTTAATGCAAATATATCCATTTAGACTGATGTTCAGATCAAATCAGCTATACATTAATACATATATAGTATGTAGGCATTAAATCAGCTATACATTAATACATATATAGTATGTAGGCATTAAATCAGCTATACATTAATACATATATAATATAATATGTAGGCATTAATCCTCTGAGGATCGATGACGTACTTCTTTTCTGTTTTATGGCTATTATTAGACGATTTTATTCAGATTAGGAAGGGTATATGGAAGTCAGAGGGTTGATTGAGATAGTATTTACCCTTTTAATACCCACAGATCCTTCCTATGCTGCGTACAATCGTCTAATGATAGCCAAAATAAAACTGCTAAAACGCGTCAGAGCTTCAAGGGGTTATTATATATATAGTATTTGATCTCAATGTCAATCTAAATGAACATATATTCACAAAGACAATTGACCACTTGCGAGTTTCAGTCTATAAGGAAGTTGGAGTGTTTGACATTTATATTTAGCAGAATTACCAGCTAAAATGCGGTTGTAGTAAATTTATATATACATACAACTAAATTCAACATACGTTTTTATCCATTAGACATCTACTTTATTATTGTATTTCTGTTTAATACCGATGTTCACGGCTCCTACTTCCTTATAGCCTGAAACTTGCAAGTGGTCAATTGCAAGACCTCACGAACATTAATTTTGTCAGTAGCTGTACGGTCGCGCTAATAAGTCATGTCCCAGCTGTCATTACGTTTGGCTCGCTCTGTGCTGTATTAAGGTTTGTCAGATGTTGAATAGGGTGGGTAAGTGTAAGAATATGCTTGTATATTTCACTCGATATGAATAAATGAAGCTTAGATATTGCTGATTCCTATTATTGATCAAAATATAATTGGTGCCGAGACATCACTTATTAGCGCGACTGTACAACCTAGCTCACAAATTATGACCTGAACGAAACTATATCTCGAATGTATCCGATAATCGTGTTACCTAGTTCATTTCTTGGGTTTATAGAAGTAGTTTGAGGAGGCATCAATTGCCGGAATGTCTCCTCTATAGTGAACAGTTGTGATACATATTTGGACATCTGATGATAATTAATGACGGTTAGCATTAAGAGTTATTTTTTAGTTTATTCGCTAGACCTTCATCAAGCTTAAAATTACACCCCCTAGACCCCCTTTCGAGATAAATGTGTACATTTTCGGTAAAAAGGTGTCACGGCCGAAGGCCGGTTCCTCTTAAATAACAGGTTCACTATCGCTCGCCAGGAAAAATATGACACCTAAATGGTACGATAGGTCTTAACATTTACTTAAATTGGGCGAAAGTTCTTAAAATCGCCGAACTAATATTCATAGTGTCTGCTCAGGAGCCTTGGCTCAGCAGACAGGCCAGACTAATATAATCTTGTAACCGCTATATATGTAATTACTATTATGGCAATAAATTAACTTTACTTTACTATACTTTACTTTAAATGTCATAAAATCTCAAAAGCAATGGGGCTAAACACAAGGGAGAAAGGGGACCAGGAAAAAAAATATCTCAAGTGGAAATCTCCCCTTAACTAGTGAATCCGGAATATTTGAGGTTGAAGATGAAGTTTATCAAATTACTTCACCTGTGTACTATAATTGACCACTTACGAGTTTCAGGCTATAAGGAAGTTGGAGCTGTAAACATCAATTTATTTAGCAGTATAAGCAGCAATAATACGGTTTTAGTAAATATATACATACATAAAACCAAATTTGACATAGTATTCATCCATCAGAAACTTACATAATTACTGTATTTGTGTTTAATATCGATGTGTACAGCTCCAACTTCCTTATAGCCTGAAACTCGCAAGTGATCAATTGCTCCTCTGAAGATTATGCTGATAATCGATCCTCCATGTTTTTAAGGAATTGGGGATCTCGAAAAGGGGCTCCAGTCCTGGAAATATACTTGACTTACAATGTGCTGGCTTAAGGGGAGGTCTCCACTCGAGGGATTGTTTTCTTGACCCCTTTCTCCCTCATGTTTAGCCCCATTGCTTTTGATATTTTAAAATGTTTGCCCCATTAGTTTAGCGATTTTAAGAACTTTCACCCCATATTAAGACCTTTCGTGCCATTTAGGTGTCGATTTTATCCTGGCGAGCGATAGCGAGCCTGTAATTTAAGAGGAACCGGCCTTTGGCCGGGAAATTTTTCTACCGAAAAATGTACGAATTTATCTTGAAAGGGACTCAAGGGGGTGTAATTTTAAGGTTGATGGAGGTCTAGGGAACAAACTAAATACCTCTCCTTAATATTCTGGAAGGGATGATAGCCTCTGAAGTCCTATTTTCACTAACTAACTTCCTGATATTCATGTCCACTGTCCATGATTTTACCTTGGTCGTGCCCACACTCAACAAACCAAATCTGTACAACGTTTATTAATTTCCTTCACTTGTACGATAAGGGGAGTTGGGCCGTCTTTCTGGTCCCTTTTCTCCCTCATGCTTAGCACCATTAGTTTTCAGATTATAAGACGTTCGGCCCATTAGTTTGGCGATTTCAACACCTTTCGCCCCATTTCGTTGTCAATTTTAAGACCTTTCGTGCCATTTAGGTGTCGATTTTTTCCTGGCGAGCGATAGCGAGTCTGAAATTTTAAGAGGAATCGTCCTTCGGCCGGGAAATTTTTCTACCGAAAAATTTACACATTTATCTTGAAGGGGGGGTTTAGGGGTGTTTTTCTAAGCTTGATGGAGGTCTAGCGAGGAAACTATGAAATAACGGAATACATTAATTAATAAACTAAAACCGGCCCATCTCCCCTTAATAGAATGGGATATTTAATGAGCAACTCCCAATTCATTGGAATAACCACACTGATATTGGCATCTCTGGAAGTTGATAGGTAAATGAGCAAATATCTACAGAACAGGATACCTTTACTTGCAGGTAGACAGTTGTATTGTTCATTTATTTATACTTACTATTATTTTTTATAAACAAAATCTGAAAAATCAATTGTTATAATATGAGTACCCTGAAAACTCGACAGTAACCAGTATATAACAATGGTGATATGTGGATGTGCAGATATGATATTACTTTAGTGTTTTCTATTAGACCGTAATATACGAAAAAGTAATTAGAAAAATACTGTTTGATGAAAACTAGTTGAGTAACTTTCGTTTACTGTAATGCAAGAAGGGTAGAGATATTTAAGCATTTACATTCAGTGAAGAGGTATATCAATTTAAAATAATAATTATTAAAAGTGACTGGAGTTCTCGAAAAGGGCCTCCACCCCTGATGTTATTCTTGGTTTACGGTGTGCTGGTTAAATAATCCAGAAGTGTTGATAGCCTCTGAAGTCCTATATTAACTAACTAAATTATCAAACTAATTAAGCGGGAATGGGATTATAAATTTGCTGATTTATGTGTCTTTATATTAGTTTTCTAGTTTCCTCCCTAGACCTCCATCAAACTTTAAAAAAAAAACATCCATTAGATCCCCCTTCTAGATTAATTTGTTAATTTTTCGGCAGAAAAATGTCAGCCGAAGGCCGGTTCTTTCCCAAATTCACAGGCTCACTAACGGTCGCCAAGAAAAAAATCGACACCTAAATAGGACAAGAGGTCTTAATATTAACAAAGAAATGGGGTGATAGGTCTTAAAATCACCAAACCAATTGACCGAATGTCATATAATCTGAAAACTAATAAGGTTAAACATGAGGAAGAAGGGGGAACAGAAAAACGGTTCATCTCCTCGTAATCCCCGACATTCATCTGATCTGATCTGATCTGATGTTTATCTCTCTTTCCACTTTCATCTCCTTTATCTCATTTCATATCTACACTTCATCTTCTGTGCAATTCCTTCCTCATCTCAGTACACCTTCCCCAACCGCACTTTTTGGGCGATTTGTGCATGTATTTATTATTTTTCTAGTTTCCTCCCTAGACCTCCATCAAATGTAAAACAAAACATCCATTAGATCCCCCTTCTAGATTAATTTGTAAAAAAAATCGGTAGAAAAATGTCCCGGCAGAAGGCCGATTCATCCAACATTACAGGCTCACTATCGTTCGCCAGGGAAAAAATCGACACCTATCACGAAAGGTCTAAATATTGACGAAGAAATGGGGTGAAAGGTCTTAAAATCGACTAACTAATGGGACAAAAATCTTTACATCTGAAAACTAATGGGGCTAAACATGAGGGAGAAAGTGGTCCAGAAAACCGGCCCATGTCCTCTTAATATTGTATTAGCTTCCTTTCTAATAACTATGACGCATTTATTTTCTATTTTCTGACTATTATTAGATGATTTTATTTAGATTAGGAAGGGTATGTGGAAGTCAGAAGATCTATCGAGATATTTTTTACCCTTTTAAAACCCGCACATCCTTCCTAAGCTGTATTCAACCGTCGAATAATAGCCAGCATAAACTGTCACACTGCGTCATAATTCTGAAGGGCTTAATTCTTATACATACATTTTCGAAGCGGTTTCGGTTTGAGGAGGGTGGGTGGATGAGGGTGGGTGTGAAAGGGAGAGGTCGTGGGTGGGTGTGGAAGGGAGAGGTCGTAGGAGGAGGGTGGGTGGGGTGGGTGGGTGTGGAAGGGGGAGATCGTGGAAAGAGGGTGGGTGGGTGGGTGTGGAGGAGGGTGGATGTTGAAGGGAGAGGTCGTGGGAGGAGGGTGGGTGAGTGGGTGTGTGCGGAGGAGGGTGGGTGTAGAAGGGAGAGGTCGTGGGAGGAGGCTGGGTGTGGAGGTGGGTGGGTGTGGAAGATAGAGGTCGTGGGAAGAGGGTGGGTGGGTGTGGAGTGGGGGGGGGGGGTTCTAAGAAGGAAGTGGGTATTGGCGGGAATTAAGAAGTAATAGAGAGGAAGAAGGGGGGGGGGGGGGGATGAGGGGTTAAGGGGGCGTGTGGCTTTGGGAAGCTGGTCTAGGGGGAGGTATTGTTTTCTTCTGAAATCACTTCTTCTCATGTTTATCCCCATTAGTTTTAAGATTTTATGACTTTCGCCCCATTAGTTTGTCGATATTTAGACCTTTCGGTCTACTTCTTTGTCAATATCAAGACCATTCGTGCCTTTTAAGTGTCGATTATTTTCCTGGCGAGCGATAGCGAGCCTGTAATTTTGGAGGAACCGGCAACAAATTGAATTTGAAGGGGTTCTTGAGGATGTTTCTTTTTAATCTTGATGGAGGCCTATTGTAGGGAGAAAAACTAAAATAATAATACCGAAATAGATAAAAATACATATATAAAACACTTACCCCCTTAAAACGGCCACACTCCTTAACGGCCACAACAAGCATGGCCTCAATTCAAAGTTGTCATAGAGGTAGACCTAAGCAGTCTAGGTTTGGTTAAGTTAGGTTTGGTTTGGCAATGTTAGGTTAGGTTAAGTTTGGATTAGTCATGTTAGGTTAGGTTAAGTTAGGTTTTGGTTAGGTCAGGTTAGGTTGTTAGGTTAAAATAAGCTAGGATAGTGGGTCTGCATTAGTTGTGGCCGTTTAGGAATGGTGTTTTAAGGTAAGGGATCGGAATGAAAGTGGTATATAAGAGGAGGAGGAGGAAAGGGGGGAGGGGTTGGGAGGGAGGGAAAAGGTGTAGGAGGGAGGAAGGTGATAAAAGGAGAGAGAGTGAGGGAAGGAAGGGTCATGGGGAGAATGTGGTGTGTGGGGAGGAAAGCAGAAAGACAGGTAAAAGGAGTATGATGGGAGGGGAAGACTGAAGGAGAGAGGGAGGAAGAAGGGAGAACCAAAGGAGCGAGTGGGTAAGAATAGAAAGAGGAAAACCGAATGAAAGAGGGGAGAACTGAAGTAGGGGCTAGGGAAGGAAGGAGAAGGGGAAATTGATAAAAGGAGAACATCAAGGGAAGGAAGATGGAGGAAGGAACGAAAGGAGAGAACAGAGGAAGGAAGGGAGGAGAAGGTAGAACGAAGAGAGGGAGGAGGAAGGAGAGGGGAGAATCAAGAGAGGGGGGAAGGAGAGGGGAGAACCGAGAGAGGAAGGAAGGGGGCGAAGGAGGAAGGTAGGAAGGATTAGAGGCAGGAGGAAGGAGAGGGGAGAACCGAGAGAGGAAGGAAGGGGGGCGAGGAGGAAGGTAGGAAGGAAGGGGTGTGAGGGGGAAGGAGGGAGGGAGGTAGGAAGGGGTGGGGGTGAGGGGGAAGGAGGGAGGTAGGAAGGAAGGTGGTGGCGCCATAATTGATGCACCATAAAAGTGAGGGCAGGAGCCGCGCCGCTGCCCCGCCCGACGGTAATAAGAAGATATTGCCGGCACTCGCAGCTAATTCCGCAGTAATCAGTTTATGGCGGCCTCCATTACCCTAATGTGTTTCTGAAGAGCGGCACCAGGGCGGGGCAGCCTCCGGGGGGAAAGGGGGCCCTAGGGGTGGATGTGGCTGCCTCTAGGGGAAAGGGGGGCGCTGCTGGGGGTGAAGTGGCAGACTCTGGGGGTTGGGGAAGCTGCGGAAGGGAGGGAATAGTGTCTAATAGTGCTGTTGGGGAAATCGCTAAATGGAAGGGTTAGTCTTCAGGGGAAGGGGGGGGGGGGGCTGCTATATATACTGTATGTGGCAGCACCTAGGGGGGTTTGGAAAGGTAGGGCAGGGAAGAGATAAGTGTTTAAGAGTGAGGGGGTGCTGCTGGGGGTGGGTGCAGTATACAAGGGGATGTACATGCTGCAGAGGAAGGCGGCATTAATCAAAAGGAAGGGGGTGTTGCGGTGAAAATGTTGCAGCTTCTAGGGAGCGTCAGGGGAATGGGGTAGTATCCAAGGGGAAGCGGGTGCTGTTGGGGCAATTTAATAGCCTCCAGAGGAGAGGGGGAGCTGCAGAGTGCAAAGAATATTGTCCAAGGGAAAGAGGAGGTGTTGCTGGGTGGATATTGGAGCCTCCTAGGGATAGATTGAAAGGGGCGCCCCCACTTGGGGTTAATGTAGCAACATCCGAGGGGAAAGGGGGCTCTGCTGGCTAGATCTGGCTGACTGAAGTAGGAAGGGAGGTGCTGTTGAGTGGATGTTTCCATTGGGTAGGGGGGAGGGGGTATCTGCTGGGGGCATGTAGTAGCAATCACCAGGAGCATTAGAGTGCTTCTGGGAAACTGATTTATAGGAGAAAGGGAAAGATGGTGAAATGCTGTGACTGCTTTCGGTTGAACAGTAACATCTGAAATAGTGTGTGTGTAGGGGGAGGGGGTTTATCCTCTGGTGGCCAGGGGGTGCTTCTTAGGGAGATAATGTCAGACTTAGTGAGACTATTGGAGGGATAGTGCAGCCTTCATAGGGCAAGGAATTACTTAAGGAGGGAAGAGCCTAGCTCAGGGGAAAACTGTTGGGGAGACGGAGCAGTTTTTGGAGTGTTGAGGTAATTGGACAAACTTCCATGGAACATGAGGCAGTCTATAGTAGTCTGAATTATTTGTTCGTGGGCTTGGAGCAACATCCAGGGAAACTAGGACAAAGCTTAGGGAACGGTGACTAATGTTGTCAATATAAACACACTGCAGTTGTATAATGGCAACATCCGAGGAAAGAGGAACACTTCTGAGGGGTCAAGAAATGGTCCTCTGAAAATAGAATGCAGATTGGTCGTAAGGACTCATTCCAAAAGATGAACCTAGGTGTACAGAATAAACGAGATGGACGCTTCTGGAGGAGTAGAGCGTCATCGATGATCAAATAACTGTGGAAGTTGTGTCTTGTGACAGATGGTGGTTACAATACATTTTACTGGAATATTATGTCCTTCATAGGAGTATTCACTTAAGCACATTTAAAGTAGCATTGTAAGCCATCTTGCACTGTGGGAAGAGGAGATCAATCACATTTTCGTATGGTTGTGTATATCGGTTATATATTTCAAGGCTCTTCGGAACACATGAGGTACAGTTGTGAGCAGAATGTTAAGGTTACACCAATTCGAATATTTGAACCTTTAAAGCCAAGTGTTGAGCCATCTAAGATATAATAAAACATTGCATTGTCTTGTTTGCGTTCGATATGATTCGAAAGGGTGTGTCGCCTTTTATGTTTTTGACTGTACGGCACAATGGCAACTGTAAAACAATGATTGGCTGTTCTCCCTATATAAGACTCACAAAGACAAAGTGCGCAGAGTTAACCTGACTTAATGAAGGGGTCCACATGAGGTAAATGAGGTGGTTTAGGAGGTGAGCCAGGTGGAATGAACAATAGAACAGCTGGTGTGTATGTGTCAGATGGCCAGCCTTACATGAACACACAAGGGAACAAGTGTCAGGCCGGGCCAATTCTGCAAGGCTGTTTGTAACTGTAATGTACAATTGTCTGCACTAGTAACTGGTGCATTACTTTATGGAAACGTTATTCCTTATGGATTATGATGCACTTTGACAGTTTGGTTTTGCTTTCATTTGACGATTTTATACAAATTAGGAAGCAACTGAGGGAATCAACATTTTCATATGAATAATGTTAAACTCTCCAGAACGTACTCTTACTAACGGAGCAGCAAGCCTTGGAGCTGGGCCCTTTGCCTGCTGGCCCTACCCCTATAAGAAAGTGCGGGTTTGTCTACTGACTCACCGACTGACTTATACTTAAGCGTTTCTTACTAAAGTGCATAATATCATCTAATTATAGCCAGAATGTAATGAAGAAACTCTTCATCTAATACTGAAAGAGTGCCTGATGAATGGGGAAGATACCGACTCGGGGTATGTGGAGAAATTGATTAGGTTGAAATATCTTATCAGCGGCTCAGAAAAGTGTATTTATATGTATACTACTAATCACTGCAGACGACTGCACGTAACAGACTAGTGTCATGATAAGTATATGCACTATAATGATATTTTGAATAACTGAAATTTAATTTTGAACCATCTGAGATATAATTCAGTATTGTATTGTCTTATTTGGGTTAGATATAGATTCAAATGGGAACATATGCCTTAATCATTTGAATACACACATTTTTAGTAGCGTTAAATCACCAATATATTATTGTCGAGATAAAGAAATAACATAATTTCAATCAGCCATGATTATGAATATGGACTTTTCCAATAACATGGCAATACAAAATACAGTATATTACTTGTTGAAAATAATTCCAATGAAATCTGGATACGGCATATTTATTACTGGTGAATAAAATATCCTTTCTCCTGATTGTAATTTATAGTACAGCTATATCAAATATTTTGAAAAATATTGCTATGTGATCATGCTTATATTATTAGCTTTATTTAAATAATTAGCAGTAATAGTTTTTGGTCTTCATATATTTCGATATAAAATATCTGCAAGCAACATATGTACATAATACTAACATTGTTGCTGAAATACTATGTCTTACTTCATGGCAGTAATGTGTATATGTTTTCCTGTAAACAATATACTCATTGTTTGTAGCGGCTATGAGTTTGCATAGACAATTGATTATAAAAATAAATATAAATATCCTTGAAGAAAGGGAGACTGAAAAGCAAATTATAATGAGAGAGAGAGAGAGAGAGAGAGAGAGAGAGAGAGAGAGAGAGAGAGAGAGAGAGAGAGAGAGAGAGAGAGAGAGAGAGAGAGAGAGAGAGAGAGAGAGAGAGAGAGAGAGAGAGAGAGAGAGAGAGAGAGAGAGAGAGAGAGAGAGATCAAGTCCCCCCCAGTCACTTAGGCTGATGTTGGTAGTGTGAGAGTAGGAAATAAAGCCCAATTAAGCTGCCATAACGTTGTAGTACAAGTTGCTGCTCTGAGTTTAGTCTTTCCTCCCTCATTCCCCCCCCCCTCCTTCCTCTCTCCCCTCCCTTACTCTCTCACACTCTCTCTCTCTCTCTCTCTCTTTCGGCTTAATAGGGACTGCAAGGTATGTGCATCCTCTGTATCTGTGTAACTCTCTCTCATCTCATCTATATATAACTTATTTTCTTCCATATCAAATCCTTCTTTCCATATTTAATCTCATGATACGGCGAGGCATCCTTTTTTATTTTGTTTTGTTTATGTTTTGTTTTAGAATGTATTGTGCAATGGCGTACAAAAGACATGACATGCATCCCGATTGTACTATAGAATACAGTAAAATACTGCATCAAGTACTATAAGTAATATACTTTCAATAAATTGCTTTATATATGTATGGATTTAACAGCATTCTTCATTGGTGATAAGAACAAAAACTGTAAAACTTGAAGAATTATGAGAGCTGTTTCTGTAGTAATTTAGACACACGAAATACTGTAGCTCAATGTATTATGTATTATGAGCACACTTGTAGGACACGCTCATTCCCATAGTACTAACAGCTGGTTTGCGCACTGACCTTTTGTATTTACGTACAGCATGGTCAGAAATCTCTAGTCAATTTTCTGGGGCACAATGATGACACACACACTGGCAAACGTTTTATTTATATTTACCACGGGGAGATTGTGTGTACCAATCGAGCGGGGCAGTACCCAGGGGAGGCCACATAGACATACGATATGGAGTTGCTGTAACTCCTGTTTCATTTTTCTTACTTCCCCCACTGTTTCTATTTGTGCCTCACCTACACAGAGAGTAATCAAGCTAACTCTCACAAACACCACTTCCTACTATTCATTTCACTACACTTAGCAAGCACAGCCCGCTTCTATCCAACACACCTAAATTACCTCTAACGTGCCTTGATTGTGGCTTTCTATCATTCTTTCAATCTTGTGGGGACACTTGTTACAGGCAGCTTTGTATTTTGTATCCTTCGTTCACATATAAAAAAAAATAATAATAACTTGAGGCACAAACAATTATTACACAATATTAGTATTATATAATCCAGTTGTTTTTGCTCACAGTCTTGTTTTTAACAACAATATGTGCTCAAGTATGCCTGACCACTTTACATTTGGCATATATTATAATAACATGGGCTTGATCAGGTTTGGTTGGTATTCTGTCGTTGTTGTTATATTTACGAACCATCTTATATGACAAGGAGAATATATAACGCCTGTCGAAATATTTGCCAACCGGATACCCCAGTGCAGTCATGAAAATGTATGAATTTGTAGTAATTTGAATCTGCATTGAACACAAACACAACACAAACGAGACAGCACTATGATCTATTAAATTTCAGATGCTTCAGAAATTGGCTTATAATGCTAAAACATTCATATGGGTGTATTCTTATTAATGTTCACGACTGCACATACCCATAGCATCATTGACATTTATTGTATTCGCTCCCATTACAAACATTATCATTCTGATTATTATAATTTATATTGATTTGTTGCATGTATGTTGATGCCAGGTATGGAATGAGCGTATATTTAGAATGTATCATTAAATGTATCCCGTTAATTTACGGTTATAGGAAAGACAACGGTATTATCAGCATAATACTGTAATTTTAATGGTCACAATACTACTTAACCAACGATATTACTATCCCCTCATCCAAATAGTTAGTCCAGAAAAAGTAAACCCTAACCTCTGTAACTGAAAAAGTGCTAGAGCAAAATATGGGCTCTAAATTTCCACACCTATTTTCTGGCTGACCCTTCCCAAATGGTAGAATTATGAGCTCGATTAATCGTGTCGTTTGTGAGTTTTAGAGTCTTATTACCCTAATTTAGATACATAATACAGTCTAAAACACATAATATGGATAAAAGGTTTTGGAACGTCCTAATTTACGATATTATATTAGTTAAAGTGTAGGGAAATTATAGTTAGCATTATTCAGTAGCCAGAGATGCTGCTATAGGAGCAAACTAAGGGGGAGGTAGGTGCTTCTTATTGAACCCCCTTCTCCCTCATGTTTAGCACCATTAGTTTTAGATTTTAAGACTTTTGTTCCATTAGTTGGGCGATTCTAAGACCGTTCACCCCATTTCTTTGTCAATATTAGGACCTTTCGTGGCATTTAGGTGTTGATTCTTTCCTGGCAAGCGAGCCTGTAATTTTAGGAGGAACCGAAGGCCGGAACATTTTTCTACCAACAAATGTAAACAAAAATTGTTTTTGTTAAAGCTTGATGGAGGACTAGCGAGCACACTAAAACATATATAGATAAATAATAAAATAGACCCAAACATAAACCCTACCCTCTAAACCGTGCCAGAAAACTATATAATTATTGCCTTGACCCGCCTGACCTTGGAGTCTAGACGTTGACCACCGCCCATATGGTTCATCAGGATTATTATTGGGGGAGGGAAGGTAAGTCATTCAGCTAGTGAGGATGAGTTTAATGAACTTAGGATTAATCTTCAACATAATTGTTTGCTTAGTTTAACCCTTTGAGGATTATGACGCGTTTGACAGTCTATTATAGCGTTCATTAGACGACTTTATACAACTTAGGAAGGATATCTAGGACTCAAAGGGGCAAATGTTATCTCAATTAACTCTTTAGCTCCCACACTTTCTTCTTAAGCTGAGTAAAATCGTCTAATTATGGCCAGAATAAACTGTCAAAGCGCGTCATGATCCTCAAAGGGTATGTGATTCGTGTCAACAATACGTGACTTGAAGAACAATAAGTAGAATTCGAAATGGCGTAAGATCATTTAAATTTGTGCCGTTTTAATGCAGGGCATCACAATCTATTTTATCTATCTATCTATATGCTCAGGCCCAATCCCCACTTTTCCAATTTTGTATTTTTATTTTCTATTTAATTCTATTTTATTATTTTTTATTCTATATTATTTTATTATTTATTATTTCTTTTCTTATGTTAAACCCTGAATATATTATTTGTGTAACGCCCAATTATGTTTTATTGGAAAATATGAGAATAAAAGTCACTCTCTTAAAAGGGGGTGACCTGGTTTTTTGTTCCCTCATTTTCTTGCTTGCCAGGAAATAATCGACACCTGGATGGGGATAAACAATTTAAAACAGTAGGCTGAATGGGGCCAAAAGGATACAACCCAGAGAGAGAGGGAGAGAGAGAAAAAAAACGAGGTGGGCCCCCTTAAGTTTGTCCAGTGTTAGGAATACATTTGCTAAAACGTACAATTTAAAAAACAAAAACAAAAAAAGTTTCAAGCTATTAAAATATGTCGATAAAAGTGACTACAACAAAATCCATAGTGTTTAAAACCTATTATATATCAGTCATTTATGGTCATACTTATAATATATCTTTGATTTACCATTTTGTTCAATTTATCTTTGGTGATTTTTTTTCTTTCTCTCTCTCTCTCTGACCACCTTTCCCCCCCTCCTTAACCCCCTCTTCCCCCCCCCCTCTTATCGTAATTGGCTCTGCTAAGTTGAAGGTTAAGTTGTTGGTCTCTCTCTAACTTTCTTCTCTCTCTCTCTCTTTCTCTTTCTCTCTCTCTCTCTCTCTCTCTCTCTCTCTCTCTCTCTCTCTCTCTCTCTCTCTCTCTCTCTCGGCGGTATATTACAATACACTTGAAGCACACCTTTCCGTAACAACAAAAGGCTGGTCAAAATTTGAAACTACAGTGATTCCTCATGTCATTCTGTTATCCGTAAAAACTAGATACATGAATAAATACAGTATGAGAGAGAGAGAGAGAGAGAGAGAGAGAGAGAGAGAGAGAGAGAGAGAGAGAGAGAGAGAGGAGACAGAAAGACAGAGACGAAAGGGTGAATTATACTCTATATTGTGTTAATAAATGAATTCATACGGCAGAGTAAAAAGTTATTGGCTCCATTTCGATATTTATGCGCATATATATTTGTATCAATCCTCATGTAATATGATATAGACCAATTATCCCGCTTTAGCCCTCGACCACCCCTCCCCACATCATCACACACACACACGCTCACACACACGCTCACACACACGCACACTGGGCCAGTCCTGTGCGAGTATATTATATTATGCAACTCAGTTCTGCCTGTTCGTAGAGTCGGCCGAATAAGAGATGTCGCAACATCAAGTATATTTCGATCAATAATTGGTATCAGCACTATCTTAGCATTAATTCATCGTTTCGAGTGAGATATAGCAACATGTTCTTATCTTTACACACCCTATTCAACATCTAACAGACATTAATACAGAACACAGCGAGCAAAACTTAATGACAGCGGAGACACGACTTATTTGGCCAACCGAACAATTAAAATCCATAGCTCGTCGAAAGATTAATATTTGATATGGACTGCATTTTTACGTTCCTATCAGTTTATTCCCTTCTATACCGGCGACGTCTTTTTCATTTTATTCTCGCTATATTTAGAGGATTTTGTGATGTTTAAGAAGGATCTGTGGTAGTAAAAAGGGTCAAGTGATATAATTCGAAGCCTGTAAATGGCTGGAGGCCCTTTTGAAACTGAATAAAGTTGTCTAATCGTAGCAAGAATAGAGTTAACAAGACGTCGCCGGTAGAGAATGGGTTAATTAACAATCCGTGCGTGTCTTTAATAGCCCATGCCTAGTACAATCTAAGACACAAATCCAGGTTCAAAATGAACTCTGGAGCTGCATAAACGAACCTCCAAAATTTAAATATCAGGTAAAGAAATAATGAGGAGATGCGATTTAGTTCGGGATAACTTCGAAATCTTAAGGGGGGTCACCGTATTTTGTTATATCTCTCCTTTTCTCTTTTCCCCTGGCTTGTATCCATTCGGCCCCATTCAGCCAACTGTTTTAAGACGTTTAACCCCTTATTGGCGGCGCGCAACATAAGTCGAGTGAAATTAATTTGGACTATGTGGCGGCGCGTGACATAGTCGTGTGGCAATTTCAGCACGTAATGTTGCTGAGAGAGAGAGACAAGTGGTGGCAGGAGAGTAGCGAGCGTATGACTGCTCCAGACCACCGCGGCGGACCAACTGACATGAATCCCACCCTCCTCCACCCTCTCACCCTCGCTACATAGTGAAATGTATGGGGAAAGTACCGAATTACATGGTTTTTGCACTCGTGTTGCGCGGTTGTTGCAAGAAAACTAGCCGTCATACAAGGATCGTTGTGGTGTCATTGGAAAGCTCTGTTTATGCCCTTTCAGGGATAGATACTTGTTTTACGCTCTGGGTCTTATTTAGGCATGAACATGATCACGTAAACAGCCCTATTTTGGGTAAAAACACCCCGCTGGTGGCTACATATTATATACCGCCTAGGCCGCTCTTAAGGTGTTAATGCTGGATCAGAGGGGTTGTATATCTCCACACCTAATATTTGGTTGGATCTTTTCAACTGGTAGGAATATTAGTTCGATTGCTGTAGTCCTTTTTTAGTCAACAGGTGTTGGATATCGGGATTTATGGTTTCATGGTAATATAGATAGCAGAAAAAATAAGGGGAAATTCATATTTATTTATTTATTTACATATCTCTATTTTTATCTTATATTAGTTTCCTCGCTAGACCTGCATTAAGTTTTAAGAAATAAGCCCAAGACCCCCTTCGAGATAAATTTGTGCATTCTTTGGTAGAAAAATACCTTGGCTGAATGCCTGTTCTTCTTAAATTGCAGGCTCGCTAACGCTCCTCAGGAAAATATCGACACCTAAATGGCATGAAAAGTCTTAAAACTGCAAAACTAATGGGGCGAATTTTTAAAAATTATATAACTAATGAGGCTAAACATTAGGGTGAAAGAGTTTTTACTTATGTTGAGAGAATCCATAACCCCATATGCTAAGCCGAGGCGACGATTAACACCATAGCCTGAGTCACCACTTTTATGGATCACATTACCAAGATAAGTTAATTTATCCATGATCTCTAAGTCCTCACCACATGCATGAACAGATTGCACTGGATCATCCAATAAATCATTAAATGCTTGGACTTTGGTCTTACTCCAAGAGACCTTTAAACCCAGCGATTCCGACTCATGTTATGTCTCGAAGGCTAATCTGAGAACATCCAACGTCTCCGCTAAGATTTCTGCGTCATCGGCAAAATCAAGATCATTGATCTTGGAATTGCCGACGTCTGCTCCACAGCGACTATGCTCTGCCTGGCCCAGTAACATGTTCATACAAGTGCTGAAAAGTGTAGGTGCAAGATCTTTCACACCTGACTTCACAGGGAAGAAAGAGGATGCTCCCCCATCCCACTTCACAGCAGTCTCTGTTCCTGTAAATAGTCCAGACACCAGGTCAATATTCGCCGTGGGGATTCCATGTAGCCGTAGTAGTTCCCTGAGCGTCTCTCTGTGCACCGAGTCAAATGTCTTCTTGAAATTAACATAACTGCAAGCAGCCCTTTTTGAAACTCAAGTCGGCATTGCACGAGGACCTGGAGCACCTGAATCCAGTCAGTTGTTGAATTCTTGGGTGTAAATCCAGATTGCTCAGGCCTCTGCACTTTTAGCAGGTGGCCTCGATTTGCATCTGTAGAGTATGGGCAAAGACCTTGCTTGGCACACTGAGCAGTGTGATATCATGGTAGTTATTGCAGTCCTGTTGGTCCCCTTTCCCTGTCCAGATAGGGGTGACCAGACCTCTTTTCCAGTCAAGAGGAAGGGTACCTGTCTGCCATACAGCACTCAGGACTGCATGTAACCCGTGGACCACGGACTCACCCCCAGCTTTCAATAGTTCTCCAAGAATGTCACAAATACCAGGAGCCTTCCCACCTTTCACCTTAGCCACAACCTCCCATAACTCGGCAAGGTAGGGAGGGTCTTCAATAATTGGCAGGTCAGGGACTGGTGATTGAACGTCCACTGGATGAGGCTGTCCGTAGGAGGCACTGGCCATGTACAACAGCTCAAAGTACTCAGCCCAGCAGACTCTGCACTTATCAACAGGAAACCTCTCCTTGACCTCGGTTTGCCTCCAAACCATTCATCAGCTGCCAACAGGGTTCCATGTTTAAGGCATTCCAAGGTCCTCCAGGGAGCCAAGTGATTCAAACCAGTTTGAGACTGCCACTGCATACTTCCTTGCACACTCCTCATCCTTGAGCCTCTCCCACATGAAACCATAGGGGATAACATTCCAATATTTGTCTGGTTTTGAGTCGCACTTTCAGTGTAGCAACAACAAGCCTGTGGTTGGTAGCAAAGAACTCCGGAGGATCCTCCAGCGAGTGCTTACAAGTATGTGATCAATATCCTTGGCCACACCACCAGCATTGGAGTACCAAGTCCATCAGCGTTGATCTGGTCTCTGAAACCAGGAACCTGCAATCCTCAACTTCCTGGACTTTGCGAAGTTCAGAAAGATAAAACGGTTGACATTCGTGGTACCAAAGCATTAAGGACCGGCACATACCTCAAAACCAGCTCTATCTGTACCAGTAACTGCATTGAATTCCACAAGGACAATGATTGTGTCTCGTGGGTGGCACTGTTCAACAATAGAGTCGAGCTTGGTGTAGAACATTACTTTCTCTTCTAAAGTACTCAACTTGATAGGAGCATACACTGCAACAAGACAAATGAAGCCCATCGAGTGCTTCTTCCTCACCAGCAGCATACGTTTGTCAACAGATGCAACTCCCACCACTAAGGAAACCAGGGCGGAAGAGATCGCATCAGCCACCCACTTTGGCGATAACCATTGCCACAGCCAGATCAGTAATATGTGTAGTAGTAGTATTGTGTAACCATTGTAGCTGATCTCACCATTGCCAGGCCGCCTAACCTCAGAGAGGGCAGCTATGTCGACCCACAGCCGCCGCAGCTTCCCAGATAAAGGAGATAGTCGGTCATCATCCAAGAGGGTTAATCTATTATGTTCCAGGCTCCAACCTTGAAACCCATCCGAATGTTAAGCCCATGAGCAGGTCTGTGGGTTTGTGATTCATCTGCGCTGCCAAGACCACCCCACAAATCAAACAAATTTCTGGGGGATCCACCGCCATTCAGAGTGCAGAGGTGCAGAAGGCTTTGCTTTGCACTCATCACAACTGGCAGGAGTAGTAAGACCAGGTTCCACCAGCCGAGCCAAGCATGCCTGGCATTGGACTCCCCAGAGTTGCTAGGCTGGGGTTGTGGGCACCTGCCTGGTTGTGTTGACCATGATCCCCGGTCTCTTTTCCTAAATCATGTTTGATAGAAGCTTTGTTTTTTGCAAGGTCAGGTCAGAAACCCTACCACTAACCATCTGACTCTTCCCCATGGTCGTTGCAGTCCACGAGGGCATTTGTTGTGCAGCATTTTCCTTCCCCTAGATGAGGTTGCCTGCAAGGCTAGCGAGCCCTTTTATCTGCCTCATAAGGAACATGCAGGGATTATAGATCACATGCCTTCATTATAATATATTTGGGGCTGATTGATGCTAAGAATTAAATTTATTCAAATTGTGAATTGTATACAAATTGTCGACGTTACCAAGTATGGGATAACACTTGCATTCACAAATTATTATTATATTATTGTTATTTTTATTATTAGTATAATTTTAATTACTACTTTTATTTTTAATAGTCATTATTTTTGTCATTAGTATTACTATGATTATAAAATGTTCGGCAAACTATATATTTTGACAGTACACATAGAAAGAACTAGGTAGCAAATATTCCTCCCGGGCTCCTATATTTACGGACACACCCACGATGAGCCAACACTCGTACACGCAAATTCTGTTGCCGGCCCGGGGAGCGGAAAATAAACAGTGTGGACAAAGTGTTTATCTGTTGTAATCACTGAATAAACTGGACCACTAAAATCCTCCTGTTTGTCCGTGTGTGTGTGTGTGTGTTCACTCAATGTTGATGTGTGTCTGGCTATTTAACTTTGTTCATCTGTATGTGTGTCCATATTATTACGTATCAACATGCATATGTATCTAAGTAGTTCTACCTTTTTAGTAATACTAATATTAGTTCATGTGTTTGATTATGTATTTAAATGAATATATATATATATATATTTATATATATATATATATATATATTTATATATATATATATATATATATATACTGTATTATATATATATATATATATATATATATATATCTATATATATATATATGTATATATATATACCGATATGCTGTATATATATATATACAGTATATATGTGTGTGTGTGTGTGTGTGTGTGTGTGTGTGTGTGTGTGTGTGTAGCCTACCAGTGACCAACCATTTACCTCAACTTGTTATTTAGTTATGAGAGGTTTGGGTTCGGGGTATGTCTAGGCTTGTCATAATAAACACAATATAGGTTTCTTGTTTATACCTCCGTAAAGTTTGCCTGCATTTATTATCACCATTTACATAATTGTGAGATATACAGTAGTTAGTTATTTGTGAATATAGTCTGGTCGTAGCTATAAATTCTGAACTAAACTAAATTATAATGTATTAAATAGGTATTCTAAATTTATCAATCTATCTATCTATTAGTAGATTCCGTAATTCTCGAGAGGGGGTGGGCATGAATGAATCACACTCGATTACCTATACCTGTTCAAGGGGGACGGTGGCTTAATTAAGGGGAGATTTTCACTTAAGGAATCTATTTTCGAACCTCTTCCTTCATGTGTAGCCCCATTACTGTTGAGACATTTCGCCCAAATTCTGTCAATTTTAAGACCTTTCATGCCATTTAGGTGTCGATTTTTTCCTGGCAAGCAATAGCGAGCCTTTAATTTAGGAGAAACAGGCCTTCGGACGAGAAATTTTTCCACCGAAAAATGTACAAATATAATGTATATGTACATTATATATATATATATATATATATATATATGTGGGTCTGGGAAGCAAACTAAAAATCTCCCCTTAAGCTTCCAATGTGTGGGGATACTATTGTACTGTTGGAATGTCAGTGGATGTGAGTGTAGTCTGTAACCAGTGTAATCAGCTCAGTCCTGCTGATCAGATGCTAGCATATACTGTACACGTGGACATGCGCACTGTACGACAAGGTAGTGAAGGGGGAGGTAGTTAATTACTTTTTCTGGACCCCCTTCTCCCTTCTGCAGAGACTCATTAGTTTTGAGATTTTAAGACGTTCGCCCCATTAATTTGTCGATTTTAAGAACTTTCGCGCCATTTATGTTCAACATTAAGAGCTTTCGTGTAATTTAGATGTCGACTTTTTGACTGGCGAGCTATAGCGAGCCTGACATTTTAGAGAAACCAGCCTTTGGCCTGGAAATTTTTCTACCAAAAAATGTACAAATTAATCTCGAAGGGGGACCTCGAGGATGTTTTTGTTAAAGCTTGATGGAGGCCTAGGGACGAAACTATAGAATACATATAATTATATATATGAGTAAACAAATCGATAACACCTACCCCTTAACAGTATGGAAAGCCCTGTCCGTAGGTTAATACCCCTTTGGTGCTCCGGTGGGGGATCGAACCCACAAGCCGAATGCGGTCCTGCTCAGCCACACGGGTTTAACCCTTTTTGTGCCGGCGACGTCTGTTTTATTAATTTTTGGCTATTATTAATCGATTATATTCAGTTTAGGAAGTACCTATAGTAATAATAAGGCTTCAAACTGTCTCAACCAACCCTTTTATACCACATATCCTTCCTAAGCTGCATAATATCGTCTAAATATAGCTAAAATAATATATAACACGTCGCAGGTACTGAAATGGTTAAAAAGAAGTCTTAATTTACAGTTAAAGCCTAGAAATCGATCATACACACGCCTTTTGGTTTTGTTGGTATATATAAAACTTTAATAACAATCAATCTTATATATTAACTGTTCTCATATTACGAAAGAGAGAGAGAGAGAGAGAGAGAGAGAGAGAGAGAGAGAGAGAGAGAGAGAGAGAGAGAGAGAGAGAGAGAGGAGGAAAAGTAATAGGATAACGGAAAAGGAAATGAGGAGGAAGAGGAAACTAAGCGTGATAAAATAACGAAGTGAAAAAAAGGAAACATATAAATGGGTAAAAATGGTGAGAGAAAGAGGATGCAGATTTAATGAGGAAAAATCGGGATTTATCAGGAAGAGGAATATTTGATAATGACGACAGAGAGAGAGAGAGAGAGATTATTCCTATTAACGAATATAAACTAGTAATAGAATAACAAATTTGAAATAATAATAATAATAATAATATATATATATACAGTATAATATCAATCAATCAATCAATCAATTTTATTTCGTAATAAATTACATATATAGAGGAAGTAGGTGGATAGTACACATAAACTCCAAAATTAGAGTAATAGTATTAAAATTAAATTATTATTACTTATTCAGTTAAGAAATACCTTAAAGTTAAATTTGTACATGTGAATAAAAACAAACAAAATATATATGAACAAACAATTCATTGAAAACAATGATAAGTCCAGATAAAAGCAATATATATATATATATATATACCGCATATATATATATATATATATATACAGTATATCACATAGCCAAATAACTCGTATACCTTCTACATTAATATGGTAACATATTGGTTGAGTAAAGATGGGACTATGGATGAAGAAGTGCGGGAGAGGGTACGACAGGGGAACAGGGTTGTAGGAACGCTGAAAGCAGTAACAAGAAATAGGGTGGTCAGTATGAAAGTGAAGAAGTCCTTGCATGACAGTGTGGTAATCCCGACACTGACTTACGGAAGCGAAGCATGGACGTTGGTTGAGAGACTCAGACTAAGAGTGAGAGCAGTGGAAATGAATTACTTAAGAAGTGCGTGCAGAGTTACATGGAGGGATAGACAGACTAATGAAGAAGTAAGAAGGAGGTGTGGTGTGGAGGTAGATGTGCTGGAACGTGTGAAAAGGAATAACTTGAGATGGTTAGGCCATATGGAACGTATGGAAAGCGAGAGAATGACTAAGAGGGTGTACGAGAGCGAGGTGGAAGGACAGAGAGGGAGAAGTAGACCGAAGGAGAGGTGGAAGGATGGAGTGAGGAAGTATATGAACGAAGGCGGTGCTGGTTAGGGGGAGGGGTGTCGACTGACTGGGGACAGAGGTGCATGGGGGCGGTTCGTTTGTGGCCACCCCTTCGGGGAAAGATGCTGATAAAATTCAGAACAATAGTGCACCCAATTCCATATAGCAATTGTTACATATATGTGGTGATTCTAACTCAACGAAATTGAGTGTTGTTTTTTCTATTAATTATTTATCTGTCCCTTTGTTTATGAGTATAATGGTACAATTGTTCACATTAAATATTTTGTAATAATAATGGATATTAAATACGAATGTATAAATATGAAAGTGTGGTTACTAATCTTTTGAATACTAATGATTTATTATTCATACCTTAGACAAAATATATACATATTATGAATCCGTGGAATTTTTTAATATTATTACGATATCAATTAATGTTCTGTCTCTCCCAATTATTCCTAAACTGAATATATACTGTATATTCAGGGTGTCTAGCGAGTTTGGTTAGATATTTCTAAAAATGAACGATAGACATATAGGCTTTTTGAAGCATTATTTTGCAGTGATGGCTCATTAAGGCCGGCATTTTTTTATTTTTTGCAATATTTAATCCCAATTTGTTTCAATAAAATAGAGATAGGGAGAAAAACTATGAAGTGTATGATGAATTATAGCATCAATAATTCAAAGTGACTCCAAGAGCTTCACTATATCGTTCTTCCTATTCCTGTGGTGATTAGGTGAACATAAAAAAAGAAATAAAAATACCACACATACTAAACCACATATTCAACTCAATAATCACAGGAAGAAGAAGAATTGTAGCTATAGAAGTTTCTTGGTGCACTTTTGAAGTATTGCTATCATGTTTCACTATACACTACTTTGCCTCTTCCCTATTAATTATATTTACATGCAAATTGGGTTATAACTGACAAAAGCTAAAAAAAAATTCTTGTCCCCTGGTTGTTTCACGTGTTATATTTGCCATGTTTATCCTGTATTTTCCTCGATATGAAAACAATTAGGATACATCTGTGTGGCGTATAATGGAATATGGTACAAATACTTAAAAATAGCCTCAATTAACTCCTATGTAATTTTAGTCCTCTTCCTGTGGCTATGTGTGTGGTTTTGTGTTTTACTTGTAATATTCAACTCATCGCCACGGGTAAATGAAGAGAGCAACAGAAGATTTGTCAGTGTTTATTTGAATAATTGATGAAATGCTTCATCTTACACATCATAATTCATTTCTTATCCCTTTAATTTAGAGGGAAAACTTAGTTACAAACTACGAAAAACGCAAAAATGTTGATGTTAATGGGCCATAACTGCCACAAAATATCCCAAAACGCCTATGTTTATCAAACGTGTTTTACTCAGAATTACTTAATTTTTCATATCTGTTATTATCAAATACAAATAGTGTGACACCTTATATTATATTATATATATATATATATATATATATAGCCACGCTTGAACCACCAACAGTCTGGATGATTGTCCATGATTTAATCAACTACACCACAGCGTGATAAAGGATACTTAACCCCTTCCTATTTATATTAAGGAGAAGGGAAATCCTAGTAGAAGAAAATATTTTAATTAATGCACAAGTCGAAGGATCCATATTCCAGAATACCATTCAGGGATTTTTACAAGTACCCCCACGCAACTCGGGCTGAAATTGATTTAATTATATTCTAGCCCAACCAAGCTTGAGAGTCGTTAATATTAAGTATATCTCACAAATACATGTGAGCTACTAAATGTTTTTATATTCTCAGCTGGGCTCGAACCACTGACAGTCACGACGATAGTCCATACTTTAACAAACTCCACCACCGTGTGATAAAGGAACTTAACTTATTCCTATTTACATTAAGGAGAAGGAAAATCCTACTTGGTGTATTTCAATCATTATCTTTATCACGCCGTGGTGGAATTGGTTAAAGCATGACCAATCGCCCTGACTGTCGATGGTTCGATCCCGGCTGAGAGTATAACAACATTTAGTAGCTCACGTGTATTTGGGAGATATTCTTGATGTAGATAGATATATAGATAGATATACTAAATGTTTGTATATGTTTTACGCCTATGAAATTCAATGTATAATATATTTGGTATATGATTTGTTGTGGCTGATATAATCATGTTTTTTTTTTTTGTATACAGTACTGCGTATTGTATTTTCATTTCATTTGTTAAATGTTGTTACTTTTGGCAATCTATCCAATTCAAATTAATTGATATTATTTACCATTTCGCGAAGATTAATGCACATATATTATTAACAATAAAACACTTCACTAAATATGATATAAAATTTAACTTGTCCAGTCAACTTTGAAGATACGGCAACGGCTACAGGAATCTTATAGAAAATCACTACTTAATCATACACTTGACTGATCAAAACAAAAAAACAAGAAATCTAATGATAATGATGAACTCTGCTCAAAAACATTATTATCACTAGTTCCACTCTGGCACAATATTATTATTATTATAAAATGTATATATATATATATACTGTATATATATATATATATATATATATATATATATATATATATATATATATATAATTATATATATAATTATATATATATATATATATATATATATATATATATATACCGGGTATATATATATATTTGTTTTGTTTTGTTTTTTCACCGAGATAACTGCAGGTTATTTATAGTAAGTCTTAAATTGTGTGGTCAATATTTCTCTATTTCCTAGCTTGGATACTTACTACACATACATTTATATAAATGACATACGAGTATTGTACTAGCTTATGAAATACTAGTTATATAGATATGTTGGGCACACAATATTGCATGCATGTAAAAGACATTAATATCTGTCTTAAGTAGGCAAACAAATGATAGATGTAGAGATATTTTAACAGAACGCATATCCAATAATTACATGTCTTGCTATTTAGCGGTTACTAGAAAGGGCGTACGGAAAAACTTATTAAACGTTTTACTTCGTTAAGTCTTTCCAAAAAATGTCTCTATATGGTCTGGTAGATGTTAGCCAAGAATATCCTCATAGAGAAGAAATCACTTTATGCGAATCGAGTACTTACCTAATGATGTACTGTAAATAGTTGATAAATAATAAGGACGAGAAGAAAACAAAAATGTGAAAGAATAATAGTACAAGAATGAAAATATTAAGAAACAGCACCTTGATAAAACATAATATTTTTGTATTAGTGAGAGATGCTTGTATCCCTTCATGAAATGCCGCCCGGTGTAATAAAACGGACAATAAAACAGAAAGCAAAACGAATATAACAAATCAAAAAAATAAACAAAAAACACCGACAGGCACACGGGCGATGATTGATTGAAAAGGAGACAGAAGAAAAAGGTGACAGAAAAGTGATTGAAATACTCACACACACGAAGAAAGAAAGCAGAGAAAGAGAGGTAAAGAAAACTACAGATTGAAGCATTACATTGAGTGAGAATGTGAAGGAGAAAGATGGGAACGGAAGAAAAGAACGAAAAATCAGATGGAGATTAAAAAAAGAAAAGAGGGACGATACGACAAAGGAAATGGAAAAATCAGCAAGTTAGCACCAGCAGGAACATTTAGATATAGATAGAAAGATGGACAAGTGATAACGAAAGATTGGAAACGGTGGGAATGAAAAGACGGTGAGAAAGAAATGGGCATACGCCGGCCACGTTAAGTGGAATGAGAGAGAGAGAGAGAGAGAGAGAGAGAGAGAGAGAGAGAGAGAGAGAGAGAGAGAGCGAGAGCGAGAGAGGGGGGAGAGAGAGAGAGAGAGAGAGAGAGAGAGAGAGAGAGAGAGAGAGAGAGAGAAAGCGAGAGCGAGAGAGGAGAGAGAGAGAGAGAGAGAGAGAGGAGAGAGAGAGAGAGAGAGAGAGAAGAGTTAGGGGGAGTGTTTGTTGGTGTATTATGCGGCAGTTGTGAAGGCGTGACGTTAATCTAGAAGGTAATTGTATCTCAATCGTCGTGGACTGAGTCATCTACGATGACTAAGGATATAATTAACCTAGATAAGATGGCAATGGGGATAGCATGTGAGTCGATGCTGGGGTCATCTATCAAGCTCGTCTTGATTTATCTCTTCGGGTCATCAGCTGGTGGCAACTGTGGCCCATCAGCTCGGCTCCTTCCGGTAAGAGCGGCGAGGTGGGCTTTGTAGGTCTCGCTAATCACCAAGAAGGTTGGCCTTGGTGAGCGACGGGTCAGTCTTGGTAAGCACCAAGTAATAAACCTTGGTCTGCGTCGATGAGCTGCAAGGAGGTGAAGTACCAAACAACTTTGCCAGTCGGTATTTGATGGATTTCTTGTCCTTTTTCTTGGTCTTGGTCTTGGGGACCATAAGGTCACTTGCACCTGTGTGTAAAGAGGTAGAGTTGTGTCCTTTCTGCTTTGAGTAGGCTGGCTTAGAAGTGAAGAGTGAGCCAGGTAGCAGGTCAGGGAATGTGGTGACATCGGCGAGGGGTGGATCAGGGCCGGAGCTAAGCAGGTGAGGTGAGGCCGAGTGTGGGACAGTACTCTGGCCGATAGGATATGGTGGATGGAAGTCTTTGTTTTTCTTTGGAGTCGGTGTACTTCTTGGAGCTGTGATCTCTAGTTTCATTGTTTTGGATGCTATTCTGTTGGGTGCATTTCCTGGAGATGCAGCCATCACAATGTACAAACTGCATATGCGATGCCTGTATTAAAGGTATACCTAGAATGCATCATATACTGAAACAAAGCTAATATCACACTTTCCATATTGTTGGTAAGAATCCCAGCTAATACTGAATTATAGTTACCCTATGTTAAAGCAGTGAGGTAATATAGCTAATTAATATGCCACGATATCGGTGCTTATTATCACTTTATATCACCTTATATCACTTCTTTATAGGCAATAAATATATATGATCCAATATATCAACACGCTATCTCAACAGTTATGAATCATATAAGTAATAATTATGCACTTTTTATTATTCCCATATTTCAGTCCAGCTTTTGTAAAAAAAAACATGGTGACAAATCTATAGTGGTATTAATAATTTTTCAAAATTAAGTATGTACTGTTTTATCCACCAAAAGACATATGAAGAGAGAGAGAGAGAGAGAGAGAGAGAGAGAGAGAGAGAGAGAGAGAGAGAGAGAGAGAGAGAGCGGTGAGAGCTATAACCGAGAGGGGGAGAGGTGTGAGATAATGGAGCAAATAAAGCATAAATAGAGAGTGACGGCCCAGAGAGGGTAGTGAAAGAGAAAGAGAGAGAGAGAGAGAGAGAGAGAGAGGGGGGGGGGAGTTGTGTAGTGTGAGTACCACTACATATGATTCATAATTCAGTCAGAAAATCTGGTAATAGGATATCAAATTAGGACAGGCTAGTTTTGAGACTGGAATGATTGTAAGGAGGAATTTGAAGTTTACTTGGTTTGGCCATGTTAGCACTTCCAAGGGTATACAATACTAACTGAAAAGCGTAATTTTAATTTTGCATATTAAGTGTTAACGACAAAACGGAAGATAACTTATTTTGAATAGTGTCTTGCTTGAAAGCCTACAGATTTGGACATTATATATTTATTAATTATTTATTGTTATTTTTTCATATCCTTTCGTCATACTTTCACAGTTACCAATATCTGTGTTCACCTTTTTCCCTAAAATTAAGAGTATATGGTCCAAGGGAGGTCTTTGGGGGCCTGTCCTGTTTATTCCTTTAGTTTGGAGATTTTAAGACGTTTTACCCCCTTAGTTTGGCGATAATAAAGCGCCTCACCCCATTCAAGTGTAGATTTTCGTTTTTCTGGGTGAGAAATAGCGAGCCTGTAATTCAGAATGATACTTTAACACTATATCATAATAACCCTCAAGACGTCGGTCCAGATAGTGTTAACCTAGATACAGTCGTGGTTAGGAATGTCTGGGCAATTTATGGAAGCACAAAATGACACACTGACGAAATATATTGAAAAACCCGCTTGAGCCCCAACGATCATATTACTGGGAATCACTAGTTATCGTCCACCGTCTTGTTTTTATCATTAAGTGTTATTCAAGTTATCCTGACCATGACTGTAATGTACTATACCCTATTCCAAATATGTATGCTTAAACTCTTAAACCTCTAAAACTCACACACGACTACCTAATATGTCTATCACTTGGGAGGAGTCAGGCAGGGAATAGGTGTGGAATATTATAACCCATTTGCCCTAGCCCTTTTTAAGTTATAGAGGTTTGGGTTCACGATTTCTGACCTACCTACTTGGTACACGGTATAGTTTGTAACCTATTATTTCACATTGTTTTCTACACCTTTCCATGTAGCTTCAGTTTCATTTGTATCATCCTATTTCTTTTTCACTTGCCTTTTTATTGGAGATTATACAGAAATATCTCCTGTTCAGATGTACAGTCGCGATCATTGATTCTAGTACATACATATTCGAAGCTGTCTTGAGCTGAGCTGAATTTCTTTATTAATGGTTTAGCTGATATTTGAATTTTTGGGGTTCCTTTAAATTGTGTTCGAGGCTTCAGAACGTATTAGTATTATTGACCGCGACTGTACATGCATGTAGAAAAATAATAAATACTGAGAATTACAGCACTTATATATTTATTCTACATTTATGCATATTTAACCAGGTTAATTTTCCGTATCATCTACAACAAAAGAGGCAATACATTATATAATGTATTATTTTGTGTCCGTGATCACTTTTAATTTGAATGCACAATAGTTAGAGACGAATCTGCGATTTGTTGTGACAAAAAATAAAAATAAATAAATACAAAATAAAAAAATAACAAAATCAGAAAAATAACGTTAAATCTCCACCGGCAACTATTTACATGTAAACAAGACATATACTCAGTACTTAGGTAAGGTTAAGAAGGGTTCTTACTAAACTATCTTATTATGATGCTTCCCATTTGCCAGAACCAGCTTCAGCTGAGTTGTGTTTAATCACACCAATATTTTCCGGAACTCCTGTTTCATTTGTTTAGCTTCCCTCACTGTTTCTGTTTGTGTCTCAGCTACATAGAGAGTAATCCAGCTAGCTCTCACAAACACCTCCTCCTCCTATTCATTTCATCACAATAAATAAGCACACCACTATTCTCTCCAATACACCCTATAAACACAACAAAACAAAAATAATAATACAAATAAAACGCCGACTGTTACTCTTTCAACTTTGAGGGAGACGCTTGTTGCAGGCAGCTTTGCCTTTTGTCTCATTCATACACAGACAAAAAATATATAGTATTATCATCTGCTCACTGTGCTTCCTACTTTGATTTTTGAAGATGTCGGACACACACGCGGCCCGGTAGCGTAGTGGTAGCGCGCTCGACTCACAATCTAGAGGTCCGGGGTTCGAATCCTCGGCCTGGTGGAGACAACTTGGGCTTGTCTCTTTCACGTTGCAGCCTCTGTTACCCTAGGCTTATCCATAGATCGGACAATATGAGCTGTAAACTCTCTTCTGGGAGGGTAATAGCTGTCGAGAGATCCTCAAGGATCCTCAAGATCGTAGGTGAATGACACACACACACACACACACACACACACACACACACACACACACACACGCACACACACACACACACATTTCCTTGACTAAAGGAGAATTTCAAAATCGAATAATATCCTAGAGTGACCAAAAATCCAGTGCATAGACCTAATACACAAACTGCATATCATTAACGAGTATAATATGACAGTATGAAAGTGAAAAAGGGTAATAATAATGTTGATGAGAATATAGTGGATTTAGAGAGACTAGAACAATGAGAGCATGATACATATTATTGAACAAAAACCAATAAACAAATACAACATAGCGAAAATTACACAAAATGGCTGCAACAAAAACAGTAAACACATAACGGGAAGAGTATAACAACAGTACATAAACAAGATTACTAATATCGCACCACTAGCAGACACGGAAAACAAAAGCAAAGGGACGAGAGGAAAATAGAATACATTACAGGAGAAGAAGAACAGAGTAGAGAAGTGCGAAGAAAAAAAAACCACACACAGAACAAACAATGAGACAATCTATTTTTCATTAATTTCACCACAACACCAAACACCTCCAATGAAACTAATAAAAGCATATATGTGATCCACCAGGAGATATAAAGAGATATACAGAGATATAAGGAGAAAGAGATGATAATATAACTGGAATTACATGGGAAGAAATGGAATATAATGGCAAGATAACAGACTTTAGATTAAAACGATACCTGGATAAAACATATGGAAAAACGGAAACCTATTAATATTGATAAGTGTGAAATTTTGAGAAAAAAGGAAAAGATAACCATATAAATACTTGAATATAATATGAAAATAGGAGAACATATATATGATAACATCAGAATAAGCCGGTAAACAAAATGTGAACAAATAATATATAAAACAAGAGAGAGAGAGAGAGAGAGAGAGAGAGAGAGAGAGAGAGAGAGAGAGAGAGAAGGGTAAGTAGTAAGATCAGAAGTGTAGTAGAAAGAGGGGAGAGATGCAACTATAGTGGCAGAGATCAGTCATACGCCGCCATATTGGTGGTACTGGTGTTCTTAGCTTCCTATTATAGTTAAATTTGTCCACACCCATGATAAATGTGCAGAAATACTGGTGCACGAAATGTAGTTGGGTCTTTGGATATATATTCTAGATCAGCGTTTCCCAACCTTAGTGGAACCCTTGACATAATAGTCACGTCCCAAGGAACCCTAACATAAGAAACTATATTATCATCTGTATTAATATATTTCTCTTTCATGAAGGCAAACATAATGTATTTATCTGATAACTGGTTTAGGCAAGAACAACTGAAGTCTTTCTCAAGTTTATTGACAATGTAAAAAATAACTCAATATAATTTTCTGATAACGGGCTTAAGCACAAAGACAAACTTAATATTGTTGTCTAGTTCATTTAATATTAATAAATAACTTCATATTTTATCGACAGTATTGAGAAGCCATAATATTGACCAAAACATTATGAACTATTTTTTCTAAGCAAATTTAGATAATGGTAATGACATTTGTTTCTTCAAGGTGAAACTTGTCTTTTGATAAACAAATACTTAATTCGAGGTCGAACTTTTGATAAGCTCACCCGGATTTCATCGTCAACTGAAAGGAGACGGTTTCTGTCTTTGCTCTTTATACTTGTTAGATGAGAAAAATATTGTTCATACACGTAAGAAGTTGAAAACTGTAGCAGAATATCTATTATTTTTTCTGTGAATGGCAGGATATTCTTCTTTCACCAAAACCCAATACTTGTCCAGGGATAGGTCAGTATAGCTCATCTTGAGTGTACGATCTGACTGCAGTGCACAAAGTTCTTCCTTTTCTCTTACATTCAAGTTCTCGGGATAAGCAGAAGATTCAGAGTAAGGATCCCTCTCCCAATCATACACTTGGGTTGAAAGGGAGAGAAAATAATGATAATTTTTCATATGCAGCTCTTCAAGGTAGGTTCGAGAAAGACTTGACATTTGCTGTTATCCATTTTCATTCTCAAGCCCTGCAGTAGCTGAAACATTTCAAGGTTTCCTTTTGCAACATGATTTTTCCAAAAGTTCAATCTTTCATTAAATACAAGAATCTTGTCACTTGAAATCGATACATATTCTCCAAGGCCTTACAACGACTTGTTCAACTGATTCATGTGCTGAAGAATATCTGCTAATTAGGATAGCTTCTGCAACCAATTTCCATCTTCAAAGCTCTCAGTACCAGCTCTTAAAGAACCCTTGGCAAGCTCTTAAGGAACTCTTGGGTTCCGGGGACCCCTGGTTGGGAAACGCTGTGAATCTAGATGATTACAAATAAATTATCCACCCCATTTGTGTTTAATTACAGCATCATATATATATACAGTAACATCCACAGAACAAGATGGCCAACTTCTATAACTATAGTCTGGTTTTTTTTCAACTGACGGTAAGTTGCATACATTGCATACATTGCATACATCAAAATGCATGTTATTTGGAAGATGAAATATGGTGTTAATTGTATAAGCCTGGTCTGATTATGATGCAAAGACATAGTAGGTTCATATTTGTCCATTAAGTATCGATAAGTCAGTAGCTAAGGGATTCAATTTACCGACAGTTGAAATAAAACCGACTTTCCAGGATCCCTCGTGACACAAAGACACCACTGCTTACCCCAGGTTGTCAAGGGGGAGACGGTTGTTTTTTCTGGCCCCCCTTCTCCCTCATATTTAGCACCATTACTTCGCAGATTTTAGAACGTTCGGCCCATTAGTTTGGCGGTTTTAAGACTGTTCGTCAATATTAAGATGTTTCGTGCCATTTAGCTACCATTTGTTTCCTCCCGAGCGATAGCGAGTCTGTAATATCGGGGAAACCAGCTTTCGGCCGGGAAATTTTTCTACAGAAAAATGTACACATTTATCATCTTTTTAAGCTTGATGGAGGTCTACGGAGGAAATTAAAAATACCAATAAAAATATATATAGATGTAAAACGCCCATCCCCCGTAAGTCATGCACACATTTATATTTCACATGACTCTCTCTCTCTCTTTCGCTTTATTTTCTTTGCTTTTCTCTCTTTGCTTTTATCTCTATATGTTGTTGCTCATCATTCTCTGCTTACCTCTCTCTCTCACTCTAACTCTCACTCTCTCTCTCTCTCTGTTCCTCCGTCCGAGCCACTCCAATATGCTGGGCCAATTTAAGCACACGTGTAGGTAGAGTGAGAGCCATGGTCATGCACGGAGACAGATGCATGGCTCATCAATAAAAGAAACTAACACGCTCTCTCTCTCTCTCTCTCTCTCTCTCTCTCTCTCTCTCTCTCTCTCTCTCTCTCTCTCTCTCTCTCTCTCTCTCTCTCTCTCTCTCTCTCTCTCTCTCTCTCTCTCTCTCTCTCTCTCTCTCTCTCTCTCTCTCTCTCTCTCTCTCTCTCTCACACCCCGTGCTACCGCCAGACGCTGCAGACGCTCTGTCAACGCTCTCACGATATCGATCATAATTTGAGTATTAACTACTCATCCTCTTCATTCTTGTGCATGAAAGGTGGTTAAGAGCACGTTTAACCATCCTGTAGCTTAGTAAGTAACACTGCACGATATTTCGCTGTGTATTGACTGATAAACTTTGTGTTTATCACAAGACTCCTGCTCGGACAGGGCGCCACTAGCGCCATCTATTGTTTTGTTTTGCTTTGTAAACAAACGCTCTCTTATTACTATTTTATATAAAATCGTAGCCCCTAATTTTACCCATTACCTACTGTAGTAAGTATCTATTTAACTGCCTTGTATGTAAGTAAAGCTTTGCATATTAATTTGCTAATAAACAATATTGTTTACTAACTAACCGCCTACAGGGACTAACGCCGACACCATTTTGTAAACAAACCTTTTTTGGGGATTATACATATTAAATTCCAGCAAATTTTGTACCAAATTTAAGTGCATTCATTTATCTTTTCCCCCTAGATATATTCTTGACTTTTTCTCCTCAGACTGATTTTACTTTAAGCTAAGGGTGGTATTTGTACAAACTAACCTAGCCTAACCCAACCTGCCAAGCTTTTAACCTAACCCAAACCTAGCCTAGCCTATAGCCAGCCAATCTGTTTTATTATTAACTCTTGTAGATATTGTATTTAGTATCCTATTGTAGCTATATATATCTGTAATTTTAGTTGTTGCTTGCACGATCTTGTAATAACCTTTGACTGATACACTTTTTTATCTAAAAAGAGTAGGCTACTGCTTTACTAGGCTACAGTGACACCAGGGTCATCTGTTGACACAGTATATTAACCCCTTGTGTGCAGTCACACTTTATTTTTATATAATCTCTATTTGGTGAATTGTATATTTAGTTACATATTCTGTTATACATATATTTGTTTAAGGTTAGGTTATCACACCTGGTAGCCTATTTCTGCGAATTTCAATTTTATTATATTCGGTTAGGCTATTCAACGCTGGTAGCCTATTATTGCGTATTTCAATTTAAAAAAAAAAACTTTTGGTTAGGCTATCGCCCCTGGAAGCCTAATTCTGCGTATCTCAACATTTTGTTTTCGGTTAGGCTATCACCCCTGATAACCTATTTCTGCGTATTTCAGCATATTTGTTTTCGGTTGAAGTGATTGAAGTGTTTTTAAAGTGAGTGAAGTGTTGTAAAGTGAGTGAATTGTTTTTAAGTGAGTGAAGTGATCTGAAGAAAGTGACTGTCACCATGCCTCGCGCTTGTGCGAACTGCGCCGGTAGGTTTGGTGAGTCCATGTTTGCTACTATCGATCTTCAAGTCTGCCGGCTCTGCCAGCAACGAGAGAATTTTACAGTGAAATTAGATGAAGCCTACAACAAGATCAACGTCCTCACCATGAAGCTGGAATCACTCCAAGAGTTTGTAACACTCAACGTTGGAGTGCCACAAACTTCAATTGTCACCGCAACTCCAGCAGCCACCAACGCCCCAACGTCAACTGCCAACAATTCAACGCCTACAGTAGCCATTTCAGCTGATGTTTCCGATACTCAAGATACAAATAGCGACTCTCTTCCCCCTCAAGACAACTTCCGTGTCGTGAGGAACAACGTTTGTCCCAAGACCAGGAAACACATACCGATTACCGAGTGTCAAAACCGTTTCCAGATACTCGCAGACTCAGATGACGAAGAGGAAATAGAAGAAGTCCGGCTCGTGGGAGACTCGATGATACGTGGTCAGATCACAGAGTTTTGCGCCAGGGCACCTAAGACCAGGAAGCGTTTTTGTATCCCTGGTGGTGGTGTGGATGACGTAGTTGCAGCAGTTGACGAAGTATCAAAGCTGGCCCCTGCTAATACAATGTACGTCATCCACGTTGGATCCAACGATGTACAGCGAACCCGGTCGGAAGATTTGCTTTTAAAGTACCAGCAGCTGATCAAGTCGTTTAAGGAGAAGTCATCAAGGATCATCGTCTCAGGAATCGTCCCCCGGCTCGGTGTAGAGAGCCGATTTTACAACATAGCCACCAGCACAAATCGTTGTCTAGCAAACCTCTGCAGGAAGGAGAACGTGGGATTCGTCGACACCTGGGACAATTTCTACTACGATGACTATTTGTTTTCGGACGATGGAGTTCATCTGAACCAGGTGGGAGCAGCGCGTTTTGGGCGTCTTCTCAACGATGCGGTGAAGGATTTTCGGAGAAAAAATCGACTCAGCACAGGACAACCAGGAAGGAGGACCGAAGACAGCGAGGACGGCAATCTACAAAGGAATTAAATACTAATCCGTCAAGAACCGCGAATTTGGATAAAGCTCCACCAACACGACCCAAATTCAAACCGTCAGGGATAACGGACCGAGGACCGAGGACAGCCATGAATGTAAATGTAGATCCGACCAGAACCAAAAATTCGATGAAAGAACGATCTGCGAGTTCTAAAACCGCAACTTTAAAGGTTTTCTATGCAAACGCTCGTAGAATACGCAATAAATTTTCAGATTTAGAGGAACTAGTGTTTACAGAAAATTATGATGTGATTGGCATAACAGAATCTTGGCTCAATACACAAGATAGAGACTTTTTAGCAGAGTATTCACTTCCCGGTTATGTAATGTTTGAGAACAGCCGAATAAATAAAAATGGAGGTGGCGTTTTATTTTATATCAAAGAAAGTCTTAACCCGACCCTCGTGTCAAAACCTCAAATTGTGAACGTCGACACATCTTTTGTGCTAATAAAGAATAATAAAGGTACAAAAATAATACTTGCGTTAATATACAGACCTCCAGCTCAATCAGTGCAAACTGACCGAGAAATTTACGAACAAATTGCAGATGTAAGTAACTCACAAGATACCGTAAGTTTTGGCGACTTTAATTTACCTGTGACCAAGTGGGGCGATACTCTTACTTCACACTCCGGACATGACTTGTATACGAACTTGCAAGAGAGTTCGCTTTATCAATTTGTTCGAATGCCGACCCGTGGTAATAACGTTCTTGACATTGTACTTGCAACAAAAGAAGAATTGATAGAGAATTTGAATGTTGGTGATGAATTCAGTAACAGCGACCATCGTACGATAACTTTCACTTTAAAGTTTACTAGTAACGAACCAAATAGTAGCATCGAAAAAGTCCCTAATTTCAAGAAAGCAAACTTCCATAAACTTAGAGCTATGTTTAAAGAAACTGACTGGAGCTTTTTAATTAACAATAACGACATAAATACATCTTGGAAGTTATTCGAAACCACTTACCTAAAAGCAGTGCAAGACTGCATACCATCGAAAATACGGCGTCCAGGCCATAATAATAAGCCCAATGGTGGAATAAAGATATTTCAAACTGCCTGCTTGCTAAAAAATTTGCTAATGATAGATTAAAATCCTCACAAAATGACGAAGAACGGGTGAAATTTGTAGAGCTACGACGCAAAGCCAAAAAGTTAATTAAGCAAAGTAAAAAGACCTTAGAGTTACATATTGCGAATCAAAGTAAAACAAACCCGAAAGAATTCTATAGTTATATCAGAAAGAAAAAAGTAGTTACTTCAACTGTTGGACCGTTAGTCGATGAAAAAGGAGAATACACCAAAGACGAAGTACAAATGAGTAAATGCCCTCAATACCTTCTTTGCATCAGTTTTTACAACAGAAGACCTCAGTGATATCCCTACACCATCGCCGATTCAGATAGATAATTCAGATGTTCTAAGCAATATCACCGTTACAGAGAGAGAAGTATTGAATTGTTTAGATAAACTCAAGGTAAATAAAACGCCAGGACCTGATACAATCTCGCCTAGAGTTCTAAAGGAAGCTAAGAATGAGCTCTCCAAACCACTGACATTACTATTCAATAAATCCTTGCAGTCTGGAACTATGCCTGATCAGTGGAAGCTAGCCAACATAACACCGATATTCAAAAAAGGCAGCAAATCCCTACCCAGTAACTATCGTCCAATTAGCTTAACCTCAGTTGTATGTAAAATGCTAGAAACGGTCATACGAGACAGACTCGTAAATCACTTAGAGGAAAATAACATACTTAAAGATACTCAACACGGCTTTCGTAAAAAACGTTCCTGTTTAACAAACCTCTTAGACTTCTTCCACGATATCCTCAACCTCTACGATGAGAGTAAAGCTGTAGATATTATATACCTTGATTTTCAAAAGGCCTTTGACAAAGTTCCCCACAAACGTTTACTGCTAAAACTAAAAGCGCATAGAATACAAGACGGTGTGTTGAAATGGATAGAAAATTGGCTCAGCAACAGAAAGCAAAGGGTAGTCATAAACGGTAAGGCATCTAAATGGACCAATGTAAGTAGCGGGGGGTACCCCAGGGATCGGTACTAGGCCCAATTCTCTTTCTAATTTACATCAACGACATAGATGAGGGTCTCACCTGCACAATCTCAAAATTTGCTGACGATACAAAAATTGCAAATAGCGTACTCTCAAAAGAACAAGTTGACGATATGCAACACAATCTAGATAAATTGTCATGTTGGGCCCAAATTTGGCAAATGAGTTTCAATGCGGATAAATGTAAAGTACTACATGTCGGATACCTAAATGAGAAAGCAAACTATTCGATGAATGGCACTCAGCTTAAGAATGTAAACAGAGAAACTGATCTGGGAGTAACAATATCGAGTAACCTAAAACCGAGTCAACAATGTTCAGAAGTTGTTAAGAAGGCAAACAAAATAATTGGCTTTATAGGCAGGTCATTTGAGCATAAATCCAAAGAAGTTATCCTAACCTTTTACAATTCCTTAGTCCGCCCTCTTCTGGAATACTGCGTTCAATCCTGGTGCCCTTATTACCAAAAAGATATAAACAAGCTAGAACGAGTTCAACGTAGAGTTACCAAAATTATACCTAGCCTAAAGAACAAACCATACGAAGAGCGTCTTAGAGAATTAAATCTATTTCCTTTAACCCAGCGCAGATTAAGAGGCGACTTAATTCAAGTGTTCAAAATCATCAAAGGCATCGACAATATGAACTGTAGTAAGTACTTCACTATCGACCAATCTAATTACACGCGGGGAAACGGTTGCAAAATTATTGGTAAATCTTTTAACTCGCACGAATCTAAGAATTTCTTCTTCAATCGAGTTGTCAACTTGTGGAATGGGCTTCCCCGAGACGTTATAGACTGCAGCACCGTTGATTCATTTAAATTCCGCCTAGACAAATATCTCGCATCAAACCCGCGACTGACTGCGTTTGTAAATGAATAACTTTATCCTCCCTCAGTTACTAACCCATATGTCCCCTACTAACTTCCTAGTCCTGCCACGTTAGTGGCAGGGCAGTAGTTCCCTTTCCAATGTTCCCTTACCCACTCTAAACCACTGTTTGGACACTTGATCCTCAGTGTTTTGGAGGACAAGCAACCTAGAAGGGTCACTAGACCTGTTGTTGCTTGATTTCCTTTGTACTCTTTGTACTCCTTTGTACTCTCTCTCTCTCTCTCTCTCTCTCTCTCTCTCTCTCTCTCTCTCTCTCGGTTTATTTTTCTCGGCTTTTCCCTCTTTTCTTTTATCTCTATCTTTTGTTTTGCTTATCATTCTCTGCTTACCTCTCTCTCTCTCTTGTTTGTCTCACTCTCTCTTTATCTATCTATCTACCTCTCCATCCATTCATCTATCTATCTATCTACCTATCTCACTCTCTCTCACCTCTCTCCCTCTCTCTGACCCTACTAATTTGATCACAAGCGTAGGTAGAGTGCAAGTCCCGGTCATGCACAGAGACCACTTCAAAGCTCATCAATATCATCAACTCCCCATTGAGGGCTTTTCCGGGCGGCTTCTGGTCAATATTTCCATTCTAGCGACAGCTGGGGACTATTTTGCTACCGCGATTTGAATGAAGGGAGATTATTACAGATGACATATTTCGTACGGATACTTAATCCATTCAGTACCGGTTACGTCTCTTTCTTGATATTCTGGCAACTACTGGTCGACTTTATTCAGCTTATGAAGGACCTCTAACAATTAAAATGTGACAGACTATCTCTTCTAATCATTTGACCTACCACACAGCCTTCCTAAGCTCAATAAAGTCGTGTAATAGTGTCCAGAATATGATAAAAAGGACGTCACCGAAGGGGTAATCTGAAGATGCTAGGTGAAACTTTCGGAAAAGGCACTTGTGCTAATCCACTTTAACCGTCTCATTTTAATGACAAATGTTTGCGCGCTGTCTTAGCCAACTCAATGCTATTTAGTAAAGCCTAGAAAGGTCCTATGTTATTAAAAAGTTTACTATCTCCCATAAGCATATACTATCATGTACTATCTCCCATAAGCATACGACCTCAGAAACACTTCCACATTGATTAAAATCGTCCGGAGAGAGGTATAATACAACAACACAGATTTAAAAGTAATGTCATTTACGCATATGGCTACGAAAAATCAGTGATCCTCTACTCCTTCGATTGAAGGAGTT
Source organism: Paralithodes platypus (assembly GCA_032716605.1). Classification (NCBI taxonomy): domain Eukaryota; kingdom Metazoa; phylum Arthropoda; class Malacostraca; order Decapoda; family Lithodidae; genus Paralithodes; species Paralithodes platypus. Next base: position 53,116,968 of record CM064480.1, on the reverse strand, counting down.
AAGGGGTGAAGGGTCTATTAATTGTCGATTTATTCATATATTTATTTATATTGTTAGTTTCCTCCCTAGACCTCCATCAAGCTTAAAGCAAAATCCCCAAGATCCCCATTCTAAATAAATGTGTACATATATCGGTAGACAAATGTCTCCTAAATAACTAGCTTGCTATGGCTCGCCAGGAAAAAAAATGACAGCTAAATCCACGAAAGGTCTTAATATTGACAACAACATGAGGTGAAAGGTCTAAAATCGCCAAGCTAATGAGCCGAATGTGTTAACATTTGAAAACTAATGGGGCTAAACACGAGGGAGAAGGGGTGGCTGAGGCCAGAATAAACAACACTCCCCCCTTAACCTGAGGCTCTCATGCACAACACACGTGCATGGCAAGCGGACAGACGGGGGACACGGAGGCCAGGAATGAGCTTAATAGACAGACAGATGGATAACAAGTGCATGGACCGGTTCTCAGGCACGGTGGACATGCAGGGTTCATGAAAAATGGTCCGGTCTAGTTGCAGCCGTACTGACTTATTAATCAACGGGGAATGATCCTTGCTTCAGAGTGTGTGTGTGTGTGTGTGAATAGAATATAGAATAGAATATATTTAGAATAGAATATATTTATTTGGCTCAGACTTTTACAAAAATGTGTGTGTGTGTGTGTGTGTGTGTGTGTGTGTGTGTGTGTGTGTGTGTGTGTGTGTGTGTGTGTGTGTGTGTGTGTGTGTGTGTGTGTGTGTGTGTGTGTGTGCGCGCGCGCGGGCGTGCGTTTGTGTGCTGGCAAAGACTTAAGTCTCTAAACTTGTACTTTCTAGAACGACGCCGAGAAAGATACTTGATAATTTATAGGCCTACCTGGAAAATTCTCAATAACTTAGCCCCAAACCTGCTGGGAGAGGAAGAAAAGTAGTTGATAGAGATAAAAGAAAACCAACGAACTGGGCCGTATGTGTATTATCAGGTCAATTAACTCTAGAGCACTGACAAGAGTTAAAACACTTAAAGAAAATGCCTTCGCTACACAGGGTCCGAAGCTCTACAATTCACTGCCAACAGAAATAAGAAACCAAAACTACCCAACCGTTGAAAAATTAAAAAAGGACTTGGATGATTTCCTGTCATCACTGCCAGACCAACCCATCCTACCCCACTACTGCCTCCGTGCTGCCAGCAACAACATTCTTGACCAGCTGGCACAGAGGAGGATAGGTGGGATGTACAGTGGCGGCGCCGCAACGGCGTGGACCACGGGGCGTTAACTGACAGCCCTCAACTACAACCACAGGAACCACCACAGGTGTGTGTGGGGGGGGGGGGATGTAAGGGAAGGGGGTACTTTGTTGGGATGCCTACCACTTCGTTGAGTTTTCTGTATCTTTGGTGTTTCTATCTAGCTAAGAAACAATTCAGCTAATAGAATTGGAGCGAAAATATAACGTTTTAGCTATTGTAAACAAGAGTAATATAAATACTGTACAGTATAATAGAAAAGACAACAGAACTAAAAAAAAAAAAAAAATGGGCGAATTTAATTATTAGGGGCAACAACAAATAGGAAGAGATGCTGTTTACCCTCTCTCTAAGGCCTTATGATTTCCGAATTGTGGGAATTGAGGTACTCTAAAGAATACTTGCTGGCTGATAATCTTAATGTTTTGAATAAGTAATTTGACATTTTATTTGCGATCAATTAAGAAAGAACTTTTCTTGTGTAAATATATAAAGTTATTTTGTTCATTATTTCATTGTTAACTGCAATGCATGACATTAGCTTATAATGCTTGACTATATAATACATTCTTTAAGTTGACGCTCGTTGATTTAGTGTTATTGTCTATTTCTATAGTTGACGATATAAATATTTGTTCTGTCCCCAGCTATTACGAAATAACAATTTGATAATTATAAAAACACGCTTTTATCTGTTTTCTCCAGTATTTGTTTAATGATAAACAGTTCTTACATAATTTTTACTCAGGAAAGACATAGAACATTATTTTAATCAAGTTTTATACTAAAGCCTCGAATGTTTTTCATTGAATTAATAATTGAAGAACCAGGATAGACTTTGAGCCCTAGGTCTTTGAAAATATAGCCATTTAGTTTGCAAGCTCTCTAACTTATATGTATAGATGCTTTTGCTAACTCTGTAGCGCAGTTGCAAATAAATTTTGTTTTCCTATTATTATAACTTGATATTTTTCAATAATTGTGTCCAGGCACTTTAGTTTTCATGAAATCACCTTAAGGGGAGACTGGCCGTTTGTTTGGTCTATTAATTAATTTATTCATATAGTTTGTGTAGCTTCCTCCCTAGACCTCCATCAAGCTTAGAAAAACACCCCCTAGACCCCCCTTCAAGATAAATTTGTACATTTTTCGGTAGAAAAATGTCCCGGCCGAAGGCTCGGTTCCTCTTAAAATTGCAGGCTTGCTATCCCTCGCCAGGAAATAATCGACACCTAAATGGCACGAAAGGTCTTAAAATTTACAACGAAATGGGGCAAAAGGTCATATAATCCCCAAACTAATGGAACCAACGTCTTAAAATCTCAAAACTAGTGGGGCTAAACATTAGGGAGAAGGGGTCGAGAAAAACGGTCTGCCTCCCCTTAACTTAGCTTGTTTTCCTCATTCAACAGAAGAATGATCGTTGCGGACAATTTTGACTTTTAACTTCAGCTTTCATATTGAACAGAAATAGACTGTGGAGTATATTAAGTTTCGACTCAGCGAACATTAGTTAATGCTAACATATGATACAATTATTATGTGACTAAATTTGTTTAAATGTTTACAACAAAATCTAAACAAAAAACAAACAAAAACAAATTGTTTTACGTGGACAAGTTTACCCAATTTGATAGAAATAATATTTAAGTAAACTGTTTGAAAGCATTTTAGATATTTTTTTAATCGTCAAACATACATATTTATCCAATATTATTAATTTCTCTCTTAAGATACCCATGAAAACATCCGCGAGTACTTTCTGATATCATATCTCTGTAAGTCACTGCGCATTGTAAATCTGAATGTAAAATCTATGGAAAAACACCATAAAATACTACTGAACATGCATGAATCGTACTCATCAAGACAGTCCCTTACCTTCTACTACCATAATAAGACCGTAAATAAAGTGTATTATCAACAGTGAGGAAGTTTGGAACCGTTAAAATTACGGTACTATGTTAACAATACTGCTGCCAGTCCTGTGACCGTATATAATAGGAAATCATTTCGACATTGCAGGTCTCTCTCTCTCTCTCGACCACACACACACGCAGTAATAAACACACCGCAAAACAATCATTCCGCGCGAGTAAGAAAGTGGGAGAGAGTGCGGCGTGAAATGTGTGGTAGCGGCGGCGGGGACGGAGGTGTGTATACTTAGGCTTCGACCGGGCCCAGGGAACCCAGCAAGTCAGTTAGCAGCAAGAATGGCCTGCGTGACAGCACCTCGACGCTATCACCCCGCCGCCATCTGCACAATTTAGTCGATACTTGGCAGAGACCAATAGCGATAAGGGCAATGCATATTCAGCCTCGGTGCTTTAATGTGGTGGGGACAATTAATGAGTTCTCAGCGCCGCCATTGTGCCCCGGGCCTCCTCAGAAAAGCCAAAGGGCATTGACATGGGGTGGTCGCTGTTTTGTGGTTGTTGGGTGTGTAGACGGTAGCCCTACACGGTTATTGTACTGTATATGTATAACTAAATTATTAAATGCGCACACACACCCACACACACACACACACACTATAAGGTTGTATTCTGTCTGTCTTTTTGCCCATTTCAGCCCCTCAGGCCTTGTTATGGGATAACTCGACCCGGGGAATAACATAGTGCGATTGTCCTCGGAGATCTTACAGGGCTGCCAGACATTGACGAGAGAGAATAGCTGCTGAATATTTGTCTAAGACATTCATTCAGAGCATATACTAGATTATAACTGGTTGTCTTAACTCAAAGGTGATTGGTGTGAACAAGGGCGGGTGCAGTGAGTCCATCAGCCTCTATGGCCTAGCAAAGCTGCCTTGTATTGTCCATGTCCACAACAAAGAGTTTAGGCTGAGGAACTTGGCTGGTATGGGGATAACTCGACCCAAGGAGGGAAATAGGCTTGGTCCCATCAGCCTCCATGGACTCTTTGAGGCGAATATAGCAAGTTCGCTCGTCTTTGCCTGCTGAGCTCGCTTTGTATAATTCTACTCACTTACCCTGTGTATTTCGGTTAATATACTGTATATAATACTTCTGATGGTTGTTGTTTGCTTTTTTGTTTCTTTGTGTTCACTGGGCGCCCACGTCAAGAGGCCTTGGCTGAGGTACCAGGCTGGTAGAGGGTAAACTCGACCCAGGATTTAACATAGGACAAGTTGGCCTAGATAATACAGCTGATAGTTAGTTGTTTGAGGTGTTCAGACCATAAGTTAAAATAATCTAGTTATTTGTATTGAAAGGTAACCAGAGCGAGGAAGGGCAAACAAAGCTAGACCATTGGCTCGGACTCCAAACTGGGCTGCCCAGCATTGCCAGAGCCTTCACGTAAGAGTTAAGGATGAAGGAACCAGCTGGTGCGTGATAATTCGACCCGGAGCGTAAAATAGGCCGGATCCCGTCGGCCTCTGAGGCTGTTCAGGGACAAATAGAGCGAGGAATAACTATTGGAGCAAGCTGTGGCACCTTGCGTATTGTGGCAAATAATTTGGTTTGTACGAGTAAGCCTGTGGTTAAATTTTACTACCGGGTATATATTATCAACCCATTGAAATTGACGAATGAAACACAAATATGCAAGGTTCTCATGAAAGGTTCATTGGGGCTTTAAATTAATTAGCATGTACTGTATGCACGGAAAATAAATGTAGGGCACTATAAACACATAATTATTATAATTCACAATATCATTAAGCGTCCAATTACCAGCAAGAACATATGATCTGGTGGCTTAAGCAATTTACTAATAATCACTGACAAGAACAAATGAAATATTTCGACAACATTAGGGCAATAGACATACAAAAAAGTTACAATAATTCACACAGGCATCAGTGTATGGGTGCATGTGAGAGAGAAAGAGAAAGAACGAGAGAGTATGTGTATGTGTGTGTGTGTCTGTGTATGTGTGTGGTTAGTGGGTGTGGTATTGGGTGTGTGGGGGGGGGTTATGTGGGTGTGACATTGGTGTGTGGGTGGGTAGGTGATGTGGCATGCGTGTGTGGGTTTATGTAAGTGGTGTTGATGGGTTTTTTTTTTGGATGTGTTTGTGTGGATGAATAAGTGGGTGGGTGTGTGTGAGAGAGATTAAACAAACAGAAAGAGGGAGAAAATGAAAAGAGAAGGGTGAATGAAAGAGAGTTAATGTGTATAAAGCGAAATGTAGTAAGAATATTAAACTGGGGTGGCCAAATATCAAACAAGGAGAACTAATATGACAAAAAAGGGAGACACTGTGAGACTGATAATTAGAGGGACTGATTGTGAAATTAATGTGGCGAGAAAAAATAATATAACCCCATTAACCCTTTGAAGATTATGACGCATTTTGACGTTTATTCTGGTTATCATTACACGATGTTTTGCAATTTAGGGAGGATTTGTGGGAATTGTAATGGGGAAGACTACCTCACTTAACACTCTGACTTCCATATCCCTTCCTAATCTGAATAACATCTTCTGATAATATCCAGGACACGGAACAGATATGCGTCATCGGATTTGTTAAGGATTAATATCTACGTGAATCCTTAGTATATTCATAAATTGCCGTTGCCAAAATATATAGAGAAAATAGGATATTCCGTTCACAGGTTTTAGATTGTAACCAATAATGTCAGAGGCAGACAAGAACACAAGCAGTCCGTGATGGAATGGTGACATAAACTGAGAGTGAGAGAGACCATGAAACACAAGACAATGACACCTCAACAATAACACACACACACACACACACACACACACACACACACACACACACAGATTGAGAGTGAGTGAGAGCTAAACATAAACGAGAGGGATATTGTCAGTATTAGAGGAACAGATTGCGAGATAAATGTGGAGGAAAGAGAACAAACTGAAAGATATCCAACTGAAATATTAGGATTATTGTGAGGGGAGAGACAAGGGGAACACCGGATTCACTGGAAAAAAGGTATATATTGTGATTATCGAACCACTCTGGAGCCAGTATATTTTGTGAGGTTATTTGTTCACATGTAAACGCTTAGTATGTTATCAATTTCACTCCAACACCAAACACCTCCCAACGAAATTAATGAAAGCATGTGATCCACCGTGATTCGAGCCTGGGTTACTACACATATATTTTAAACACACTAAACATTACACCATCAAGAAAGTTATAAGTACAGCACATGACTGTCATTAATATCCATATATCGGATACTGGACATTAATAATTATATGTTGTATAGGCTATACAGTATATTCTAGAAGGCCGTCAAAATCTACATTAAGAAATTACATTCAACACATTCCATTCCAGGACTTTTATATTATTATTATTCTAGATATACAGTCTCTCTCTCTCTCTCTCTCTCTCTCTCTCTCTCTCTCGCTCTCTCTCTCTCTCTCTCTCGCTCTCTCGTCCTGGCTGCTCTGTCTCTCTTTGTTCTCTGGTTCCTCTCTCTCTCTCTCTCTCTCTCTCATCTCTCTTATATCTTCATGTTTAAAAACGTGGATTCCGTATATTCTTCTAAATTTGTTTCGTGTATTTTTTGAAATATTCTTAAAGGTTTGTGTTTATATTTTGACCTGTCTCTCTCATGGCTTGTATCCAGTCGGGCCCCAGCACAAATGGGGAAGACGTGTATGTCCCACAGGTGTCGAGGTCTTGTTGGCGAGCGAGAGCGAGCCAGCATGGTATGGGACATCCGGCGTCGCCGGAGAAATTTTTCTGTCGAAATGTACCATGTAGCTTGCTGTCAACACAAAACTATATATATTCTGGTTCACGTACCGCTTCGCCAGGAACATATTGACCCCTGATGTGGGTAAGCGTCTTAAAACAGTATGCTGAATGGGCCCGCATGGATACAACCCAAGAGAGGAGGGAGACTAGAGAAGAAAAAGCGAGTGGGCCCTGGGCCCCCAAAAGGGTTTTTAAAAACCGAAATATACAGCTTTTCATAGACCACTTTAGTTCATTTAGCCCTTCCATTTGTCATTTTATAGATCCAATATATAGAAACATTGCCGGCACACATGTTCACAATTATAGAACATTGTACGGAAATGTTCACAATATATAGAACTTGTACGCCACACATGGTCATAAATAGATCGAACCTTTTTACGGCACACATTTTCACATATATATAGAACATTGTACGGCACCACATGTTCATAATATATAGAACATTGTCGCACGGCACATGGTCATAATATATAGAACCTGTACTGCACACATTTTCACAATACTAGAAATTGTACGGCACACATTCATAAAGATATATAACATTGTCCGCACACATGTTCACAATATATAGAACTTGTACGGCACCACATGTTCACAAGATATCTAACATTGTACGGCACACATGTTCACATCTATCAACATTGTACGGCACACATGTTCACAATATATAGAACATTGTACGGCACACATGTTCACAATATATAGAACATTGTACGGCACACATGTTCATAATATATAGAACATTGTACGGCACACATGTTCACAATATATAGAACATTGTACGGCACACATGTTCACAATATATAGAACATTGTATCTTCACACATGGTTCCAATATATAGCACTTGTACGTCACCCATGTTCACAATATATCAACATTGTACGGCACACTGTTCACAATATATAGAACATTGTCCCGGGGGGGCACACATGTTCCAATATCATAGAACATGTACGTCACACATGTTTCCCATATATAACGTGTACCGCACACATGTTCATAATATAATAACATTGTACGGCACACCTGTTCTAATAATATATACATTTTTACGCACATCAGGTTTCACAATATATAACATTGTACCGGCACACATGTTCATATATATATGAACAATTGTACGGGCCCCCGATGTTCATAATAATAGAACGAATTGTCCGGCACACATGTTCACATCTATAGGCACATTTTACGGCACACAATTTTCTAATATAAGAACATTGTACGGCAACACCTGTTCATAATCTATATAAAATTGTACGCACACATGTTTCACGATCTATAGAACATTGTACGTCACACCATGTTCAAATATATAGAACCTTGTACGGCCCTACATGTTTCACCAATATATAGAACATTTAAGGCCCCCATTTTGCGCCATCAAAGTTACAATAATTGTCACCCTTCTTTCTTCATCTAAGACTAAACAATATATATATATTATAACCACGTCATATATATCCATCAATGAATTTCAGTGTACATTAATACTTCCATTACTTAATTTGCTTCACCTTGACAATATTTGATTTAATCAATTTTAATTACACCATTATTTACTATTGTTTGTTTTTTTACCACACCACGGCCCACCCACATAATATATATCTACTATAAATATATAATATATATATTATATATATATCTATATATATCTTATATTCATATAGATATCTAAGATGTACTCTCTCTCTCTATCTCTGTCATCTACCTGTCCCCTCTATATCTCTCGTATCGCCATATAATCCTCTCTCTATAATATATCTTCTATATATATATATATATCTATATATATATAGACCCAGTACATTATCTTACTGTATATACAGTATACATAAATATAGTTGTCGTTTTTTTGCAAACACTAGAAAGAGAGAGTGAGAGCGATGACGTTGTCTGCAAGTAGCTTTTTCGCTTGTGATCACGTTCTCTCTCTCTCTCTCTCTCTCTCTCTCTCTCTCCTCCTCTCCCCTTCCTCCCTCCCTCCTCTTCATCTCTCTCTCTCTCTCTCTCTCTCTCTCTCTCTCTCTCCTCCTGTTTTTTGCAACGGAGACATGCATTTCATACATCGTAATGGTCATTAAATTAATTACTACTAATATTATGTCTTACTCCAAAATATACATGTGTGTATTATAATCTATCCGAGTTGTGTACACTTTGGGATGTGGGGGACGGATACCACTTAATAGTTAAGGGGGGTCACCGTCTTTTTTTATCTTTCTCTCCTTTTCCCTGGCTTGTATCCATTCAGCCAACTGTTTTAAGACCTTTGGATGCAGGTGTCGATTTCTTCCTGGCGAGCGATAGCGAGCCACTATTGTATGGAGACATATGGAAACATTTCAAAAATATTACAAATTTAGCTTGCGGTCAAAACAAAAATATATATACGCTGGCTCGCTACCGATCGCCAGGAAAATATGACCCCTGGATGAGGGTAAACGTCTTTAATCCGTAGGCTGAATGGGGCCGAATGGATAAAAGCCAAAGAGAGAGGGAGAGAAAGAAAAAAAAGGTAGGTGGGCTCCCTTAATTGTAATAATGCTAATATTAAAGAATACCATGCAAAATATCTTATAGACATGAATTTCTACTTGGAACAACCGACCGTGGCCGAACTTATTGATCTCCTTAATTCTATGGTGGTCAAGTGGTGAGCACGCTCACGTGTGAATCTGCAAGACCCGGGTCGAATCCCTGCCACGGCGGACATTTAGTGAGTGTGGTAGTATGTCCTAGCATGTTTCACATGCTCGCACCCAGTCAAGGGACATCCTGACGACGTATACAGGATATAACACACCTCAACCAAAGCCACTCCAACAGCTTCCTCTCTCTCCAACACCCCTTCTCCCCTCTCTACACTCTTCAGAAAAATGGGAAAAGTAGAATGTAAATACGAGGCTTATCCCTCAATACTTCATCTGATCTGAATACTAGTCATTCTATTTTTTTTTTTTTTTTCCCTATAATCCAACTACTCCCTCTCTCGGCATAGGGCTGACTCGCTTTCTACAACTCTACCCACTGAACCGGTGGAGGTCCCGTGAGGTCTTGCTCCAGTCTAGGGAGTGAGACATGCGAAGCTTCACGGCTCGAAGCAACTCCATCTCTGATGCCGCCTCACCTCTGTGCTTCACAGTCTCATCCCCCACAACGTAGAGTTACCAAAATGATACCTAGCCTAAAGAACAAACCATACAAAGAGCGTCTTAGAGAATTAAATCTATTTCCTTTAACCCAGCGCAGATTAACACCTTACGAGCGGACTTGTTACCGCTTTTTTCCCACGCGGCTCGAGCTAGTGCTAGTATATATACAGCTCCCTCGCCACTCTCTCCCTCAGATCTGGTTTCTAGAATGCATCCCTCTTATCCCTTTGATACCTGCCCCCCCCCACCTGCACCTGAGTACCTTTTCCTCTGCCTATCTCTCTCATTTTCCATATCTTTCACCACCTTTTATTAATGTTATACCCCCTCTGGTTAACTCTGCATAATCAGCTTCATGCTGGCCAGTTGTATTGTGCGTTAAGGTCTTATATAACCCATGTATGTTAGTTGTTAAGAAAAGTTGATTCCGAAGCATTGGTGGCATTCATATTGTTCAGTACGCTTCCTATAATTATTAGTGTTCTGCTGGATTAGATAATGCTAGACTAGGAGTCTGATACTATAAGGTATTGTTTCCGATGGGTGCTGGCTTTAGTTAAAAGCTGCACGACATACCTGAGAACTGGAGTTGATTGGGTAAATTCTAGTCTGTGTGCCATTGAGAATAGAGCATGCACGAATGAGGGCTTTTTGCCTATACCATTCTGCACTGTTCTAAGCTCGTTGTTTGTCTTTGAGGTACGCCAGGAGAACGCTTAATACTTCGGTATTAAGGTTTCTAAAGAGAGCTACCCTTCATTATCACGTAATATTTGACGCACAGACTTGAGATTTGCACTAGGCTATGCGGCATGCCATGCGCACCAGTATCTCGTATCATTGACTCTAGCTAGACTTTATCAGTCACAGTAGACATTAAGTATATTAAACCACTTACTCTTTTTATGCATCCACTTTTATGATTACACAAGCATTGCGCAGCCTAGTTTGATGTATTGAGACACAAACGACTTAGGCTCTTTTTGTTGATAGGAATACTGCATTGTCGTGGCGATTATTATTATTGTTGTGGCGTTTAGGATATTCTTGGCTCCGACTGCATTATATCTCCTGCCTTTTTGTGTGCATAGCCTGCACGAGCATTGTTCCGCTGCCTGCCTTTTTGGGCTCCATTTCCGATTCGAGCATCTTGATAGCATCTAACATTTAAAGAAGATTCCTTGTTGGTGTTGAAGGACTTTAGTGCACTTTCTTTCATGCAGGAGTGCCTGACATTTATTGATTAAACTAACGTAAGCTGTAACTTCTCTTACCACCTTACTTTGCATACCATAACCAAGCACCTTCGGTTATAGGTAGTAATAGGCTGTTTTCACATAACATTAAGCCTAGAGTAGACGCACATTTATTGAGAGTTTAATAACCTATTATTGCATATAGAACTCTGGAGAGTATTTGTGTTCTTTGTTCACTGGGAATATACATCAGAGGTTGGATCTAGCGCTTTCTGTTGTAGCATTTATGCCATTACTAGTCCAATGAATAAGAACCCTGATATATTTAAACCTCAGTGGTAACAATACCCTTCCTAATCTGAACAAAATTGTCTACTAGTAGCTATAATAAACTGTCAAAATGCGTCATAATCCTCAAGGCGATAATACACCAAGTACAAAGGAGTACAAAGGAAATCAAGGAACAACAGGTCTAGTGACCCTTCTAGGCTGCTTGTCCTCCAAAACACTGAGGATCAAGTGTCCAAACAGTGGTTTAGAGTGGGTAATGGAACATTCGAAAGGGAACTACTGCCCTGGAACTAATGTCCGTGGCAGGATTAGGAAGTTAGTAGGGGACGGATGGGTTAGTAACTGAGGGGGGGATAAAATAAAGTTATTCATTTACAAACGCAGTCAGTCGCGGGTTTGATGCAAGATATTTGTCAAAGCGGAGTTTAAATGAATCAACGGTGCTGCAGTCTATAACGTCTCGGGGAAGCCCATTCCACAAGTTGACAACTCGATTGAAGAAGAAATTCTAGATTGTGTGAGTTAAAAGATTTACCAATAATTTTGCAACCGTTTCCCCGCATGTAATTAGATTGGTCGATAGTGAAGTACTTACTACAGTTCATATTGTCGATGCCTTTGATGATTTTGAACACTTGAATTAAGTCACCTCTTAATCTGCGCTGGGTTAAAGGACATAGATTTAATTCTCTAAGACGCTCTTCGTATGGTTTGTTCTTCAGGCTAGGCATCATTTTGGTAACTCTACGTTGAACTCGTTCTAGCTTGTTTATATCTTTTTTGTAATAAGGGCACCAGGATTGAACGCAGTATTCCAGAAGAGGGCGGACTAAGGAATTATAAAGGGTTAGGATAACTTCTTTGGATTTATGCTCAAATGACCTGCCTATAAAGCCAATTATTTTGTTTGCCTTCTTAACAAGTTCTGAACATTGTTGACTCGGTTTTAGGTTACTCGATATTGTTACTCCCAGATCGGTTTCTCTGTTTACATTCTTAAGCTGAGTGCCATTCATCGAATAGTTTGCTTTCTCATTTAGGTATCTGATATGTAGTACTTTACATTTATCCGCATTGAAACTCATTTGCCAAATTTGGGCCCAACACGACAATTTATATATATTGTGTTGCATATCGTCAACTTGTTCTTTTGAGAGTACGCTATTTGCACTTTTTGTATCGTCAGCAAATTTTGAGATTGTACAGGCGAGACCCTCATCTATGTCGTTGATGTAAATTTGAAAGAGAATTGGTCTTAGTACCGATCCCTGGGGTACCCCGCTACTTACATAGGTCCATTTAGATGCCTTACCGTTTATGACTACTCTTTGCTTTCTGTCGCTGAGCCAATTTTCTATCCATTTCAACACACCGTCTTGTATTCCATGCGCTTTTAGTTTTAGCAGTAAACGTTTGTGGGGAACTTTGTCAAAAGGCCTTTTGAAAATCAAGGTATATAATATCTACAGCTTTACTCTCATCGTAAAGGTTGAGGATATCGTGGAAGAAGTCTAAGAGATTTGTTAAGTGTGACGTCTACCAGCGTTGGCAGAATCGCCTCTCGGTAGCCGCTAGCGCTCGCCAGGGACATCGAAGTGGGCTACAGTTATCAGAGAATGTTGTTCTTTCTTTCCTAGCAATCGTATTGTTACAGACAGTCCAGTATTGGTCTTTCTTTTCGTCTGTGACAACGGGAAGTGCTTTATATCATTAATAGAATATAACATGCATTGTATATTAAGGAGAGCGAGCGGTGTAGGCAGTGTAGTGGTAATATGTGCTTGCGTATGCATATGTTGTCTCCCTCGCTCGGAGGCTCGCGCGCGTGCCTTCCCACGCCCCTTGATTGGCTGGCGTGTCTGGCTGTGTCACGTGACACCTGCTGCCTTGTGACGTCTCAGCCTGTGATTGGCCGACCACCGCGTCTTTGTGGGCTCCTGTGTTCGTGGGGGTCCCCAGGAGCTGCCTTCCTCAGGACAGGCTAGGATTGCATGTATCTAACATCCCTTGCTTACTCTCTCACCCGATCACCCCCTTTAGAACTGTTTCTCTCTCTGAACTTCTTCTTTCCATTACTTCTCATCTTTATTCAATTACTTATCCCCTTGGGTTCTGCATACGGTTTCCATAGCCGGCCCATTGTATTGCATGTGCCGTCCTCTGAGATATTTAAATGTACTTAGAATAGGTTTTGAGGGTTCTTAGTTGGTATAGGTTATGAACTCTGTGTGTCTCCATTATTGATTTAGTGTTTCTGCTCTTTTATGTAATGCTAGACTGGGATACGGTAACTGTAATCGTTGTCATCGATGTGTGTATGGTTCGCTTATACCTACACGACTTCGACTGGTTCTGTGGTAGCCTGTGCGTTCTTTTCGGTTGTGTCCTTTTGTGAGTGCAGCTTTGTGTTGACTGAGGGCTTTTTGCCTGTGCCAGTTCCACACTTTGCTGCCTCTTTGCTTGGCTTTAGAGGGTCGCCAGGATAGAACCAGATCCTTGTGATCTGGATCTATCAAGAGAGCACCCTAGTCAATTAACGTAACTTAAAGGATACAGTCTTAGGGACATCGCTAAGCTACGAGCCAGTCTTGCTCACCCCAGTTCCTTACCTTGAGTGCCCCAGCTAGACATTATTAATTGAGTAGACACTTATTAGTATTTAATATAAGCTCTTTGATTTGTATGCATTATTATTCACAGCATTTATTAGTCTAGATTGTTGCTGAGCCGCACAACCATAGTAGGCTGTTTCGTTAATGACGAAGTACTTCTTTTAGTGTCGAGCATTACTACCGTTACGCATTTATAAGTATTCTCGTGTCAGTTAACATTATATGTCCTATCTTTTTGTGTATTCGCTTTACACGTGTGGTGTCCTGCCTTCTGCTTTTATATAGTTTAAGATACGAGCATCTTATGAGCATCAGACTTTCTTCAGAAGTTTCCAGGTCTATGCTGTAGGACTATACTTCACTTTCTTTCAGATAGGAGTGAAGAGTTTATTGTTGTTTAGAGTAACCGTATTGAAGCATCTTTTTATTGTATTAAATCTTGCAGTGATTTAATTGATCTTTCCCTAGATTTTTTATGCATTTTAACGTAACTTGCATCTTGTTGTTATCAGGCTATACCAGTGTGGGTTAGCCTGAAGTAGAGTACATTTATGCCCAGTTAAGGATACCCCGTTATCGCAGATTAACTCTGGAGGGTATAGGTGTTTTGTTCGCCGGCATATAAGTTCGAGGGTTTGGATCTAGCGTACCGTTGTTGCATAGTGCCCTATTACTAGTCCAATCATTAAGTGCCCTTGTTTTATTCGCAGTCCCGGTCGTAACAAATGGCGACCTTGCCTAGTATCTTATCTTAGTCGACACAACAACCTAGTGAACTAAGAAATAATTGCAGGATTTTTGGACATTTGTTTTTGAGGAATATTTTGGACACGTTGGATTTTTTTTTGGCAAAGTGGTATAGCACTTGAGTTGTCTTCAAGCATTTTTTGAGTGAATAGTGCTACATGAGAGTTTAGGTACTTTTTTTTTTTAAAAAACGTTGAGGATTTCCGGTGGACACTATGTCGAACGACGGATCAGTGCACAGTGAGGACACAGTACGGGAAGCAGGCGAGGAGGTGGAGAAGGTGGAGTTGTCTAGGGGCGCTTGGGTGGTGAACAGTGAGGAGGATGCTCGGATATTTTTGGAGGAGCCTGTGTCAGCGGATCGGGTGTCGGGGCTAGACCGGTACGGACTGCAGTGTGTGGCCACGGTCTTAGGGTTTCCCGGTACTAGCGGTTTGTCGAGAGGTGAGCTGGTTACCTGTGTGCTCGGTGGGGTGCGTGGGGCTTCGGGTGGAGCGGGAGCTGGGGCACCTTCTGCCCAGCCCCCATTCCACTCGACTCCTATCATGGCGCCCCCTCGGGCTCCGGAACCGGGTACGTTCCCGCAGGCCGATGCCTGGCGGTTGGGTATGCCTCTAGGTGATTCACGGGGTGGGTCCTCAATAGTAGCACCCCCTCCTCAAGGTTTGTCTGCCGAGATGTTTCAGCTCGAACTCGCCAAACTCGAGCAGCAGCATTAGGCTGAGCTCAGGCAAGCATGAGCTTAGGATTCAGGCTGAGGAGAGAAAGGCCATACGTGAGGCTGAGCTTCAGGTTGAGGCTACGAAGTACTGTGCAGACATAGAGCTTGAGAAGTCTCGGGTGGAGTCGACAGGGCAGCGTCTCGGTTCTGGGAATCGAGGTCTTGATCAGTCTTTATCGCACCTTCTTAAGTTAGTCCCTGCATTTAACGAGTCGGGTGTCACCGAGTTTTTCCTGCGTTTTGAGAAGAAGTGCCGGGAGCACCAATGGCCCGAGGTTAAGTGGGCAGCCCTTGTTTCCTCTAGGTTTGGTTGGCAAAGGACTCAAGGCATATGATGCGTTGCCCTTGGAGTCTTACATCGATTATGAGGTATTAAAGGAAGCTGTTCTGCGGGCATACGAGTTACAACCAGAGACATATAGGTTGAAGTTTCGGGGTGTTACGAAGGGTCGTGAGTGCACTTTTCTAGAACATGCCTGGGAACTGTCTGATGCTTTAAGAAATTGGCTGAGGTCAGAGAAGGTGACGACGTTCGAAGAGATTGAGCAGTTATTCCTTCTAGAGCAATTTTTTAAATGCACAGGTGGCGACCTGACTTTGAACCTCAAAGAGAAACAACCTAAAACTCTACAAAAGGCAGCTGAGTTGGCTGACCTGAGAGTATCGCTGATTCGTGGGTGCGGGTCTGCACAACGTACCGATGCAGTTAACAAGGGGCGCAACACTCCACCCCCCCCGAGTCAGTGATGCAACATTTAATAACAAAAGTGAGAGCAATGATACTAATTTTGATCACAAACTAAAAACCGTCCCGTTTAAGAAAGGTCAGGGCCCTTCCCCACCTCAGGGTAAGTCCAAGGGTGAAGTAGAGTGTTTTAGGTGACATAATAAGGGGCATTTTGCACGTTCCTGCCCTAGTAACCAACCTACAGCAGTCGTGTCTTTGGCTAGCAACATTGGGGTGTCTCTGAAGTCTTCTGCATTTACCCAGGGTGATATGTCAGATGCGGGGGCACAGCCAGTGAAGGAGTGTCCGGAAGGCTCGAAACCTGTCCGCGATGCTTTTTGCGACCATAGAGGGCGTGGCTGCGTGAGTTGGGCTGGTTGCAAGCATGGGTTGGAGTTGTTGCGTGATACAGGTGCATCCCAGACTC
>CM064480.1:53012696-53100043 GCA_032716605.1 Paralithodes platypus | reverse complement strand
ATGTGGCTCCTCTAATATATGTGAATGTGGCTCCTCTAATATATGTGAATGTGGCTCCTCTAATATATGTGAATGTGGCTCCTCTAATATATGTGAATGTGGCTCCTCTAATATATGTGAATGTGGCTCCTCTAATATATGTGAATGTGACTCCTCTAATATATGTGAATGTGACTCCTCTAATATATGTGAATGTGGCTCCTCTAATATATGTGAATGTGGCTCCTCTAATATATGTGAATGTGGCTCCTCTAATATATGTGAATGTGGCTCCTCTTATATATGTGAATGTGGCTCCTCTAATATATGTGAATGTGGCTCCTCTAATATATGTGAATGTGGCTCCTCTAATATATGTGAATGTGGCTCCTCTAATATATGAGAATGTGGCTCCTCTAATATATGTGAATGTGGCTCCTCTAATATATGTGAATGTGGCTCCTCTAATATATGAGAATGTGGCTCCTCTAATATATGTGAATGTGGCTCCTCTAATATATGAATGTGGCTCCTCTAATATATGTGAATGTGGCTCCTCTAATATATGTGAATGTGGCTCCTCTAATATATGTGAATGTGGCTTCTAATATATGTGAATGTGGCTCCTCTAATATATGTGAATGTGGCTCCTCTTATATATGTGAATGTGGCTCCTCTAATATATGTGAATGTGGCTCCTCTAATAAATAAATCGTAGGCAGTGTCCACCATTCTTTAACTGTCTTCGTGGTGCGATGCATAAGGTGTTGATTTTCGGTGTGAGCATCCTGGATTCGAATCCACGGACTGCCACATGTGTTTGTAAATTTCATTAATCGATTTTAGGAGTATAGTTGGTTGTTGGACGGAACATAATAATATGTGAATGTGGCTCCTCTAATATATGTGAATGTGGCTCCTCTAATATATGTGAATGTGGCTCCTCTAATATATGTGAATGTGGCTCCTCTAATATATGTGAATGTGCTCCTCTAATATATGAGAATGTGGCTCCTCTAATATATGTGAATGTGGCTCCTCTAATATATGTGAATGTGGCTCCTCTAATATATGTGAATGTGGCTCCTCTAATATATGTGAATGTGGCTCCTCTAATATGTGAATGGGGCTCCTCTAATATATGTGAATGTGGCTCCTCTAATATATGTGAATGTGGCTCCTCTAATATATGTGAATGTGGCTCCTCTAATATATGTGAATGTGGCTCCTCTAATATATGTGAATGTGGCTCCTCTAATATATGTGAATGTGGCTCCTCTAATATATGTGAATGGGGCTCCTCTAATATATGTGAATGTGGCTCCTCTAATATATGTGAATGTGGCTCCTCTAATATATGTGAATGTGGCTCCTCTAATATATGTGAATGTGGCTCCTCTAATATATATATGAGAATGTGGCTCCTCTAATATATGTGAATGTGGCTCCTCTAATATATGTGAATGTGGCTCCTCTAATATATGTGAATGTGGCTCCTCTAATATATGTGAATGTGGCTCCTCTAATATATGTGAATGTGGCTCTAATATATGTGAATGTGGCTCCTCTAATATATGTGAATGTGGCTCCTCTAATATATGAGAATGTGGCTCCTCTAATATATGTGAATGTGGCTCCTCTAATATATGAGAATGTGGCTCCTCTAATATATGTGAATGTGGCTCCTCTAATATATGTGAATGTGGCTCCTCTAATATATGTGAATGTGGCTCCTCTAATATATGAGAATGTGGCTCCTCTAATATATGTGAATGTGGCTCCTCTAATATATGTGAATGTGGCTCCTCTAATATATGTGAATGTGGCTCTAATATATGTGAATGTGGCTCCTCTAATATATGTGAATGTGGCTCCTCTAATATATGAGAATATGGCTCCTCTAATATATGAGAATGTGGCTCCTCTAATATATGTGAATGTGGCTCCTCTAATATATGTGAATGTGGCTCCTCTAATATATGTGAATGTGGCTCCTCTAATATATGTGAATGTGGCTCCTCTAATATGTGAATGTGGCTCCTCTAATATATGTGAATGTGGCTCCTCTAATATATGTGAATGTGGCTCCTCTAATATATGTGAATGTGGCTCCTCTAAGTTGACCTACTCGCCCTTTATGCTATACCGATGACGACAGCGGCGACACGACTTATTTGGCCAACTGTAGAAAAAAGGTTAAAACGGCCTGACCAAAAGGTTAAAACGGCCTGACCAAAAGGTTAAAACGGCCTGACCAAAAGGTTACAACGGCCTGACCAAAAGGAAAACTCACGACTGATTAACGGGCTAGTACTCGCTTTTTCTGGACCCCCTTCTCCCTCATGTTTAGCATATTAGTTTTGAGGTTTTAAGACGTTCGTTCCGTTAGTTTGGCGATTTTGCGCCTATTTTTGTGTCAATATGAAGACCTTTCGGGTCCTTTAGCTGTCGATTTTGTCCTGACGAGCGATAGCGAGCCTCTAATTTTAGAAGGAATTGGCCTTTGGCCGGGACATTTTTCTACCGAAAAATGTACAAATTTACCTTGAAAGGGGGCCTAGGGGGTGTTCTTCTAAGCTTGATGGAGGTCTAGCGAGGAAACTCAAACATTTATATATAAACATATACTGTATTATACATAGACGTGAAACCAAACAGTATACCCTCTTAAAGAAAAGATCCTCCCTTCACAATAAACCATACCTACCTTGTTCACTCAGCTAGTACCGCTCACAAACTGCCACCAGCCGCGGTAATAAACCTCCCTCGCTGCTGCCTCGTAAGGTGACGTCAGCCGGTGACATCATTTCCATTATATTCTGGCAACTATTACACGGTTTTATTCAGCTTAGGAGAGATGTCTATTAATCAAACGGCTACAGACTATTACAATTTATTCTTTTAGCTACCATATATCCTTCCTAAGCTTCATAATATCGTCTAAATACAGCTGAAATACAAACAAAAAGACGTCGCCGGTACTGTATGGGTTAAGGGGAGGTTTCTAGTTTGTTTCCTACTCCTCCAGCAATCTTAAAATTTCACCCCCTTGATCCCCTTTCAAGATAAATTTGTACATTTTTCGGTAGAAAAATGTCCCGGCCGAAGGCCGATTACTCTTAAATTACAGGCTCGCTATCGCTCGCCAGGATAAAATCGACACCTAAATGGCACGAAAGGTCTTAAAATTGACAGAATGGGGCGGAAATTCTTAAAAATCACCAAACTAATGGGGCAAACGTCTTAAAATCTCAAAAGCAATGGGGCTAAACATGAGGGAGAAAGGGGTCAAGAAAAAAGTCCCTCAAGTGGATATCTCCCCTGAAGGAGACGTGAGCCGGCATCTCCAGACACATATAGGAATCAACACATTAACCCGTATGAGGGACAGGGTTGATTTTTCGGTCAACATATTTATTTGTTTTTGTTTCTTTTTACTTTTTTTTTAGTTTCCTCTCTAGACCTCCATCAAGCTTAAGGGGAGGATTTTAGTTTGTTCCCTAGACCGCCATCAAACTTAACATTACACCCCCTTGAGCTCCTTTCGAGATATATTTGTACATTTTTCGGTAGAAAAATGTCCCGGCCGAAGTCCGGTTTCTACTAAATTACAGGCTCGCTATCGCTCGCCCGGAAAAAATCGACACCTAAATGGGGCAAAAAGTCTTAATATCGACAACTTAATGTCACGAAAGGTCTTAATATTGACAAGGAAATTGGGTGAAAAGTCTTAAAATCAACAAAGAATTGGAACGTAAGGTCTTAAATAAGAATGAACCCCATTAACCCCTTCAGTACCGGTGACGTCCTTTTCATCATATTCTGGCAACTATTAGACGATTGTATTCAGCTAAAAAGGGCCTCCAGCAATCAACAGGCTTGGAACTATCTCAAATAACCCTTTTTACTACCACAGATTCATCCTAAACTGCACAAAATCGTCTAAATATTGCAATATTCGGATACACAAGACGTCGCCCGTACAGAAGGGGTTAACACGTGAGAGGGACAGTGTCATAATCATAGTGACAAGGATAAACACTATCTCAATTAAGGGGATAGTGATTATGCCTGGACACACGGAGTTTGAAGCAATTTAATTCATAGGAAGAGGGAAAGACTGATTCT
Source organism: Paralithodes platypus (assembly GCA_032716605.1). Taxonomy (NCBI): domain Eukaryota; kingdom Metazoa; phylum Arthropoda; class Malacostraca; order Decapoda; family Lithodidae; genus Paralithodes; species Paralithodes platypus. Next base: position 53,095,936 of record CM064480.1, on the reverse strand, counting down.
GGGAAAGTGTTCCAGAGCTCAGCTGTTGAATAGCAGAAAGACTGAGAGTAACATTTCACTCTTGGGTTGGATAGTTGCACAGATTGGGGTGGGATTGTGTTGTAAGACGGGTACCACGTATCCTACATAGAGGAGGTGGTATAGGCCTACACTGGGAGAGCTCTGAGGAACAATGATTATTGTAGTAGCGATAGAATAGCGAGAGAGATGCAACATTGCGGCGAAGAGAGAGAGAGATTGCAGAGTTGGTGAGTGGACGGAAGTTAATGACACTAAAGGCCTTCCTTTCTAGTTTGTCTAGGATTATGGTGGGAGAGGATCCTCCCCACACATGTGAACAATACTCAATACAAGGATGCACTAAATGGCATTACGATAGGGCAGACTGGGAGGGTCTTCAAGGTTTCTTTATTGATATTCCCTGGACCTCTTTCTTTTCTAATGATGCACACTCCACCTTGAGCCACATACAAGATTTTGTAAAAATTGGAATGGAAACTTTTATTCCTCATCAAAAGTACAGTAAAAGATCTAATTCACCTAAATGGTTTGACCATAATTGTGCTAGAGTAACTGAACAAAAAGCAATAGCCTACAATGCATACACAAGATCAAAAACACATGAAGCCTTTAATTACTTTAGAACATCAGAAATCATGCCAAAACTGTATTAAACCTAACTAAATCAAACTTTCTCCACAAGCAGGCAAATAAACTTCTATATAATCCAAATGATAACAAAATATTTTGGTCTACTCTTAACTCATTTAAATCCAAACTTCACTACTGCTTCATCCATTCCACCATTAAAATCTCCGACTGGCAATCTGTAAGTGACCCACGAGGTAAAGCTAACCTTCTTGCGGATATTTTCTCCACCAACTCAACCTTAGATGAAATAAATCAAGATGTCCCTGTACTTAATTTTAATTCGCCTGAAATTCCCTCACTTAAGATCCACACCAGACATGTCAAAACTATTTTGCAGAATCTCTCAGTAGATAAGGCTCCTGGTCCAGATGAAATTCCTCCAATAGTACTTAAGAATTGCTCCTTGGTGCTCGCTCCTGTATTGGCAAAAAATTTCCGTCTGTGTACTCATACCTCATGCTTCCCAGTACCCTGGAAAGAAGCAATCAAATCAACCAAGCTACAGACCAACATGGTGAAACACATACAATAGCACTGGATATATCAAAGGCATTTGATAGAGTCTGGCATCAATCCTTATTGTCGAAGATGTCACACTACGTCCTTGCATCATTAGTTCCACTAATTTCTTCTTATCTTCATAACAGAAAAATATGTGTAATGGTAGATGGCCTTTATTCTCAATTTCACTCAATAAATGCTGGTGTTCCCCAGGGATCAGTTTTGGCCCCAATTCTGTTCCTCATTCATATCAATGATCTCATATCTACCACTCATAATCCAATACATTCCTACGCAGATGACTCAACACTCCACAGTTCCTTCACATTTACCAATTCTTTCACCCAACCCGATCTTATAAATTCAAAAATAAACACTGCAATTTCTCTGAACCAGGACCTTTCTAGAATTAATGGATGGGGACAAAGAATCTAGTTTCCTTTAATGCACAGAAAACCAAATACATTCAATTTTCTAACCGACAGAATCTCACTGACTCCCATATATTTTTTAATGATGTAAATATTCCCACTTCCCCTAGTATTGACATTCTCGGTGTAACATTAACTACTAACTTGAGCTGGACACATTGTGTTAGAGGCATTGCTAAGAATGCCTCTAAAAAACTGGGACTCCTGTACAGAGTTCGAGAATTCTTCAGTTGACGAGCAGTTGGCCGTGATATATAAAAGTCATGTGCGTTCTCAGATGGATTACTGTTCACCTCTGTGGGGTGGAAGTGGAGTGGTTGCATTGAGGCAGTTGGACAAAATTCAAAATAAAGCTATTAGATTAATCAATAACCCTGCAATCACACAGGACCTTCCTATATTATCCATACGAAGAAACGTTGCATCCCTTGCATTATTCTACAGATATTTTCACAGCAATTGTTCCGAGGAACTTGCTTCAATTGTGCCGCCTCTCCACATCTTTCCCCGTAGAACTAGGGCAGCTGAGAGCGCCCATGAATTTACACTTTCTCCTCCACAATGCAGAACTTCTGCTTATCAGAATTCATTTATCACAAGAGCTACTACTCTTTGGAATTCACTTCCCTCGAATTGCTTTCCACAAACTTACAATCTACAAATGTTTAAATCCAGTTGTTACAAACATTTTATGAATGGAGGATGCCTTTAGGCACATGGACCTTTTTGTTGTATCTGTGTTTTTCCTTCCTCCGTTCATTGTCTCTTAAAAAAAACAAAAAAAAAACAAAAAAAACACACATATCTTCAAAACAAAAATGTATTCCTTATCTTAACGCACTCACCCCTGCTATAATTACATTCTCCATTTGTGTACTCCAACTCCCAAAGTAACTTATGTTCCTTACCAAAAAAGTAAACTTATTTTCTAAACTTATACCCCAACTCTCACAGTACATCAGTTCTTCAATCACAAGTTCAAACATTTATGATAGCCATTGTTTTTTCTCCGAACAATGCACCTCAATTTCCGTAGTACTGTACTAAGTAGTGCCGCCTCATTTAAGGGAATGCAGGCAATTGCTGATATATTTTTCATGATTATACCGCACACTCATAATAATCTAATAGTGTCTTTGGCAGTCAACAGAATCATCTACCCATTGCCAGATGACTCGAGCCCCGAAGGGGATGGCCTCGAATGATTTGCTTTCATATGCTGCTATATACTGAGGTAACTAGTTCGATTATCTAGCTTGTTCCTGTTCACGGGGAAGGGTCGCTAGCCCAACCGCCCATTGGTGTATACAGTGTGTAAGGTTGAATGTGGAATATTGCCATACCGTTGGAATAGCTGTTGAAGTAAATGTAGTCTGTAACCAGTGTAATCAACTAACCCATACAGATCAAGTGCAAGCAAACACTTGTGTACATGTGATACTGGTCTAACCCACCTTTAATGTCCACTGTTGTAGTGAAAAGTGCGGAAGACCATGCCCTCATATCAATAAGTGCGGAAGACCATGCCCTCATATCAATAAGTGCGGAAGACCATGCCCTCATATCAATAAAGTGCGGAAGACCATGCCCTCATATCAATAAGTGCGGAAGACCATGCCCTCATATCAATAAGTGCGGAAGACCATGCCCTTATATCAATAAAGTGCGGAAGACCATGCCCTCATATCAATAAGTGCGGAAGACCATGCCCTCATATCAATAAAGTGCGGAAGACCATGCCCTCATATCAATAAGTGCGGAAGACCATGCCCTCATATCAATAAGTGCGGAAGACCATGCCCTCATATCAATAAAGTGCGGAAGACCATGCCCTCATATCAATAAGTGTGGAAGACCATGACCTCATATAGTGTGGAAGACCATGCCCTCATATCAATAATCATTTTCATAAGGTGTGAGGAGACGAACCCTGAACTTCTTGCTCACTATTCGCACGCGTTACCTCTCAGTCAGGGAGAATCATAAACATACTCTATGGAAACAATATTATACTTTTGAAGCGTTGACTACTACTACTACACATATTAAATAAAATTAATTACCAAACTTTACCTATAGGCTATAGCCACACTTCGATCGTATATCAAGATGAACCCGCTAAGTATGACATTTCCTTAAATTCAATACAATCGTTTGAAAGGAGTCGAATTCAAGCATATATTTGTACACATCGTTGATTGAAAGGATTAATGAGCTATAAAAATCAATTGTCCTACGCAACTTGGATCTTTCTGAATAGCCGCAATAGGACCACTCTGTAAATATTGGGTACAACATTTAGCACAAATATCTGTATCAATACTGGGGGGGGGGGATATTATCATTAAATATGTATCAACACTGGTACAAAGTCTTTGAGTATTAGTTTGAACATATTTTAGAAAATTTCAAAGCTTCGGAATTCACCAATGAACACACTTATATCAAGAATCATCATGTTAGTTCAAAAACCAAAACATAGGTTTGGAATTAATGTTACAGAAAACTATCATTGCCAACTTTTTAATCGTACCAATTTTGTTACAGTATTTGTTCTATTTTCCACGCACGAATTTGACAGTGCATGGCTGTAACCAATTAAAGCCGACCTTTAGAAACTAGTCTAACACCCTTGTAATTATATAAAGATGGACACACAAGCTCACCGGTTTCCTTTGATATTTCGACATTTATCTGTTTTTTGTTTTGTTTCATCAGATAAACTGAAGATATATAATAGCCCCTTCTTGCCGCCCCCCCCTCCCCCCCCACCCCACACCTTCCCACACACACACACACTGACTGATAATTACCTGTTTCAACGTGACTCTCCCTCACCCCCCTACTACCACCACCTGACTGACAATTACCTGTATCACCGTGACTCTCCCCCACCCGACCCCCCTACTAGCACCGCCTGACTCTGATAATTACCTGAATCACCGTGATACCCCCTCCCCCCTACTACCACCACCTGACTCTGATAATTACCTGTATCACCGTGACTCACCCCTCACCCCAATAGCACCACTTGACTCTGACAATTACCTGTATCACCGTGACTCACCCCCCCCCCTAATGTCACCAAGGAGGAGACCAACTTTTACTCAATCTATTATGTAGGTGTTTTCTAGGAAACCCCTAACATTCGTCCCATTAGTTTAGCGATTTTATGACGTTTTGTCCAAACAGTTTGGCGATTATCAGATGCTTCGCTCTATATATGTGATATATGTGCATTTGCTTTATGACGATCGATGGCTAGAGCATTTTTCTATCGAAAAATGTACATATATATTTGAAGAGGGATCTGGGAAGGCGATAGTGTGTGTGTGTGTGCGTGTGCTTATAACGTTAAGAGGGTGTAGGGGGCAATCTAAAATGAATTTCTCGAAATTGGAAAATAAATGAAAAAATGAAAACTTAAATAATAATAAAACAAAATACAATAATCCCGCCACTAAGCGTCGGATCAACTAGAGTAAAAACCTTCTTCACAATTAACTCTCCTCGTTAGACCATATTCGGGCAGTTCCCATCTATTAAGACACCAGATTTAACCCGAAGAGGCCATAAAGAAGGAAGGCAAGCGTCCGAAGATCCTGATAAATAGCCATGTTTTCGCGTCTAGTTTAGCTTGAGCGCGGGGAGGGACTGTGGCAAAGGTGAAAATCGGTGGCGTCTATAGGGACTCGTACGCCAAATGCTGTACAGTAACCGCCATTTGCATATCATATACTCTGAGGGACATTCAAGTTTAGATACTTTCGCTTAAGTAATTATAAAACCACAATATTGAAACCAAGCTGTTTTTGTTATATGTATTTTCTTTTCCTTTTACACAGACCATATATTTTCGATTAAAACAATATATCGCTTATATATATATAGTTGTAAGGGATCTCTTATAAATATATAATTGGTTTGATGGACCAAGCCAGAAAATACTCAACTAAAGACAAAGAACCCATAATCATCATATATTTGAAACAGGTGATATCATCTAAATCTTGATACTGCATTATGATTGTTAGCTTTTCGTAACTATGCTATTCTTATATGAATTATTATATGGCAGATGAAGGTTAGCAGGAAGGAGTGATTTGTACGGATAATAGCGACATTAGCAACCGACTTGACATAATTCTTCGTAGATTGGATGATCGACTGCATTTCGAAATAATACCTGGAAAAGTATATAGATGCCCATGATAACTGTAAAGCACGGGAAGAGGCGGAGAGCATAGCACAAGGTATGCACAATGCAGAATATTATAAACTGAACTGGCAAAAATCTCCCCAGAGCCGTACCCCTGTGAAGATAAGTGTCGGAGCCAGCGAGATGAGAAACTCTGGCGGTGATTGGTGTAGTCAGGGCACGCGACCACCCCGTTCCAACCACCATGGCAACAAGGCCTTAACCACCCACCGTACAATCACCCCTCTGACCCTCACAATCCACCCTCCAAACCACCACAATCTCTCTGTATATGTACAATTAGCGGGGTGTAAGTATGAGGGTAATGGAATGCAAGGCGGGGCTGATGCTTAATGTCTACTGATTATCTCACTTGTCTGTAATAACAATCAGGGTGGGGATATTGATGTTAGGGATAGTGTCGGTTAAGGGGGGATGGGCCGGCTTTCTGGACCCCCTTCTCCCTCATGTTTAGCACCACTAGTTTTGAGATTATAAAACGTTCGGCCCATTAGTTTGGCGATTTAAGACCTTTCGCCCCATTTCGTTGTCAATTTTAAGACCTTTCGTACCATTTAGGTGTCGATTATTTCCTGGCGAGTGATAGCGAGCCTGACATTTTAAGAGGAAGCGCCCTTTGGCCGGGACATTTTTCTACCGAAAAATGTACAAATTTATCTTGAAGGTGGGTCTAGGGGGGGGGTTTTCTAAGCTTGATGGAGGTCTAGCGAGAAAACTAAGGAGTATATGAATTAACAGAGAAAAAAATAAAAAATAAAAACGGTCTGTCTCCCCTTAACTCATATGCCTTTGTCAGACTGAGTTGCGTGTTTCCTGTTTCGCTGGCGAATTTATTACCATCTTGAAGGATTTATGATGATAGTTATTAAGTTGTTCATTTGCAGCTTAATTGGCTATCTGGCCGGTGATGGGCGGGTCTGTCAGAGATTATTTATCATATCATAATTACTCCATCTCATAAAGCATGCGATTCCGTCCTCCTACTCAACCATGGAATTACCTAATTACAAACTTGAGCAGGGTTCTCTTTTTTGAGGTTACGAGTGGCTGAGCAATTTCCAGAGATTATTGCCACGTCCTTAAAGGGAGGTTTTTAGTGTGTTACCTAGACATCCATCAAGCTTAAAAGTACATCCCCTCGACCCCCTTTCAGGATAAATTTGTACATTTTTCGGTAGAAAAATTTCCCGGCCGAAGGCCGGTTCCTCTTAAATTACAGGCTCGCTATCGCTCGCCAGGAAAAAAATCGACCCATAAATGGCACGAAAGTCTTAAAATTGACATCAATGGGTCGAATCTTCTTAAAATCGCCAAACTAATAGGGCGAACGTCGTAAAATCTCAAAACCAATCGGGCTAAACATGAGGGAGAAAGGCGTCAAACAAATATTCCCTCAAGTGGAAATCTCCCCTTAATTTTTTCCTCTCTCCCCAACTTTCATCGGGCGGCGCTAGAAAATTGCCTGGCTAACGTAACTCTCATCTACAAATTACGACTGAGCTCAAACTTTTTCCGCACCGGGCTTGAAACGCACAAAAGGGAAGTTGATGGTCCGGCTTATTAGGTGTTGGAGGAAGGCCGGGCTGTACAGTTGCTGGGAAAAGTTGGCGGTTGTAGATTTTAAATGATGCTGTGACTATAAGTGCAAGGCAAAATTCCGTCCGAAGTTTACAGATACAAGCAACATTTAACAATTGTATTGAGTAATATGCTTTTTATGACAATACGTAAAAGGCAAAATCCTCGTTTTCGTTCACAGCAAAGTCAAAAGTATTTTAATAAAATAAACGCTGCAATGATAATGGGACAAGGGGCATAATCTGGTCCTAGATTCCCAGATTGATAGTTGGGGCACAAAATAAGGTTGTCTTAAAAGAAATGTATTGAAAAGTACGTAGTTGACCTCACACTTGTCTATGCCATATTAACTCACAATTATGAGCTTTCCTATGAGCAATAATAATCTTGGTGTTTTCTAGGTCAATATATATAAAACTTCATAGGATAGAATGGGTCAACAATATTTTCACCTTACAACTATACTGTAAACAATCAAGGGTATTACAAATGTACACCAAAGGTATATAAAACTATTTGGGATGCTGATGTCATACCAATTATCTTTTAACCGAGTAGGAAGATATATATAATAGAGCCAGGGGGAAGAAATAGCGGGACTTACGACCGTGACATTACATCATCGTTAACGTCGTAACAACATATTTGGCAGGCACAGTTGAGAGGTATATTAGGGATTTACGACGGCTCTAAGATTTTCCCTGTTCCACATGAGTCCCGGTAAGAGGAAAGTGGTTATGTTTCTGGGTATATATATATATATATACCGGTATAATTATATATAAATATATATATACAGTATACTGTATAATTATATACAGTATATACTGTATATAATTTATATTATATATATATATATTTTATTTATGTGAGTGAGGGATACAAAAGGCAGAACTGCCTGTATCGAGTGCCTCCCCAAGAGTTGAAAGAGTGACATGGCTAAAATCAAGGGTCGTTCGAGCCAAAATGCCTGGACACACAGAGTTTGAAGCAATTGTAGTCGTAGGAAGAGGGAAAGACTGATTCTGGGAGAGAGTTCCAAAGCTCAGCAGTTGAATAAAAGAAAGACTGAGAATAAGATTTCACTCTTGGGTTGGAGAGTTGCACAGAGTAATTGGAGGATAGTTGTAGGGTTGAGAGCAGTCACCTTTCTCTGGGACAGGTTGAATGAGAGCAAACTTCCAGCAAGAAGGGAAGACGTTAGAGGAGAGACAGAGACGAAAGATTTTGCCTAGGCAGGGAGTCAGCACGGAAGCACAGTTTTTGAGTACAACAGGAGAAACACCGTCTGGACCATACGCCTTCTTAGTATTAAGCCCAGAGAGGGTAGAAAATACATATTTAGTAGAGATTAGGATATTAAGCATAAATAGGAGAGAAGGGGGTGGAGAGGGAGGAATAGCACCGGAATCATCCAAGGTGGAGTTTCTAGCAAAAGTTAAAGCGAAGAGTTCAGCTTTGTCAGAGGAAGAAGTAATGGTTGTGCCATCAGAGTGAAAAAGGGGAGGGAAAGACAAGGAAAACAAATTATTGGAGAGGTTTTTGGCTGGATGCCAGAAAGCTAGGGAAGGGTTAGAGTTGGATAGTTCAGTGCATTTATTATTGATGAAAGAGTGTTTGGCAAGTCGAAGAACAGATTTGGCTTGATTCTGGGCAGAAACATAGGAAGAATGAGATTCTTGAGTTTTAAGGCGTCGGTACCGTTTGAATGCTGCCTCTTTGTTGCGGACAACAGTAGCGCAAGCGTGAGTAAACCAAGATTGTTTAGCATTAGACTGAAAGAAGAAAATGGAATGTATGCTTTCATGCCTGAGAAGATTACTTCGGGGTAATGCGTTCAGCACTCTCCGAGGGCCATGGAAGAAAAAGTAATTTCATGGGAAATCAAAGAAGTATTGACGAAGAGCCTCCCAGTCGGAAGGGCCAAAGTGACACAAACGCCACCGACTGGGAGGATCGGGTAGCCATATATATATATATTTAAATACTGTATACAGTATATATATATACATCTATTTTTTTAGTTCCATCGCTAGACCTTCATCAAGCTTAAACAAAAACTCCCTAGACTCCCTTTCAACATAAATGTGCAAATCAAATACTGTAAATACCATAATATTTGGTCATATTTATGATAGGATCATATTAAATTAATGTCTTAGTTTAAGAAAGTAATATACATTAATATTACACGAACAATTTTTTTAAGAAAAAATAAAACAATCATCGTAAATTTATAACATGTTCCATAATTAAATTCGGCTTGTATCTATTATATAAACCTATGTGCTTAATTATACATAGTTTTCGTTTGACTTAAAAATACAACAAATGATCCTGATAATACCATTGGGGATGCCATTTGTGTGTATCGCACGATTTAATATAAATCCTGTGAATGGTTTGGCTAGTATCTATTAGGTAAACTTATTGTGATTAACTGAAAACCAACATTTCTTATAATTATAAAATACAATAGTTGTTCCTGATATATACCTCTCAATGTTAGCACACATTTATATGTGTTCTGGCTAACACTATGCAGCCTAGGAGGGATTTCTTGCAATCAAAAGGGTGACATTTGTCTTAATGATCCGTCAAGAGTTCCACAGATAATATCTAAACTTAACCCTATTCTGTCCGACGGGGTCTATTTAGACTTCCTTGTTTCGCCCCATTTGTTTGGATATTTTTAGAAGCTTCACCCCATTGGTTTAGCGATAAAAATACGTTTCACCCAATTTAGGTGTCGATTCTTTCTGGGTAAGGGGTATTGGGCCTGGAATTTTGATGAAATCAGAATTCGGGCGGGTCATTTATCTAGCGAAAAATATTTACAAAATTAGCTTGAATGGGGTTTGGGTCGGCATATTTAAGTTTGAAGGTAGTCTGGGAAGGTGTTCCTCTTAGCCTAGGGAACAAGCTAAAATACTTCGCTCGAAAATGGCATAAGATAGCAAAACCGTCAATAGTAATTAAACAAAATATCATAATAACCCACAAGACGTCGAATCAGTAGTGTTGATGAAAACTCGTCAACTAATAGCCAGAATAAAATGGAAAAAGACGGCCGCCAATGGATGAATTATAAATATCTCAGATATGTTCTGATTCAGTCTCTTTGAAGATGGGTTCTACGTAGCCCGAAACGTAAGAGTATTAAAGAATTCAACCTTTTTCCTGTGTCTCCCTTTCACCTAGCTCATCCACTTGTCATAATGGATCAGCCACGTCCACAAATACTGCAAAGGTTACCGTGCATGGTGTCTGTATACACTCGACCAAAAAATAATCTTTACACTGGTGAGCTGTAAATAATCTAGTGTGAACGGAATAAATCGGGTGAAACATATGTCTGTGAGGTATTATCATAAGATTTCGACCCACTTCCAGAATGTTTAGAGCGTTAGTGTAAAGATTCTTTATTGGTCGAGTGTACATAGCTCGGCATTATACGAAGAGTGTGGGGAGGATGGGATGAGAAACACAATCTACGGTATTGCGTATTTTCCGCGAGTCCTGCAGCGTAGGTCAAGCTGATGGTGTAGGGCAATCTTTTAGATGCAACCGGTGTCACCTCTCTTGTTGATGAGAGAGAGGGAGAGAGAACGAGCGAAAGAAAGGGGGGGGGGGGATGCAGGATGTACAGAGACCACACAGTATCAGATCTTGGCCAACCTCAGCCATATTGGTGTCAGTGGGGTCGTTGACCTCTCTTTACACTCAGATAACTATGGCCACACCCATAATCACCGTTCGGCAATACTGGTTCAGGATAATTATACAGTGAGCCTTCGGGTCTAAATTATACACGAACACAAAAATAATACAAAAACAAAGTTAAATCTCAGAATTTGATTGATAATTAGGGTATTAAAATGGCGTTTAAAGCAAAAGATGGCCAATCTCTCCAGCCAAAAGATCTCTAAAGAAGGCACAGGCTCTATATAATATTTGTTCTGCCTTCAGCAGTGTGTAAGGGTTGCGCTGAACCTATTCCAATACTGTATATGCTTTCTGCTATATAACTGCCCTGCTTCTTCAGTCGCTATGGAGAATGTAGTACAGTCACGCTAATAAGTGATGTCCCAGCACCAAGTATATTTTGATCAAAAATTGGTATCAACAATATCTAAGCTTCATTTCTTCATATTGAGTGAAATATACAAACATGTTCCTATACTTACACGCCCTATTCAACATCTGACAGACATTAATACAGCACAGAGAAAGCCAAACGTAATGACAGCTGTGGCATGACTAATTATTAGCGCGACTGTACATATTTGAAACCTTGCTATAGATATTGTGAGTAAGTTACAGCATGTCGCAAACAGGTCGCACTCCCACTGATTTACTGGTGTTAAATGTATGGATAAATCGTAGGGTTCTCACAATCTTAGGGTCTTTTTAAAGGTTCTCATAAGTTTACCATAGCTATATTTAGATAATGTGAAAGAGCAGGAAGTATCATTAAGCTCATAGATTTAACAGGTTTACTGAATTAGGGTACCTCCATCAAAAAATAAAAAATCAATAAAAATATTATATATATATATTTATATATATATATATATATATATATATATATAATATATATATATATATATATATATATATAATATTTATATATATAAATATACATATATATACCGGTATATATATATATATATATATATATATATATATATATATATATATATATATATATATATATATATATATACACTGTATATATATATATATATATATATATATATATATACAGGTATATACAGTATATAGCAAGAGAGAGAGTAAACACAATATTTGCTAATATGTAATATATTACAGTGAGTAATTAAATCAAGGACATTTCTTGTTGTCTGACAAAATAACGGCTTTGATATAAATGTATGCATTACTAAATTATATGATAAGTTTCATGATATTAAATATGGCATAGGCTTTCATAGCTTAAAGGTTATAACTGGCATTGGAATGGGATTAAATTACTGCAGCAAAGTGTGGTTATACTATGAAAGCTAAACCTGTGTACATTAGATGATAAGTTCATGTTAACTTTCAGTAATAAATAATAATAATAATAATAATAATTATAATAATACTAATAATAATAATAATACAAATACAAATAGTAAGAAAGATCGTGCTTGTGAATACTTATCGATAAATATTTCGAACACAATACTTGTTTTAGCAAACCAGAAAACAAATAATGATTATTAATAAATAGATAAATACAAAAAGAAAGGAAAAGGTTGAGTGTGTATAAGATACTTAAGGTTTACGTAAATAATCCCTTGTGTAAGATACTTTGGTTAAATGTAAATGCGCAGGGATTGAAACATACTAGAATAGTAATTATAGAATGTTCGTTTTTATGTTGTTTTATGATGTACTGTATTGAATAACACATTGTTTTTTTAATTTCCTTTTCTTTTAATTTTTGTTTCTTTTTTTGTACGTGGGGGGGGGGGATGGAAAACAGACCGACAGACAGACATATAGATAGATATATATATATATATATATATATATATAGAGAGAGAGAGAGAGAGAGAGAGAGAGAGAGAGAGAGAGAGAGAGAGAGAGAGAGAGAGAGAGAGAGAGAGAGAGAGAGACAGAGACAGACATAAAACCGACAGACTGACCATAATAAAGTTGCAACAAACCGAGGTAAAACATAAACAAACCGAGTAAAGATCCGCTTCTGACCACTGACCCCCCCAAACACACACCTAAGTCCAGCTTACCGACAAGTTGCTTTCACAGCTGATGAAAAGCCAACAGAGTTTTAATGGGTGGTAATGGGTTTTTAATGGAGGCTAATGCAAGGGCTCTGATAGCTCCTTCCCTTCTAGTCAGGCTACATCTCGCTACAGCTTTACTTAACACTTTTATATACTTACTCACTCTTCACTCTTCTCTCTCTCTCTCTCTCTCTCTCTCTCTCTCTCTCTCTCTCTCTCTCTCTGATATATACTGTATATACAGTATATATTATATATATAGTATATTATATTTACTTCTTTCCTTTACCTCATTTTCTTTCCGAACTAACAACTGTTATCTCCATATATAACGTTTCTAATACTACAAACTTACAGCTAGAGAACTAAAAATACAAAGTTTCCAAGCATATACTCTTGCTAGCCTATAGATTCTGATGATTTGTGAGCAAAGAAGCCTGTAAAGTAAGCGACAGTTGGCGTTAGTTTACCCCTCATCACAACTACTACAGTTTCCTATAGATGACACACAATACCACACACAGCGCCACACTGTATAATTCATACTGAAAAATAACACGAAACTGTAGACTATTAGTGGATTCTACTGTATGTATTTAAATGAGTGTGGAGGGATGTACAAGTATGATGGAAGTATAAAATTTATATATGTTCATAACCAAGATAAAAAGCTATATCACATTGACAGCTCAACCAGAGAAAACCTTGTTAAGGCTGGTTCACACATAGCCGAGTCGGTGCGCGAGTCCAACACGAGTGATGAAATTTTTCTATTCGGCAATGACTCGTCAATACTCCTCAACAATCGTGTAGACTCGTGCTACACTCGTGTATACTCTTTGTTTACTCGACACACTCGTGGGTACTCGCCACGTGGTCCAAAAATGTCATGCATGCATGACATTTTTGGGCCCCGTGGCGAGTACCCACGAGTGTGGCCTAAATACGTGTAGACTCGTGTACATATGTGTTAACTCGTGTTTGACTCTGAATAACTCTTCGTTATTCATGTTAACTCGTGTTGACTCGTGTAAACCCGTGTAACACGCTTTGGTGATTCATCGCTTTTCGTCGTCATTTCGACGTTGACGAATCAACACATGTCTACACGCAACAACACATATGTAACACACATCCGCATCTTCAGGAGTATCACCATAGCTGCCGCGTTGCACCGATTGATGGTCATGGTGGGTGGGTGTGTCCTCCGTGGTGGTGAGATGTTGTGTGGCAATGGGTGGTGGTGGGGGCTGCCTTATATAACTTTCGTGCACAATGGCTGTCACTCTCAATGACTCTTGGTGGGCTCTCGGCGACTCTTGCACACTCGTTACGACTCGTGTAAACTCGTGTTGTCTTTCGTGTTGATCCGTATAACAATCGTGTTGATCCGTGTAACAATCACGTTGACTCGTGTTAGACTCGTCCATACTCTTTGTTTACGTGCCCTGGAATGTGGCCGTTATTTTTCAAATTTTTGACACTCGTGTTGGGTTAGTGTTACACTCGTTTTGACTCTCAGTTACTCGTACAGACTCTTGCATGAACACGTGTTGACTCGTGTTGACTCGAGTTAACTCGTGTTACACTCTCCTTGACTCGGGAGCAATTGCTACTCGCGGCCGACTCGGCCTCCAGTGATGGCGATAATCGACGAGTGTGACTCGTGTTGGACTCGCGCACCGACTCGGCTATGTGTGAACCAGCCTTTACTTTCAATGCTTCCAAAACTCAATTTCTCCATTTGTCTACTCGTCACCCCCTTCCAGAAAACTATGACTTACTCTTTTCAACAACATACAAATTAACCCTTCATCTTCTAATATTCTCGGTGTCTTCTTTTTCTTCTGCTCTCTCTTGGAAAGATCATATTACCAATCTTGCTAAAACAGTTTCCCAGAATCTGGGTGTGCTCAACCGCCTCCAGGGGTTCTTTACCCGTGCGTAGCTTTTTTCTCTGTACAGGGGCACATACGTGCGGCCATATATGGAGGATTGTTCACACATGTGGGAACGATCCTCTCACACCGCACTTCTATAGAAAGTAGAAAGGAAAGCCTTCCGTCTCATTACCTCCCGTTCACTCACCAATTATCTGCAGTCTCTCTTCACCGCAATGTTGCATCTCTCTCACTATTCAACTGCTATTACAGTAATCAATGTTCCTCAGAGCCCTCTCAGTGTATTCCACCCCCTCTTCATAGAGCACGTAGCACCCGTCTTGCAACACAATCCCACCCCTACTCTGTGCAACTCTCTAACCCAAGAGTAAAACGTTATTCTCAATCTTTCTTCTATTCAACAGTATTTTGGCTCAAACGTTCCTTGATTTTGGTCATGTCACTCTTTCAACTCTGGGGAGGCACTCGCTAAAGGCAGTTGTCTTTTGTCTCCCTCATTCACATAGAAAAAACAAATTAGGAGCAATTTTGTCATGATATAGTATAGACTGCCTTTTCCAGTAATAATGAACATAATTGAGTATCGTAATAAATAATGCTAGTTTATTCGAGGCTCCTCTAAATTAACGGATTTCTGAACCCCTTTCTCCAACATTTTCAGCCTCATTAATGTTTTAAGGTTTTATAAGACGTTCGCCCATTAGTTTAGTTATCGCCCAATTTCTTGGATAATTATAATACCTACCGTGCCATTTAGGTGTCGATTACTTCATGGCAATTTTCTACCTGAAAATGCTCAAACGTATCTTTTTTTAAGCTTGATAAAGGTTTAGGGAGAGAAAAAACAATATTAAAAATGTCCTTAATGTAGAATTGACGGGGCAAGATTTTACAAAATTCGTGCATTGTTAGTTCTATATTTTTATAAACTAATGTCATCTGACAATTAGAGACAAAATATAACAATGGAATTATGGAAGAGTGATGAGATTTTTCGACCGCAAAAAAAAAGTTAAGAATTATATATAATGAGCATGATATTAAAACAAATATATATATAATAAAAACATAAAACATAATATAATATATATATATATATATATATATATATATAAATATATAAAGTGCTGAGGTAAGAGCTACATCAAGTTTTTCACAATACAACTACAGAGGTCATCAGGAAAAAATTACGAATATATTGTTTATATTATTGTATATAGGACAAAGATTGATATTTTATATAACTTATGCAAATCGCTAAATTTCAAAGGAAACATCTACGTAAATGAGTGTATGGAAAACAATTGAGATAATGAAAAGCGGGACGGACATAAAAGTTATAAATGCATTGTTAACCCATCCAGCCCCTGCGACGTCCGTTAGCCAACACCTACTTTAGTTACACACAGCCCCAGTGTTGGCCATTGTAACTAGAGTGTTCTCGCCTTAGGGGAGTCAAATTTGTACACATGGTAGCTTTGGATGTAGGGCAAAGTTGGCAGCCCACAAAAATAACCCTGGGCCTCAATGGGTTCAAAATTATGGGTAAGAAGGAAAAATAAAGAAAATCTAGCGTTTGTAGCAGCTTATCCTTTAGTAATTCTCCATGAACATATTACACCGAGTAATAAATCATTCACATTACTTCTAAATAAAGAATAACCTCCAAGAAATTAGTGTATTATACTGTACACGCCAATAATATATTACGTAGCCATTGAATATCTATTAAATTATAACAGCAAGATTATTAACACTACTTTTTCATATAAGTTCAAACATTATACTTTTATAAAACCACGTACATATACTGTATATATATACTGTATATATATCACTCGTCCTGACTGTTGTTGGTTCGACTCAGGCTGGGAGTATAAAAACATTTAGTAGCTCACATGTATTGGTGAGATATACTTGATATTAATGACTCTCTGTTTGGCTAGGCGAAAATTACAAATAAAATACTCTAACCCAAGACACTTGTAAAAATCCTTGCATGGACCCTGGGAATATGGATCGTGCGACTTCTGTATGAATTGCAATACATTCTCCAAGTAGGATTTCCCTTCTAATATTAAATAGGAAAAGAAAAAGTTTTCTGTTCAAGCTTTGGCGTAGAAAGATTAAAGCATTAAAACTCGTCCTGACTGTTGTGGTTCGAATCCGGCTGAGAGTATAAAACTATTTAGTAGCTCACGCGTATTTGTGATTATATATATAAATATATATATATATATATATATATATATATATATATATATATATATATAATGATTCATCGATAGTCTTTTACATGATCTACAATAGTTTGAATAGATAGGAGGTATAAGGTTGAAATTATATAAATACAAAAAGGGTAAGTTATACAGGCCACCAGTCTTACCCCTTTCTTCTCCTTCATTTGATTAAAGTGTACGGTATATATTATTATACGGTACTTAGTAATTAAAGTGTACGGTATATGTTATTATACGGTACTTAGTAATTAAAGTGTACGGTATATTATTATACGGTACTTAGTAATTAAAGTGTACGGTATATGTTATTATACGGTACTTAGTAATTAAAGTGTACGGTATATATTATTATACGGTACTTAGTAATTAAAGTGTACGGTATATATTATTATACGGTACTTAGTAATTAAAGTGTACGGTATATATTATTATACGGTACTTAGTAATTAAAGTGTACGGTATATATTATTATACGGTACTTAGTAATTAAAGTGTACGGTATATATTATTATACGGTACTTAGTAATTCACTAGTACAAACAAAGGTGATGGGCTGGTCTATCAGAATGAGAGTTGAGCGTTCTCTGCCATACCCATAGCTTACTCTGACTGTTCCTTTTACTTATATATTTTCTAGATCTCAAGTGACTGCGTCTTTTCCGTGAATTGACCTCCCTACTGCCAACCCTGGCAGATTGGGAGCCAAAGAATCACATTTTTCCTTTGCCCCTCAACTTTCCCTTTATAATTGCTGAGGGGCACAGGGCCTTGGGTGGGGCTTTTGTTTCCCGGGCGTTTCCGCACCCTCCTCAGCTCCCCGCCTTTGAGTGGCTTTGGTCACCTGGGCATTAGTAGTGGTAAGCTGGGAGGGTTCTGTGGGGGCACTCGGTTATGGCCTTGGCCTTGCTCAGGACCTTGGGGCTGCTCGGCCAGACAGCCTGAGGAACAGCAACAACAACAACAAACAAATAATATATTTCACAATTACGGAAGAAAGAGTAGCCTAGTCAAGAAATCAGTAAGTGAAAATAGGAGGAGAGACAAGAAAATGAATTATAGAAAGACTAAAACTAGACAAAATAGAGATAGCGGAGAAAAAGAGATGTCAGAAAATTAAAGCAGGCAGAGAGAAAGATATGATTAAAGATATTCAAGAGAGCCAAGAAAAAGAGAGGTAAGACAATAGACATAGTCCGGAGAAAGACAGGGGATAAAATGAAGAATAACGAACAGAAAGAAAGTAGAGATTATAGAGACGTCCTACAGAAAGAAACGAAAATAAGAAAACAAAATAACCTAGAGAAAGAGAACAAGGAAAATACAATAACCAAGAACAAAAGGATAACCAACAGAGATATACGAAAGAGAGAAATTACAGAAATGAAAGATAACCGAAAGAAAGACAGAGCTGAGAGAAAATAGAGATAGCCTAGAGAAAGAGAGAAAAGAAAGCAAACATCCCCAGGCTCTTAGAAAATTAAAAAAAAGGCGGGTAGGCAAAAGGGGAGGGAAAATTTAGCGTTTTAATAAAGATACGAAGTTGCTGGAGAGAAAGAGAGAATAAAAAGAAAGGGAAGATATTGCTAAATGGTCGGGAAAAGAGAGAGGGAGAGAGCGAGAGAGAGTATTGCAACAGAGAGAGAGAGAGAGTATTACAAGCGTTTTTGGAAGTGTATGTTGTATGTGTGTGTGTGTAAGTGTGTGTGTGTATGTGTAATAGAGAGAAGTGAAGTGTGTGGTCAATACAGAAAATATATAATATTAAAAAGATAACTATTATATCTCACTCATCTGGTCTGTGTATTTGCGTGTCATTCTGGCTCTCTCTCTCTCTCTCTCTCTCTCTCTCTCTCTCTCTCTCTCTCTCTCTCTCCATTTGACTTTTTCTTATAGTGTCCTCTTTTTCCCTTCCCTCCCCATTATTGCAGTCTTTATTTCTTCCTCTTCCTATTTTTTTCAATTGCCCTCTTTCCGTCTTCCTCTGCCTCTCATTCTCACTTTTTTCGGTTTCTAGCAATATTTTGTTTGTCCTACTTCGCTATATGTTTCTTTGTGTATACATATATATCAATGTATAATTATCTCTACACTTTACTGATCGTATAAAATGTATTATATAATTTGCCAATGATTTGTAATGTTTTCATTTTTGCAAATTGTATTAAATGAATTCATTATGTATGTATCGTGTCATGTACGCATGTTATGCAAATTGCCTAACTACATATATTAGCAATGTATTATGCTAATATCTACAATCAATATATAATGGCATTTAGGTATTAATCTAACACAATAATTAATGTGTCATTAATATCGTTTGATATCACTACAATGATCTGGAAGTTGTTGCTTCAGATATGGAGATTCACAAAAATGTATTATCATTTTCACAGAGATCAATGAAGTGTTTAATTACAATTATCACGAAATAACCTTTAAGATAATTTTGATTTCGATGCATATATATATATATATATATATATATATATATATATATATGAGTGGGGATATGTTGAGGTATGGTTGGGAGATAGTGATCAAATGGGTATGGAAAATGTGCAAACTAGCATGGGAGAAGGGGAGTGTGCCTGATGACTGGAAGACAGGCATAATAGTCCCCCTATATAAGGGTAAAGGGGAAAGAGGAGTGTGTGGTAACCACCGAGGAATATGTCTTCTAAGCCTAGTAGGGAAGGTGTACAGTAGGGTAGTGATTGTGAGAGTGAGAGCGAGAACGGAGAAATGGATAGGTGACGAGCAGGGAGGTTTTAGGAAGGGAAGAGGATGTGTAAATCAGATTTTTACCCTGAATTGTGTTGTGGAGAAATATCTGGAGAAACATCAAAAGGTGTATGCTGCCTTTATGGATTTGGAGAAGGCCTATGACAGAGTGGATAGAGAAGGTATGTGGAAAGTACTCAGAATATTCGGAGTAGATGGCAAGTTGCTGAAAGCTGTGAAGAGCATGGGTGCAAAGGCGGCAGTACGTGTGGAGAATGAGCAGAGCGAGTTCTTTGACCTGAATGTTGGGTTGAAACAGGGGTGTGTGATGTCCCCGTGGTTGTTTACTTTATATATGGATGGAGTCATGAAAGAAATACAAAGAAGAGCAGTGGATGTTGGTGTGTTGCTGATAAGGGAGGGAAATGAGTGGAAGCTACCTGTACTGCTGTTTGCTGATGATACAGCTCTGATGAGCTATAATGAATGGGAGTTGCAGGGTCTGGTAAATGTGTTTGGAACAGTGTGCGAAAAACAGAATCAGAAGGTAAATGCAGGGAAGAGCAAGGTTATGGTCTTCGAAAGTGGTGAAGCCACAGAGTGCGAGGTGAAGTTGAACGGTCAGGCTATGGAGATTGTCAGCTCTTTTAAGTATCTGGGCAGTGTGTTGAGTAAAGATGGGACTATGGATGAAGAAGTGCGGGAGAGGGTGCAACAGGGGAAGAGGGTTGTAGGAACGTTGAAAGCAGTAACAAGAAATAGGGTGGTCAGTATGGAAGTGAAGAAGTCCTTGCATGACAGTGTGGTAATCCCGACACAACTTATGGAAGCGAAGCTTGGACGTTCGGGAAGAGACTCAGACCAAGCGTGAGAGGGGTGGAAATGAGTTACTTGAGAAGTGCGTGCGGAGTTACATGGAGGGATAGACAGATGATTGAGGAAGTAAGGAGGTGTGGTGTGGAGGTAGATGTGCTGGAAAGTGTGAAAAGGAACAACTTGAAATGGTTCGGCCATATGGAACGTATGGAAAGCGAGAGAATGACTAAGAGGGTGTACGAGAGCGAGGTGGAAGGACAGAGAGGGAGAGGTGGAATGATGGAGTGAGGAAGTATATGGATGAAGGTGGTGCTGGTTGGGAGGAGGGGCGTCGACTGACTGGGGACAGAGGTGCATGGGGGCGGTTCGTTCGTAGCCACCAATTCGGGGATCACGGCATCACGCAATAGATATATATATATATATATATATATATATATATATATATATATATATATATGCACTGCATTCTCCAATGGTTACTGTATCACTGTAGAAAGTTATTTATATACGATGGATTTATATATAATGGCCAGGAACAAATCGACACCAAAATGACACGAAATGTGTTGATATTGACAAAGAAATGGGGCGAAAGATCTTAAAATCGCCAAACTAATGGCTGAACGTCATAAAATGTGAAAACTAATAGGGCTAAACATGAAGAAGGGGGACCAGTAAAACAACCCATTTCCCCTTAAGATTAATTTTATTTATATTCCTATTACTCAATATGTTTATGATTATTTGCTTATCAGTGTCGTAATTTTTAGTGTTCTTAGTTTCTTGTTGTCATCACATTTAATAAAGCTTTTATTACATTTATTAGCATAGCAATGAACACGAATCCAAACAGTATAGGTGAGGATACAACACTGGTGGATAGTATATTCTTTGGATCCATCTATCTGTATAATATAAATCTAAACAAATGTATTATTATCCACTCTATAATCACCACCACTTCCAGACAACTCCATGATAATTAATACTACTCAGCAGAAGGCTCTGTGTGATGAGTGCTAACTTCTTTTATTACTCCTTATACTTGTAAATATTGTTGTTTTGTTCATGCTTTCTAATTGTCGCCACCAATTTCATCACAATCGATAACAACTATATTCATGACATTTCTAACTATTCCAAACCAGCATAAGTGAAAATAGACCAAAAAGAGAACTGCATATGTTTTTTAGTATCTAACTATTAATTTCTAGCAATAATTCAATTAGGTTTATAAGTATCCACACCCTAATCACTACCACTCTCAACTCCTCCATGACAATTAATACTACTCAGCAGCAGACTAGGTGGGAGTAGTAATAGTAGGGGCTATGATGGATGCCGGCTTCTTCTGCCTCTCTTCCTCTGCCAGCCACTCGCCATCATTTGTTTGGGTGGGACACGCTGGCGGAAAAGATTGAAAAAGAGGAAAGGGGACGGGGTGTGCCGGGGAATGGTAAATAGCAGAGCCGGAGGGGTATTGAAAACGGGGAGACTGGAGAGGAAAGAGGGGGGGGGGGGTACGAGGAAATTGGGGGAGTGTTGGGCAGTATTAGTCTAGAGATAAATGCGAAGTGCGGAAAATGACAGATACATATTAATTAAAACATGAGGGAAGGGGATGGGGTTGCCGGAAATGATAAATAGCAAGACGGGACGGGTATTGTAAACCAGGAAACTGGAGAGGAAAGGGAGGAATATGGGGATACTCGGTGGAGTTTGAGAACATGTATGTAAGAAAATTAGGGAGGGGGGGGGGGGGGGTGGAAAATGTGGAACAGGAACATGGAGAGGAAATTAATCATAGACATTGGGTAGCGTATGAGGAAGAATGGTTAATAGGAAATTATCGGAATATTGAAATATAGGAAATTGAAATAGTGCGTTATTGAGTAAAAGAGGAAAGGGGACCTGATGCGCCTGGGAATGGTAAATAGGAGAACCAGAGGGGTAATGAAAACGAGGAGACTGGGGAAGAAAGAGAGGAATATGAGGCTGGAAGAGTATTGAAAGTGAGGAGAATGTAAGTGCATGCTGAGAAATGGAGAATAGGGAATTAATAATATGACGTTATAGGAATATTGAAGAAGGAGGAAACTAGAGGAGAGTGCTTAGGGAATAAGAGGATAGAAAAGTGGGGAATTTTTGGGAAAGGTGGGGAATATTGGAGAGTTTTAGGCTAGAAAGGTATTGGAAGAGTGTATAATGAAAGAGATGTTTTGAAAAAGGGAATAGGGTGTGTGAGACAATGGTAATTAAAGTTAAAAGGGTATTGGACACGACGAAACTGTAAGGCTGCAGGGATATTGAAGGTGAGAAAATTAGGGCTGTGTGTTGGCGAAAAGCGATCAAATCCCCAAAGGGGAAGGTGTGCTTGAGAATGGTAAATAGGAAAGCCAGATATATATGGAAAACGAGGAATTGTGGAGGAGGCTAGGCAAATGAATGTGAGGAAACTGGGGGAGTGTTAGGATATTTTGGAGCATGGAGGGGGGTATTGAAAACGGGAAAGGTGGGGAGGAACGGAGAGAATATTAGGCTGGATAAGTATTAGAAGGGAGTGTGTTGAGGATTATGAACAGAGCCTAGAGATATATTGAAAAAGAAGATCGGGTGTACACTCGGATACCTATAGTCCCAAGCCCACTCATACAAATTCGTGGACCTCACCAATATCTAATTATAGAATCATATATCTCTACAAGCAAATATTGAATATATGTTTTTATAAATCAACTACAAAACGATATATAGTATTTATTAAGAAGCTAGTTCTATCCAAAAAATAATTCCAAACAGACAGTTATAATTGCATACAGAAAAACCTATGGGGTCCACGAATTCTTATGATTGAGCTAGATACTATGGTATCAGAGTGTACAATGGACTAGGATGTAGGAGAGCCAAAGGTGTGTTGAAAACGAGGAAACTAGGGTAGGAAGGGGGTCGGGGGTGTACAAAGAAATTGGGGGAGTGCTGGGGAATAGGAGAGCTTGACGGGTATTGGAACGGAGGAGAACTGGAAGACTTTGGGATATGAACTAGAGAATTGGAGAATTTTCGGACAGTCTGGACAGGGAGGAATGTGAAGAAATTGGGACGAGTCTGGGGAAGTACGAGGCTAGAGGAGTGATGAAAACGAGTCAATATGGGGCAGTGCGTTGGGGAATGTTAGGTTAAAGAGGTAGTAGAAGTGAGGTATTAAAACGTAGATACTGGGAGGGAACGGGGAATATGAATCTTGAAAGGTATTGCAAGTGAGGAATATGGGGCAATGTTATAAGAAGTAGAGAGACAATAAATCAACAAAATTGAGTAACGTATGACGAAGTATGATAAATAGGACACTACAGGGATATTGAAATGTAGGAAAATTGGGATAGTGTGTTGAGTAATGGCGATCAAGAACACAGAAAGCTATTGATAAAGAGGAAAGGGTACGGGGTGTATCGGTGAATGGGAAATGGGCAAGCCAGAGATATATGGAAAACAAGGAAATTGTAGACGAAAGGGAGGAATACGAGGACATTGGGGGAAGTCTGAGAATATAAGAGGCTAGAGGAGTATTGAAAACGAAGAAATGTGGGATATACTGTAAGGTAGCGCCAACGAACTTGACAATTTTCTGAACCCCTTAACTCCTCATAACTCAACATGAATGAAAGCAACATAGCTGACATTTGTATCATTTGGGAAGAGCCCACCAGGAAATAGGTGTGGATATTTACAGCCTGTTTGCTCTAAGCCCTTTTGAGTTATGAGAAGTTAAGGGGTCAAGATTATTGTCAAGTTCATTGGCGCTACCTTAGTTTGTTGGGGAATATGAGGTTAACCCTTTGAGGATCATGACGCGTTTTGGCATTATATTCTGGCTAACATTAGACGATTTTATTCAGCTTAGAGTGAAGTTGTGGTAGCTAAGGAGTTTAATCATATAGTGTTTACCCCTTTGATTCCTAGATATCCTTCTAAATTGCACAAAATCGTTTAATGATAACCAAAACAAATTCTAAAAATGCGTATTAGATCCTCAAGGGGTTAACGAGGTAGTATAAAATAGGAAAACTGAGAAATATTGAGACGGAGGAAAGGGGTCGAAGTGTGCTGGGGACTGGTAAATAGGGGAGCCAGAGGGGTATTGGAAACCAGCATACTAGTGGGTGGGGGAGGGAGGAATATAAGGAAATTGAGGGTGGGGGAATATCAGACAGGAGTTATATTGGAGGTGGGGAAATATGGGAGAGGGAGCTGGGGAATGTGAGGATAGAGAGATATTAGAAGTGGGCATAGTGACAGAAAATTAAATACAAAGAGGTTACTGGTGGAGCGTTGGGGAATAGTAGAGCTTGCGGGGTATTACGAAGAGTACAATTAAAGGACTGAGTTGGCAAAATGAGGTTAGATAATTGGGGAATTTTCGGACAGTGGGACGGAGAGTGCAAACAAAAGACCAGTAATGCATTGAGAAAAATGAAAGGTAACATAGTGTGCCGGGAAAGAGTAAATAGGGATTTTTTTTTTTTTTTTAAAGAAGAAATTAAAGTGGACAGGGGTGTATGTGAGGCAAGAAAGCATTAAAAGTAAGGACATTGGGAAGATTGCTGACGAATAAACCTTAGGGGTATTGAAAACGAGGAAACTGGGAGAGTGAGGGAGAATATGTGAGAGGTATTAGATTTTGGGAATTTTCGGGAGTGCGTTGGGAATTTAATACAAAACGAACCTAGAGAGTTATTGAAAAAAGGGGACATATAGTGCAATGCTACAGACGAGAGAAAGAGGGGGATTGGAAACTGGGGGACTGTGTAATAGGAGTGGTATTGAAAATTTGGAATTGAGATATAATGTTGAGCATTATCAGGATAGAGGGATTTTGAAAGTTGGGGAGTGTGTAGAGGAGTTTTCGTGTAGACAGATTTTGGAAATTGAAACTTTTATTAAAAAATTTAGCCTTAGGAATAGAATTCATTGTTGGTTACTTATTCATTGGTAAAATGGCTGAGTTTTTTGGGAGAAGTCGCTTTTAAAAGCACCTCGATACACTTGATACAATTTCAATTGTTATCAGTGTAGCCTATATAATGCACACCGTTATGCACCATGAGACTTACACGATTTGAACACAAGTTGTACAGCACGAAAATCAAGCAAACCCAACGAAATATACACACCGGAGAGTAACATTCATATTATATAATTTAATATACTTGGCCCCGAAAACGCCCCTATACGTCCCAGAGTGAGCACATGGGGCTGTGGACTGGAACTTGACGAACAGAGGCATAGAGAGGCACTTAATCACAGGAATTGGGTAGCGTTTGACAAATAATTGAAACTACAGGGATATTGAGATAATTTGAATTGGGATTATGTAAAAGAGAACGTATAACAGGAGCCCAGAGAGTTGGTGAAAAAAGAGGACAGACGAAAGGGTGAGCCGGGGAATGGTAAATACGGAAATCAAAGGGGTACCGGTACTGAAAACAAGGAACTGGGAGAATATGAGGATAGTGAGGTAATAGAAGGGAGGACAATTAAAGAGATATCATAAACAAGAGAAAGCAATGTGTAAGATCATGCTAAATAAGGGAGCCAATAAGTGATAACGCGAAAACTGAGGGAATAGGTGCTACAGACGTTTGGGAAGTGAGAACATTGGGGAGAAGTAGGTTGGAAATAGAGAACAGGATCATAGAACGGCGAAATAATACTAGAAAATGGGTAGCATACGGCGAAGAATAGTTAGTAGGGAGTTATAAGGATACTAACTGGTAGGACATTGGGAGAGTATGTTGAGGAATAGGGAAGAGGAGCCAAAAAAACATAGGATAGTTTATTAGGTTTAGTTTCTGCTGTCATATTACGCTAATGCCACTTGAAGCTGACGTTTTAAAAAGGAAAACAACACAAATCTCCCATTAACTACTTATTGAATAAAGTGTTTGTTGTGAGTTATAGGAATCCTAACTAAAACATGTGTGTGTGTGTGTGTGTGTGTGTGTGTGTGTGTGTGTGTGTGTGTGTGCGCGTGTGTTACAAAGAAGGAGAAGAGCGAGTTAATTACAAGCATTTTTTGGAAGTATGTGTGTGTGTGTGGGTGTGTATGATTACATATATCCATTATCTTTATGTATTCCAGTAATCGTTTAGCCTTTAACAGTAATTATTAAGAAAGCAATAATGGATATCAAGTTTGACGAGCATGAAACTCGCGTATACCATTAACATGATAAAATACTTGGTGAGGCCTTGTTAATTGATATAATGGAGAATATATGGCACGTATTTTACTACTTCGTTTTTATAAATATGTATTCCTGAAAACATATACTGGCATGGAATCTAAGTGATAAGTGCATTGTAATGTAGTGACCTATATGTAATTACTCTCCCTCTCCCTCTCTCTCTCTCTCTCTCTCTCTCTCTCTCTCTCTCTCTCTCTTTACGTGAAGTGCGAGATAAAATTGCACATTTCTTGGCAGAAATCTTCAGTAAATAAATAGAAACTGGAGAGGTCCCTGAAAACTGGAAATTAGCCAGTGTGACTACTCTTTAAGAAGGTGATCATAAGTGTCCCAAGAATTATCAGCCAATTTGTTTGAGTTCTATCATAGTAAAACTTTTAGAAGGGATACTAGTAGACAAGATAGCTGACTATCTGGAAATCCACAACTTAAGTACAGATTCCCAACATGGATACAGGCAACACTGAGCATGGGGGAGTATGACAAAAGTAGAGCTATAGACATCCTTTACTTAGATTTTATAAAAGCTTTTTGACAAAGTGTCTCATTACAGGCTAATGTCAACAGTGAGTGCACTAGGCATCAATACAAAAAGTCACAAACTTAATAGAAGGCTGGCTAACATACTTTTGGAGTTCCACAGGGATCTGTCCTTGGCCCACTTCTGTTTATCATGTACAGTATGTCAATGACATCGAAATTGGTCTGTTGAGTGCGATCTCCAAGTTTATAGATGACATAAATCTTGGAGTGAATGTGAAAGACCCTAAAAGGGTTGAACATCTCAGGATGGATCTGAACAGACTTTGCAAATGGTCTGAGATATGGCAGATGCCACACAATTTGGAAAAGTGCAAGGTGATGTATATCGGCCAAGCAAGTCCCAAGTCATGTTATTCGCTATTGGGAATGCCTCTGGAAGTGAGTGACTTGGAAAAGGATTTGGGTGTTCTGATTAGCAGTGACCTAATGTTTTCCAAACAGTGCACTGAAATAGAAGAAAGTTCAGAAATTATGGGGCTATATTAAGTGGTAATTTATTTATAGAAATAAGGAAATAGTCTGCACACTCTACAACACTCTGATACGGCCTCTCCTGGAGTATACTGTTCAATTCTGGTCTCTAGCACTCTTGAAAGATATAGAGCGACTGGAAAGAGTATTAGCTAGGGCTATAAAGCATATTCCATCGATCAGAAGACTGAGCTCTGAAGGCCGGTTGATCTCTTTTCGTTGGACATATGCATACTACAAGGTCAGCTCATTGGCGTTTTTAAATACGTAATGGGTTTGACAATGTGGATTATAGCAAATTGTTTATCATCAATATGAATACAACATGTAACCATGGCTGGAAGTTAGAATTAAAAAGGTTCAGCACTAGTATTTGTGGACACTTTTTCACATAATTATAAGATCTGTTCTACCTGGAACAAACTTCCCTCAGAAGCTGTTAGCAGTTCTTCAGTAGAGCAGTTCAGGAAAGAGTAGATAGTATTGTACACACTCTGTAGTCCACTGAACAATTTCTCTTTCCACTTAGAGTATCTCTCCGGAATTTTGAGATAGTAGTTATTCTTTGTAATGCTGGGATCACACATTCCCGTATATGCTCCCGACTGCTCCCGTACGAAGGTTTATTGGTAGTTGGCAACCGATTACGTAAAACGTAAGGGCATATTACGCAAAACGTAAGTGAAATTGTGTTCAGTCTGGGGAGTTGGTACGCATGACGGGAGTAGCCACGCGGGTCGGGGAGGTGCTGGGTGCGGGCTAGGCCGTGCCGTTTCTTTTGAAATTCAAATCACGATCGTGGCTCGCGCTCCCGTATGTCAAAAGTCGGGAAATTTTACGACCGTCCGGGCCATCACGGCCGTCTGACGGGAGCAGCCCCGTCAGACGTAAAACGCTCTGCCGTCAGACGTAAGCGGCTCCCGTCAATCGTAAAAAATTCCCGTCAAACGGGAAAGTTTAGGTTCGTCCGGGCGCATCTGGCAACAGCGCCGCACTGCGGGTTGGGGGGGAAGACGCGGCAACGTTGTACGGGGAGGGTATATAAGGACCGGCGGGACGCATTGCCGTCACACCTCTCACCACACCGCAAGAAGCAACCACCACCACGTCCAGCCAACCCTGCCACCCTACCACCCTCTGCACGCTTCACCTGCCCTGCCGTCCGTCACCATGCTGAAGAGGAACATGAAGAAGGCCAGGAAGCCTTCCCCTCCCCCCTCGACGCCTTCCGCCTCGACGCCTGCCACCCCTCCGCCTGCCCCCTCGACGCCTGCCACCTCTCCGCCTGCCACCTATCCGGCTGTCTCCTCTACGCCTGCCACTCCTTCCATTCAGCAGGCGATTGTGGCGTTTTGATCTCCTGATCTCCGTAGAGAGAAATGATGGCCTGGCAGGTGTCTGGAACAATTTGGCTGATGGTGTTGTGGGCAACCCGAAAGGAGTATTGCAGGCTCTTATAGGATGCACCCTCTCTCTTTCTTCTATACGTGCGTACGTGTGCGTGTAGGAGAGGAGGGGTGTGCATGTAAATGTGTACTGCGAATCATTCTGGTAATAATTATATTTCCACCTAATTTCCCACTTATAGTTATGTATTTAACGATTACCTCAATCTAATTTATGGTTAAATTTGAACTACTTATTGATGTTAAGAAATTATCTGCATTAAGGTGTGTTCACACCAAGGCCGCAACCAGACATAATATGGCGCAAGATGTCTGTCGTAAAGTGAAATTTCATTACATGACACAATTTTCTTGATATGCACTATACAGTTAAAAAACATATTTTTTTAATATACTACCGATACCTTGTTTACATACGTTTTTTCTTGTCTTGTTTCTTTTACTTAGCATTTTATTTTTGTGGTATAGATTGGATGTGCAAAAACAAGCCAAGTAAAAGCAAATATAACAAGAAAATACACAACTTAGTAATGTAGATTACAAAAAAAAAGCGTAACAATATGGTGCATAATTAAGATAATACAGGTGCAATTCTGTCAATTCAATGACATTTCACTTCAAGATACACATTTTGCGCCCTATTATAATGTCTGCTTGTGGCCTTGGTGTGAACTCACCCTTAGTCAATTTTGAGACAGTATTTATTTTTTGTAACTCTCTCTCTCTCTCTCTCTCTCTCTCTCTCTCTCTCTCTCTCTCTCTCTCTCTCTCTCTCTCAGGTAGTAAGCCTTTTAACTGTTCATCCTTCCTAATCTGCATACAAATTTCAAATGGTTGCTAGACTACGACAATTAAAACGGAGTCATTCATTGGGAAGGTTAGTATTCAATTTATTCCTTATTTCAAGGTTGTCTACTGATTTGACTGATATTTTCATTACTTCATCACTAATATTGGATATTATCACCATTTGAGGGCGACCACTTTATTGGTAATGTTTTCGAATATAGCTTCTTCAACGTGTTCAACTCTTTGGAGTTCATTTTTATGTCAACGATATATAGTAATTAAATCCATCAATATATTGTTCCAAGTCGATTATCAAAGCTAGTAGCATAGCAATTTGGTGTTATAACGATCACAAACTAATATCTTCATAGAAAACATATAATAAACACAAACATAAATACTACATTATTTATCGGTCTAAAATTAATGTGCGTTGTTTTATGTCAATCAATGGTCCACCATTCATGGCTTATAGCTATATATAAAAATATAGTTTCTTATGTTTTTAAGCCAGTTCCCCCTTCACATTTTTTTCCATTAAATTTTCCATTTCATGATTGTCCTCCTCGTGTCTCTCTCTCTCTCTCTCTCTCTCTCTCTCTCTCTCTCTCTCTCTCTCTCTCTCTCTCTCTCTCTCTCTCTCTCTCTCTCTCTCTCGTGCCCATCTCTAATCAGTATATTCTCCCCGATTTTTCCTGTTCAATTTTATCGCCATCAATTAATCTGACTGCGTTTTTTTATTATATTTGGCATTTATATTTCCATCCCTCTATCGCCAGGAGCCACGAGCAATCCCTTGTAGGATAATTATTGCAGTGACAATACAATCTCCACGCATTAAGAGGGAGGTAGTCGCTTGTTCTGGAGCCCCTTCTCCCTCATGTTTAGCATATTAGTTTTGATATTTTAGGACGTTCCTTCCGTTAGTTTGGCGATTTTGAGACCATTCGCCTCATTTTGTTGTCAATATTTAGACCTTCCGTGCCATTTAGGTGCCGATTTTTTTCCTGGCGAGCAATAGCGAGCCTGTCATTTTAGAAGGAAGCGGCCTTTGGCCGAGATTTTTTTTCTACCGAAAAATGTACAAATTTATCTTGAAAGGGGGTCTAGGGATGATTTTTAAGTTTGATGGAGGTTTAGCGAGGAAACTCAAAAATATTACATATATATTATATTATCATATACAGTATATATATATATATATATATATATATATATATATATTTTTATATATATATATATATATATACTATATATATATATATATATATATATATATATATATATATACACCATAAAACAAGCACTACCCCCTTAAGATCCAGACTTATACCCTGTACATTATAGGTAGGCCAGAAAGTCAGACCCCAACCCCTCATAACTCAAATCACGACTTCAGTAATAGAGCTAATATATCTACCAATTGGGAAGAGTCAGCCAGGGAGTAAGGAGGGAAATTTACAGCCCATTTGCCTTAGCCCATTTTGAGTTACAGAGGGTAGGGATAAATATTTTTGGTCTACTCCAAATGAATATACATTTTATATATAGTAGCAAATCATTTGTAAATGATGCAATTTTGTGACGTTGATATATATATATATACAGGGTGTTCAGAAAACATGTGTACAAAATGAAATGGGTGATAGGGAACACAGAATTAAACATTTTGTACTCTATGGAGGTATGTCCATAAATGCCTCCTTGCGGTGCTACAGGGTAGACAGTTTCAACGTAATTTCCCTAAATTTGTACCCTAACTTCTCTGGGAGTAATCCGTTTACATACAAACATGGTAATTTAATGTACACAACAGTATGCCATAAGACATCTTCGTTCAGTAAACAGTTCTGACTGATGATTAATGATTGTTAATCTTCTCTTCAATTTAATGTTCTTTTGTTTTTGCAGTGGACTGACATTAATAAAGTAATGTTCATACTTTTGTGTACATTAAATTACCATGTTTGTATGTAAAGGCATTACTCACAGAGAAGTTAGGGTACAAATTTAGGGAAATTACGTTGAAACTGTCTACCCTGTAGCACCGCAAGGAAGCATTTATGGACATACCTCCATGGAGTACAAAATGTGTAATCACCCATTTCATTTTGTACACATGTTTTCTGAACACCCTGTATATATTGTTACGTATCTTGATCCTCAAGTGGTTAACTTGATGAATCTAGATAGCACAGAGATATATATTAAGGTATCAGTCAGCTGAAGGCAAAACAAAAGTAAAATCTAATAAAATAATTTCCTGTTGTTGCTTCCTTTCCTTTTGGATCTTAGGACTTGGTATCCTTTATTGACTGATACTCTTTACTTATGAAAAATACTGAAACTAATTAAAGTCATGTAGTATTTATAAAGAATTATTATTTAACCGAAGCTTAGTAGGCTATGGTTATGAACCGAATAAGTTATAGCTAAAGAAGGACTATTAATTTTATAAAAATCTTGAAAGATAAATATTAAAGTAAGAATATTTCCGTCTCTTACCCTTTTTGAAATGAATAGATAGTTTTCTTATATGTCCTTTTATTTATATTTAATTTAATTATTCTTGGTTCTTGTCTTACGTTAATGGTATTATATTATTATTATCATCAGGAGTAATATCAAAGTCACATAAAAAGTTAGATATATATTTAATAATTAGTTAAATTTATTTCTTAACCACGTAACATTGAAGTTTGATTATGAGTAAATAAAGTTACAGGATCGTTTCATAGATTCGATTCAGGTCTCACTCAAATAATATGAAAAGCAAAATATAATATTTTGAAGCAAAAGAATTTTCTTCAGCTTAGGAAATCACTATAAGTAATATTAACACAGCCATGTTAGTCTAAGGCGATATTACTAATACGAGACAATAGCATCACCGTACTAAGCACCATTAAGCAATGTAAGCTTAATTCAAAGAAAATGAAAGAACTCGTAAGTATTAATATAAAACAATAGTATTACTTTCATCATAACCCAATTACTTAAAGAGTTGCTTTAGTCCACAAGTTAGTCAACTAAAATAGTTAAGTACATAATAAGAGCGTTAACGTTAATTCCCAATCACATATCTCACTAACCAACATAACATAAGTGTTTACACCGAACACACTTAACACACATTTATATAATCTGACTGACAGTCACAATCCCATTATAATACTTCACCCCGTCTTCCTCCAGCTGCAAGTTCACCTTCCCCAACTCCAAATGAGACTGATTTGAATGCCCACAACTCGGGTCTTATATACCAAACAATGATGGTGTAGGAACGAATCAGGAGGCGAGTGATGGTGCGCGCTCCAATCATAGCTCCTCGAATCACATAACAGGTGTGTCGTCCACTCACAGCTCCTGGCGTCGATCATACGTCATAGCATCGGTCATCGAGGTATGGGCGAGCTGGTATGGGGCGAGATGGTTTGCCCACTCGCTCGTTCGCTCGCTAGTCTGCTTCACCACTTGGGTAGTTTGGCTCCTTGAACTCTAATTCTAACTCTTAAATTAACATACAGGGCTCCGTATGTCAGACCTCCCCCCTAGAAAAGAGTTTAAGGAGTATAGTACATAATATTAAACATAATACATAAATAGATTCACCACCAGATTGGCAACAGCAAGATTATAATGAGGATATAAGAAGGATATCACCCAAAGTAGGCAACGTCTCCAGGTACCACATCAGAACATAGCCGGAACGTAGCTGGAGCGTTATTCGAACTGCAAGGCATCTCACAGCTGAAGGCTTGAAAGCGCACTACAAAAGCATAATATTTACCTCGCTACAAGGGAGAGCTAATTGCCAAAATCCTCTCATTAAATTAAACTTACTGCTGTATGAGGCCAACCCGGTAAATGCAATCTTTGATCCGTAGCAGTGGGTAGGTATCGTTCTTTGTGACAGCATTGACTTGCCTATAGACCCTACAAAACCTATGGCTCCCGTCTGGCTTTGGCACAAGTATGACCGGACTACTCCACTGGCTTAAGGCCCTTGTGATCAGCTGGTTTGAAAAAATTAAGTCAAGCTCGACCTGCAGTATACTCCTGCGTTGTGGCGAGACACGGTAGGGGGATAGTTTAATGGGAGTTGCATCCCCTACGTCGATGTCGTGCACGGCCAAAGAAGTGAGCCCTGGAGTATCACGGAACACATTGGGAGACTGAGATAAAACAGAGATTAGTTGGTTCGCTTGATCAGAGGGAAGATGACATAGTTTAGATGGTAATTCCCTCAAAGCCACTGAATTATACTGAAAGTTGGATAGGCTACATGACAAGTCAAAGTCTGCATGGATACCTTCAGGCTCTGGAACAGTCTGTTGCGGGTCAGTAAGAGAACTGAAGACTTTGTCCGCACCAGGCTGCTCACAGGTCCTGACATTCACTGCCACAGTGGGAGAATCTGGAGGAGAGGAATCAGGGGACCTATGGTAGGGCTTCAACATATTTATATGGAATACTTGCGTGGGCTTTCTCCTGTCTGGGGTAGTTACTAGATAATCGGTAATGCTCACCCTCCGAATGATCTTATATGGGCCCCTGAACTTGGCAGATAAAGGTTGGCCAAAAAGGGGGAGCATGACCAAAACCTCATCACCGGGCTTAAACTCCCTCTCACGGGCTTTTCTGTCATACCATTTCTTCATGGAGCTTTTAGCCACTGTCAAGTTTTGAGCGGCAAACTCACATGAGGATCTCAGCCGGGTTTTGAAATCTGAAACATACTTGAGGAGGTTTTGGTTCCCCTCCTGGCCAACTAGGCTATCTTGCAATAGTTGCAAAGGACCTCTTACCTGGTGACCGAAAACTAGCTCATTAGGGGAAAAACCCAGGGATTCAGTTGGAACCTCACGAGTAGCAAATAAAAGAAAAGGTACCCCCTTATCCCACTCAACTCCGGTCTCTGTACAATACTTACGTAACATTCCCTTTAATGTCTGATGATATCGTTCGAGAACCCCTTGACTCTCTGGGTGGTAGGTGCTAGACTTTACATGCTCGATACCCAACTCCTTCAGGGACTGCTGGAAAATGTTAGAGGTAAAATTAGTTCCTTGATCACTTTGCACCTCATGGGGGAAACCCATTCTGGTGAAAAATTTGAGCAGTTCCTTGATTACAGTTGGAGCAGAGGTAGTCCTTAAGGGTATAGCCTCTGGGTAGCGAGTTGCCATGTCCATGATAGTTAATAAATAAATGTTACCTTGGGAAGTCTTAGGCAATGGCCCTACAATATCCACTACCACCCGAGTAAAAGGATTCTCGAAAACGGGCAAGGGCACCAGAGGATGTACAGGCACCTTCTGATTGGGTTTTCCTGTCATCTGGCAAGTGTGACACACTCTACAACACTCCACTACATCTGCACGCATTCCTGGCCAGTAAAAGTGGGCTCTGATTCTGTCTAGAGTTTTTCTCACACCTAGGTGTCCTGCCAATGGTATACAATGTGCCATTTCCATGATATCTCTACGACAAGGTTTGGGGACTACTACTTGATGGATGTCCCAAGCCCCGTCATCGATTGGTCTGTGTGGCGGTCTCCATCTTCGCCACAATACTCCTCCTTTGAGGTAGAAACATTCACCACCCTCCTTCTCACATTCCTCTTCACTCACGGACCTGGCAGCTAACTCCTTGCATTCACAATCATCTCTCTGTAGCTCTACCAGGCCACTAGGACAATTTGGAGGGGTTTCATGGTCATCGTTAGGGTCAAGATGAGCCATAAAGGTGTCAGATAAATCCACCTCAGTCACATCATCAGGCACAGTTGGAGCATCATTCACACTCTCATCATCCCTTTCATCAACTCTTACATTCGGTACATTTCGGTCTGAGGGAACTGCTACTCGAGACATTGAACGTGTGACAGCACACACAGGGAAAACAGTTGGCATCTCCTTTTCGAGCTCACCGGTTAGTGGCTCGTTAACAGGGGAAAGTGACAAAATGGGGTCTGGTCGGACCTTCTCACCTGCTACATCATTCCCCAAAAGGAGTTACCCCAGGCACAGGGATATCTTGGGACCTACACAAAGCTATGGTGGCCTCACCCTGTAGTAACTCGCATTCAATTTCGCCTTTTACCAAGTATGCATAAAACTGGCCTCCAGCACCTCTCATTACAACTGGTTCGCCAGGTGGGCACTCAGTGTAAGGATTCACCATGAGGGTGCTAGTAGAACCTGTGTCTCTCAGAATTTTTACCTCATGCAGCAACCATTTAGTCTCACGTTGCCAGATGAAATAAAGGGACGGTAACTGTCCTGCACTGATGGTGAAATTATTATTGGTTTAACCCTTGTGGGTTGCACCACACATGCTACTACACCCCTGTCTAGATGATTTACGTTAGCTGCTAGGTACTCCTGTCGAGAGTCCTGCATTAAAGGAACTTTTGGTGCTAGGTACTCCTTCTGTCGGGAGTCCTGCATTACAGGCACATATGGAGTTTGAGATACGGCGGCAACTGTCTGCCCCGATCTCTCGGTTCTCTCCTTGGCCCAGCACTGATAAGCTAGGTGGCCTCTCTTGCCACAAAAAGTACATACTTTAGGGGATACGGGAAAGTTCCCTCTTTGAGCATTACTATTAGATTGGGGCCCACCTCTGTTACCATTGCCCTGAGTCGCATTTTTAGTTGGGGGAACATTTCTATTTTGGCTAGCTGGGGAAGACGTTATAGGCTTGTGACTGGGTCGGTCAGATTTGTGATTTGGATACTTAAAATTAGAGCTAGAATTATCGTAGGGCTTCTTTCCACGAAATTTGTTGTTGAGCACGTATGTGTCAGCCATGTCAGCGGCGTCGGCAAGACAATCTACCTTTTTCCCCTTTAAGTGATAGGATACAGAAGAATCAATTTTCCATAGGAAATTTTCTAACAGGACCAACTCCTTCAGATCGTTGTAGCTTGTGACTTTCTTACTCTTGACCCAATGATTGAAAGTTTTAGTCATGGTCCTGGCAAATACCTTATGGGTTTCTTCTACTTTCTTCTGGTTTTTACGGAAAGATTGCCTGTAAGCCTCAGGCTGCAATTGATAGGTTTTTAGGATAGCTTCTTTGAGATTGTCATAATCCTGCCTAACTTCTGCTACTTCTGACAAATACGTGGCTCGAGCCTGCCCTGTCAAAACAGTTGGTAACATAAAAGGCCATTGATCTCTTGTCCACTTCATACCTCCAGCAACTTCCTCAAACAAAACAAAGAAATCCTGCACATTATCCTCAGTGAAAGGTGGAATGACACTAGTCATAGTTAATCCCAGAGGGGGAGCAATTTCGGGAGCATTTGTATGGACATTTAGTTGAGCCGTACGATATTGATATTCACATTGTTCGGTCGTTGCACTGGCATTTAGTCTGGCTTGTTCGGTCTTTGCTTCGGCATTTATTCTGGCTTCTTCGGTATTTATTCTGGCTAGTTCTATTTTTAGTTTGGCTTGTTCTAGTTCGAATATTTGATCACCGGTCAAACCAGGTGGCAATTGTATATCAAGTTGGCTAGGTTTACTAGGGATCCCACCAACTGCTCCGTCACCCTCCCCGCCTTCTACAGGGAACAGGTGGGTTTTTATGGTCTGAGCCACCTCTACTTTAGACATGTTTGAGACAGATAATTGGAGATGTGAGGCAAGCACTTTCAGTTCAGATTTTGACAGACAGTCAATATCAGGGGATGTGGGTTCTGATTCTATGAAAACTCGAGCATCTTCTTCATTAATTAGTTGAGGCATGATTAATATTTGGTTGTTAAGTAGTGAAACGTTAATGAAACTGAGTGAAACTGTATGAAACGAATCCTGGCAAGGTCGCCACTCTTCTGTTACGTATCTTGATCCTCAAGTGGTTAACTTGATGAATCTAGATAGCACAGAGATATATTAAGGTATCAGTCAGCTGAAGGCAAAACAAAAGTAAAATCTAATAAAATAATTTCCTGTTGTTGCTTCCTTTCCTTTTGGATCTTAGGACTTGGTATCCTTTATTGACTGATACTCTTTACTTATGAAAAATACTGAAACTAATTAAAGTCATGTAGTATTTATAAAGAATTATTATTTAACCGAAGCTTAGTAGGCTATGGTTATGAACCGAATAAGTTATAGCTAAAGAAGGACTATTAATTTTATAAAAATCTTGAAAGATAAATATTAAAGTAAGAATATTTCCGTCTCTTACCCTTTTTGAAATGAATAGATAGTTTTCTTATATGTCCTTTTATTTATATTTAATTTAATTATTCTTGGTTCTTGTCTTACGTTAATGGTATTATATTATTATTATCATCAGGAGTAATATCAAAGTCACATAAAAAGTTAGATATATATTTAATAATTAGTTAAATTTATTTCTTAACCACGTAACATTGAAGTTTGATTATGAGTAAATAAAGTTACAGGATCGTTTCATAGATTCGATTCAGGTCTCACTCAAATAATATGAAAAGCAAAATATAATATTTTGAAGCAAAAGAATTTTCTTCAGCTTAGGAAATCACTATAAGTAATATTAACACAGCCATGTTAGTCTAAGGCGATATTACTAATACGAGACAATAGCATCACCGTACTAAGCACCATTACGCAATGTAAGCTTAATTCAAAGAAAATGAAAGAACTCGTAAGTATTAATATAAAACAATAGTATTACTTTCATCATAACCCAATTACTTAAAGAGTTGCTTTAGTCCACAAGTTAGTCAACTAAAATAGTTAAGTACATAATAAGAGCGTTAACGTTAATTCCCAATCACATATCTCACTAACCAACATAACATAAGTGTTTACACCGAACACACTTAACACACATTTATATAATCTGACTGACAGTCACAATCCCATTATAATACTTCACCCCGTCTTCCTCCAGCTGCAAGTTCACCTTCCCCAACTCCAAATGAGACTGATTTGAATGCCCACAACTCGGGTCTTATATACCAAACAATGATGGTGTAGGAACGAATCAGGAGGCGAGTGATGGTGCGCGCTCCAATCATAGCTCCTCGAATCACATAACAGGTGTGTCGTCCACTCACAGCTCCTGGCGTCGATCATACGTCATAGCATCGGTCATCGAGGTATGGGGGCGAGCTGGTATGGGGCGAGATGGTTTGCCCACTCGCTCGTTCGCTCGCTAGTCTGCTTCACCACTTGGGTAGTTTGGCTCCTTGAACTCTAATTCTAACTCTTAAATTAACATACAGGGCTCCGTATGTCAGAATATATATATATATATATATATATATATATAATCCTTTCTAAATATTTCTCGCATTTCTGCAGCTTCTATTTCGACCATTTATTTGTCAATTTGCCAGGAACAATATATTTAATTAGTTAATCAATTACCGGTATTCCTTATTACCTATAGGGTCCAACATTTGTTGGGTTATTATGAGAGTTTGTTTATGTATTAATGAATATTTTGCTTGTTTTTGACATTTAATAGCAATTTATGTTAATGTCCCCTAGGCCATGAAAAATGCATTTCCAAACTTCCTTCACATTGAAATATGTTCGGCCAGACCCCCTTCCTGCTAAATTTGTATTTTTTTCTATAGAAAAATGTCTCGACCAAAGGTCGATTTCAGTTACAGGCTCGCTATCACTCGCCCAGAAAAAAATCGACCCCTACATGGGGTTATGCTCCCTATTATTGCAAACTAATGGGATGAATCGTCTTAAAAGCGCCAAACTAATGGAACAACACAGATGAGGCCCGAAAAGCTCTCCCTCGGACCTAATAGGATTAATAGTGACTTAATTCACCGGGTTGCACTTTTTTTGACGTTGATATATTTTACTAACCAATCCCTTCATAATATATATATGTTTTTGTTCCTATATTCCAACTACTCCCTCTCAGGCATAGGCTAAGAGCTTGTACATTCAACCGTACATTGAACGGCGAAGCCCGTGAGGTCTCGTTCCAGTCTAGGGAGTAAGACTTGTGAAGCACTTTGGGATACAACCAGCCCCCAATATCTTGCCTTCGCAAGATGCACGGTTCCCCACACACGGATCGAAGCAGCCACATCTCTGAAGCTGCTTCGCTCAAGTGCTTCACTGTCTCACCACCTAGACTCGGACCCTCATTCTCAGAACGCTACCTATTGAGCAATTAACTCATGTATTTTGAATATGGGAATATTCATATAATGCTATTTAATCAGGGAACAATGAGTTTTTTTTTTTGGCGTTTCGGTGGGCTTTGTGGTAATGCACTGATATTAGGTACAGCACAAATTCCATCCCAATAATATCTTCCCATTGATGCATCGGGGTTCGAACCCAGGACCATTGGGTTACCAGTCCAGTGGCATGACCACTCCACCACACCTCCCCTATCTCCTATCTATCTCCTTTCTGCCTAACATACATTTATAGTGTCCCTAGAAGCAATGTAGTTATAGTCCATTCATTATAGGTAGGCCAGAATTCCTGACCCCTAACCCTTGTAACTCGAAAAAGGAACAAATAACCTGTACATTTGCACACCTATTCCCTGGCTGACTCTTCCCAAATTAGGTAAATATTAGCTCGATTACTCAATTCTTTATTTTTAGATATAGAGGTTAGTGGTAAATATTGTAGGTCTAATTATATCAGACTATAGTTACTTACACAATCTTACACTTAATCCATAAGTCAAGGAAACAATCTTGTATTATAAGAAGTATGTTGTCAGTTTTTTCTTAACCCCTTCAGCACGATGATTTAACTTTCACCCTTGTCTGGT
The DNA here is from genome assembly GCA_032716605.1 of Paralithodes platypus. Lineage (NCBI taxonomy): Eukaryota > Metazoa > Arthropoda > Malacostraca > Decapoda > Lithodidae > Paralithodes > Paralithodes platypus. Next base: position 53,054,904 of record CM064480.1, on the reverse strand, counting down.
TATCACAAGACGATTTTGTTCTAGCTTTTGATCTACGTTCAGGATTCAAAGAGGTAAATACGATTCAATATTCCCTCTGCATAACATAGGTCCTTCTTAAACTGCATTAAATCGTCAGAGTAAAAGGTAAACTGATGTCATAGTGTTCAAGGGGTATTTAATTACTGATTTGTCTTTAGAAGTTAAGGGGGATGATCGTTTTTCTGGTCCCCTTTCTCCCTAGTGTTTAGTCCCATTAGTTTTGAGAGTTTTAGACGTTCGGCCCATTTGTTTGGCGATTTTAAGACCTTTCGTCCCATTCCGTTATATATTTTAAGACCTTTCGTGCCATTTAGGTGTCGAGTTTTTCCTGGCGAGCGATAGCGAGCCTGTAATTGTAAGAGGAACCGGCCTTTGGCCGGGAAAATTTTCTACCAAAAAAATTACAAATTTATCTTGAGGGGGGGGTCTAGAGGATGTTTTTCTTAGTTTGAGGGATGTCTAGCGAGGAAACTAAAACATTATGAATGAATGCATTTATAGGCCAAACAAGCAGTCAGTGTCCCATTAAGTTTAGCATAGTTCTGTTATATAATTTACTTGGTTGTCTTTATCTTCGTCCTTTTTCCTGACTTTCTTCGATTTGTTTGTCTGTTTTGGGTCTATCATTTACTATTGTCTATTTTGTCTTCTTTTTTTACTGTTGTCTGTTTTCTGTCGACGTTATGTTTGACTCTTATGTTTGACTCTTATGTTTGACTCTTATGTTTGACTCTTATGTTTGACTCTTATGTTTGACTCTTATGTTTGACTCTTATGTTTGACTCTTATGTTTGACTCTTATGTTTGACTCTTATGTTTGACTCTTATGTTTGACTCTTATGTTTGACTCTTATGTTTGACTCTTATGTTTGACTCTTATGTTTTACTCTTATGTCGTTCTATTTTGTATTTACTACTGTCCTTTCTACATTGGCCCATTAGCCACTCTTCTCTTGTTTTCGTGTTTTGTGATTAAAAATTGTGTTGATTGTTTTGACACTTTAAGCATTATGTATTCCCTTATTATCTATCGGTGTTTGGTAATAATTTTATCTTCATATGTCTAGCTTTTTCTCTTGTAATCAGTGCTTTGGCGTTTATTCTTTCTATAACTTAAACAATTTTCAAATGTGTTAGTTGTAATATGTTCTAGCAATCGTACCTATAATCAATTATTAAATCAATTAAAGCAATTAATCAATCATATGCAACAGTTGTCTATTACAGACAGACACACATACTCTCACACACGCTCTCTCAATCTCACACACGCTCTCTCTCTCTCTTTCTTTGTGCTTCATTTTTTCACAAAAACTATGTAAATTAGATATAACCTAAGCAGCGTTCCTAACCTAAATATATTGTTGTTCTCTTGCTTTCCTTTGCACTCCTTTTTAGTTTGTCCTTTGTACTCTCGTCCTCACTCTCACTCTCTCTCTCTCTCTCTCCCTCATCCCGAGGCAGTCCGTCATTATCCGCTATGCACCCTCTCCCTCTTTTCTCTCTCTCTCCTCCTTCCTCACTTCTCTCTTCTCTTCCTTCTCGTTAATTTTCCCTCATATATCGGTCCTGTGCCTCTTCCCTCGACCACAGGGAAGGTCCGAATTGTCTCTTGAACCGGCCGATTATGGTCCTCTCTCTCTCCTCTCTTCTCTTCCCCATATCTCTTTTATCTTCTCTCTCTCCTTCTCTGCTCGCCCCTTCCTATCTCTCTCCTACCTCTCTCCTCTCCTCTCTAATTCCCCTGGCTCATTTATCGGACCTGTGCCTCTTCCTTCTCTCTTTCCCTCTACCTCTTCTCTCCTCTCCCTCTCTCTCTCTTTTCTCTTATCTATTTTATACCCTCTTTCCCCTCATCTCTCTCTCTCTCTCTCTCTCTCTCCCCTCATCTCTCTCTCTGCTCTCTTCTCTTCCTTCGACCACAGGGGAGGGCCGATCGGTCTCATGGTCCAGCCGATTATGGTCTCTCTCTCTCTCTCCTCTCTTCTCCTCCCACTCGCCCATTTCCTCCTACAAATATGGCCCGTGTCTCTTCCCTTTCCCTCTTCTCTTTCCTACTCTCTCTCTCTCTCTCTCTCTCTCTCTCTCTCTCTCTCTCTCTCTCTCTCTCTCTCTCTCTCTCTCTCTCTCTCTCTCTCTCTCTCTCTCTCTCTTCTTCTTTTCTCTTGCTCCTCTCTCTCTCTCTTCTCTCTCTGCTCTCTTCTCTTCCCTCGACCACAGGGGAGGGCCAATCTGTCTCATGGTCCGGCCGATTATGGTTTCTTGATGAAATTTTCACGCTTTGCTGAATTTCCATTAAGGCGGCCGCCCGTTCGATTAGTGTGCTGTGATCCTAGGTCTGATCCCCTCCCCCCTCTGTGTGTGTGTGTGCGTGTGCGTGTGCTAGTGTGTGTGAGTGTGATTGTGTGTTAGTGTAAGTGTTATTTTGTTTTCTCTCTCTCTCTCTCTCTCTGTAAGTGTGTATGGTGCTTGTGGTTGTTTGTTTTGTGGGTGTGTAGTGTAATCGCCAGTGTAAATATAATTTCAGCATGTATTTATGTTTGTATGTGATAGTGTGTGCGTGTGTGCGCCTGTGTTTATCCGGATGTTTGTGTGTGAGTATGAGCGTGTTTATGTGCATGTTTTTGAATAGGTAGGTGAGTATGAGGGTAAGTGAATGTGCACTAGCCTGTGTATCCTTACGGGAACGTTATGTGTGTTTATGTGCACGTGTGTGTTTGTGTGTGTGTCCGAATGAGTATGTGTGTACGAATGCTTAAATGTGAGTGCGCGCGCGCGAACGTTTCAGTAAATACAGTGGGTGTGCTTGCATAGGCACCTGGACGTTTCAGTATACATGGTTGAGTTATTGGGTTTGTGAGAGTAAAATAGTGCTCGCATATTGGTGTCTGGAATACATTTCGTTGAACAAGAATACCAACACATAATATAACACTGAACTACACAACAAAATTGTTTGTTCAATGTAACACAAATGAAGCATATGACATAATAGTCCACAATGTACGTGTTCAAATTAGCACAAATGAACGATTGAAACACTTTTCATGTATCATTGTTCTTACATTTGGACATACAAAGTTTACAGTGTAGCAGTGGAAAACGAGTATGGATTGAGAGAGAGAGAGAGAGAGAGAGAGAGAGAGAGAGAGAGAGAGAGAGAGAGAGAGAGAGAGAGAGAGAGAGAGAGAGAGAGAGAGAGTAAAAGAGAGAGGGAGAGAGAGTAAAAGAGAGAGAGAGAGAGAGAGAGAGAGAGAGAGAGAGAGAGAGAGAGAGTATAGAAAGGAGCAAGCAAAGAGAAAACCATCGTCAGAAAAAAGAAAGACAAGTTAGGGAAGCGTTGAACAAAAGGTAATAGGCAATTAAACTGGGCATGTGAAAAGCAGAGCAGACTGGGAATTCATAGAAGCAGAGAAGGGGGGAGGGGGAGGGGGTGGGGGGGGGGCTGTTGATGGGGTCTTTAGGTTTAAGCCTTTGACCGTCATGGGTGTTTTGGCATATATTCTCTTGCTGACGTCAGACGATATTATTCAAGTCTGCAGAACCAACATTCGTGATAAAGGTTAATCCAAACAGGACTGAGGCCACTATTAGCTGGTTTGAAAAAATGAGAGAGAGAAAGAGAGAAAGAGAGAGAGAGAGAGAGAGAGAGAGAGAGAGAGAGAGAGAGAGAGAGAGAGGTAATAATGGTCAATTAGATATACGCATTAGATATAATGGCTGTTTTGAAAGAGGCAGGATATACACATAAGATGGGTGGGCTGAACAGGATAATGAATAGCTTGACAACCGAAGGGAGTTGTAAACAAACATTAGAGTGGTAAGAAAAATACACACTCAATAGGATTATATAACAGGATTAAAGAATGGCACGAACATCGTAGAAAACTATATGGTAAGCCAATTTTATAAATATATAGACAGACAAGAGGAATAAAACAGGATAAAGAATGGTAAGACAATTTAAGGAAATATAGACAAGCAAGAGGAATATTTGTCACACAGGTCAGGATGACTTAAAACGAGGTCGTAGGATGAAAGATAGATTAATGATCAAGATAATGTAGAGAGGTCACGAAGGGTTACTACAGAACATAGTCTATAGAACAAAATCGGCAAACCACTTTGAAAAATCTATTTATATTCACTTGGCGAAAAATGTAAGTGGTTGGCAGTTTATTTATCTATACATATTGAACAAATATGACACTATTATGCCTCTGCATCGTATTAATGTTAACGTCTCATAATTAAAAACATATTTTGATACAAAAGTATCGTAATAGCTGTGTAATCAAGATTAGGAAATGGTCATTAACCCTTTCACGCATTTATGACGCAGAGGTTGTCAGATTAGCAATACGAAATAGAGTTCTCTCACTCTTATAATTACCTCTCCAAAATTAGTTTTCTGCCCACAGCTAACTCAAAGACAACTGCAGAGGTTGAAGTAACTAAATAAAGGTTTCTAAATACCCCTGATGGTAACAAAGGCTTTAAAGTATTCCCAATAGGCTCAAAATCGCGTCATATGTCGGAGAGGGTTAACGTCAGCTAAGAAGAAAAAAAAACTATAGTGGGTCAAGACATATCTATTAACTCGGAATAAATAGAACGGACAGCTATATGGGAGCAGGGAATAGTCGAGGACACATTACAAATGGTCATAATAATAGTCGGAAAGTGTTAATAAGAATAGGTTGCAGCTCAGAAGCATATAACATTCTGTAAATATTAGGTCAAAATAAATACATGACAATCAAGGAGGAACTATAATGTGATATACCACAACACACTGCATGAATCACACTAAAACTCACAGAAAACACGCGTATGCAAGTGAAATGTAGTTAACTACAACATAAAATTGGACATACTTTGACACTTTACATATACGAGAAAACAAGGTGAAGGATGACGAAAGCATAGGCGTACAATATATCCGATGACTTACCCATATAAAATACTAACAACATATAGAATAAGACAGAAAAGGGCACTTAATGAAAAAGTAAGCAAGCTATAGAAAAGGGGAGGGAAGCTGGTCACTGGGTTGTGAAGGATGGTGAGTCTGTGCGGGACAGGATAATAATGGTAGGTGATGCAGGACACGACGAGGACGGACGAGGCAGGTCAGTAATGGGAGGTGATGCAGGACACAACGAGGACGGACGAGGCAGGTCAGTAATGGGAGGTGATGCAGGACACAACGAGGACGGACGAGGCAGGTCAGTAATGGGAGGTGATGCAGGATACAACGAGGACGGACGAGGCATGTCAGTAATGGGAGGTGATGCAGGACATAACGAGGACGGACGAGGCAGGTCAGTAATGGGAGGTGATGCAGGACACAACGAGGACGGACGAGGCAGGTCAGTAATTGGAGGTGATGCAGGACACAACGAGGACGGACGAGGCAGGTCAGCAATGGGAGGTGATGCAGGACACAACGAGGATGGACGAGGCAGGTCAGTAATGGGAGGTGATGCAGGACACAACGAGGATGGACGAGGCAGGTCAGTAATGGGAGGTGATGCGGGATGGACGAGGCAGGTCAGTAATGGGAGGTGATGCAGGACACAACGAGGACAGACGAGGCAGGTCAGTAATGGCAGGTGATGCAGGACACGACGAGGATGGACTAGGCAGGTCAGTAATGGGAGGTGATGCAGGACACAACGAGGACGGACGAGGCAGGTCAGTAATGGGAAGTTATGCAGGACACAACGAGGACGGACGAGGCAGGTCAGTAATAGGAGGTGATGCAGGACACAACGAGGACGGACGAGGCAGGTCAGTAATGGGAGGTGAAGCAGGACACGACGAGGACGGACGAGGCAGGTCAGTAATGGGAGGTGATGCAGGATACAGCAACCAGAGCAGGACATGGCAAACAATGAAAAAACAGCTAAGTGAAAGGAGTGACTTGGCTGATTTCTTCAATGATTAGGGAAAACACAACAGCATAACTACGACACATGAAGAATAGGGAACTTAACCCCTTCTATATCGGCGACCTTTCTTTAATTTTAATCTAGCTTTATTAAGAGGACTTTGTGCAGTTTAGGAATTATCTGTGGTAGTGAAAAAGGTTAAGTGAGATTGTTCGAGGCTTGTTAATTTCTAGATGCCCTTTTGAAACTGAGTAAAACCGTAAAGAGTAAAGTTAAAAGGACATCGCCGGTACAGAAGGGGTTTATGATAAAGTAAACTCGGTCATAGCTAACTATAGAAAAGGGGAGAGAAGTTGGGCACTGGGATGTGAAGGGTGGCGAGTCTGTGCGAGACAGTACATTATTAGGTGGTGATGCAGGACAACACTAGGACAGGCAGAGCAAGACAGGACAAGGCAGGGCAGTAACTGAAGGTGATGAAGGACAAAAAGAGGACACACATTGCAGGACATGATAAGGGAAGACAATAATATTAAGTGATGCAGGACAAAAAGGGGGCAGACAGGACATGATAAGACAGGACAGTAACCGGAGGGGACGCAGGACAAAAATGGGACAGACAGGACAGGATAATACCAGACAGTAACATAAGGTGATGCAGGACAGCAAGGGAACAGACAAGACAGGATAATACAGGACAGTAACAGAAGGTGATGCAGGACAGAAAGGGGACAGACAGGACAGGATAATACAGGACAGTAACAGAAGGTGATGCAGGACAGAAAGGGACAGACAGGACAGGATAATACAGGACAGTAACAGAAGGTGATGCAGGACAGAAAGGGACAGACAGGACAGGATAATACAGGACAATAACAGAAGGTGATGCAGGACAGAAAGGAGACAGACAGGACAGGGCATGATAAGGGAGGGCAGTAACAGAAGGCGATGCAGGACAAATAGGGGACAGACAGGACAGGATATGAGAGGACAATAATATTAGGTGATGCGGGACAGAAAAGGGACAGGCAGGGCATGATAAGGGAGGAAAGTAACAGAAGGTGATGCAGGACAGAAAGGGGACAGACAGGGCAGGATAAATGAGGACAGTAACAGGAGGGGACACAGGACAAAAAGGGGACAGACAGGACAATAATAAGAAGTGATACAGGACACATCGAGGATACACGGGGCAACACAAAGAAGGGTAGAACAGCTAATTACAAGGACACATAAACAAAACACACATTTAAATCAGGCCAGTCCAGGGCAAGGTTTATAATAGGGTATAGAGGCTGGACAATGAGTTGTGAACGAGGGCGAGTCTGTGCGAGACAGGACAGTAATAGAAGGTAAAGCAGGACACAACCAAGACAGACACGAGCAGGCTATAACTATTAATGACATTACAGTTATGTGCAAGCAAGGAGATGGCTGGTTTAGGACAGACGAAATGATAATATAACAAAGTAAATTAGGAACATGGCCTAGGTCGTACAGCACGACTGTTATACAAATTTAGGTAAGGGAATACTGAACTAATAGCAAGGGGTAGGATGGCAAAGATGAACAAAGGAAAACATTTAACTGGTAAGGAAGCACATGGCAGGTTATGACCAGGTAAAGCTTCATTATCCATTTTATAGATTGGATGGATAGAACAGCCATAGTAAACAGGCTTGGCCAGGATAAACAATGCCAGTAGAGACCAGGGTGATGAATGACTGGGCAGATATGAAAATGGCGAACGGATTGGTAGAACACTTCAGAACAGGGGAATACACTGAAGGACAGAGCAAGGCAGAATATGGAAGGTCAGACCAGGACACAATACAAAGGGTTTGAGGTCAGACAGGCGGGGTAGGGAATATAAGGGTAGGATTATGGTACAGTACTAGTTAAGGGGGTCACCGTTTTTTGTTTCTCTTTCTCTCCTTTTCTCTTTTTCTCTGGCTTGTATCCATTCGGCCCCATTCAGCCAACTGTTTTAGGACGTTTATTCCCATCCATGTGTCGATTTATTCCTAGCGAGCGATAGCGAGCCAGCATTGTATGGAGAAATCCGGCTTCGCCGGAGAAATTTTTCTATCAACAAATTTACAAATTTAGCTTGCTGTCAAAACAAAAAAATATATATGCTGGCTCGCTACCGCTCGCCAGGAAAATATTGACACCTGGATGGGGGTAAACGTCTTAAAACAGTAGGCTGAATGTGGCCGAATGGATACAAGCCAAAGAGAGAGGGAGAGAAAGAGAAAACAAAAAGTAGGGCTCCCTTAATTAAAGGAAGGAATCAGAGCAAACCAATATACGGATGGGCAGAGTCGACCTAGGCAAGAGGCCAATGTCAGGCAGAGAATAGGTTGACAAGGACTGGTCAGAGTTGCGCAAGCTAAGATGTAATTATATAGATAAAGAAACTATAAGGCAGGAAAACAAAGAAAGGCAGAACAGATTCGAGTAAGAAAGGACCAGGCCAGAAAGTGTAAGGAAGGAATATGGAAGAACAAGTCAAGGAAGAAACATGCATACCACTACAATTGAAAAACTACCAGGCTAAAACAATGACCTTATAGAAAATTAAAATCAAAGAAACACAAAAGAAACACCGGAAAACATAGGTGGAAATATATTACTTGAACGTGAACAAATAAAATAAATAAACACATAAATATATAAACATGAATACAAATATAAATACATAAATACAAATATAGTCTTTGAAACCCGTCCGGAAATTGGATGAATCAGAGGTTGTGCTGGCCAAGACAATTGAACTAGTCATGATATACGAAAACGATGTGATACACAATAATTGAGTACCGTGAAATGACCTAGCTTCGGACGGGGCTATACTTCGGACATTTCTGGATAAAAGTGTGTAAGCTACAGTTACGGAAAAATGACTCTGCATTATGGAAGAACACCACAGACATACTTGTTTTTCCATAACATCATGTATTTATCCTATAACTGTGTTTCATTGTATATTTTTTCTAAAGTGTCCGAAGTTATCTCCCCCTTCGAAGTTACGTCATGTTTTTTTTCTTTTTTCTATGTGATTGAGGGAGGCAAGAGGCAGAACTGCCTATAGCGGGTGCTACCCCCATAGTTGAATACTTGGATGCCAAGAACTGAAAATAATATGAACACATTAGATACGCCATCACACCAATGTAGAGTATAAGTTAGAACACAATATTATATAATAGCAGAACAATTGGGTATAACAGCAGACTGAGGGAGATTATTGAGAGAGAGAGAGAGAGAGAGAGAGAGAGAGAGAGAGAGAGAGAGAGAGAGAGAGAGAGAGAGAGAGAGAGAGAGAGAGAGAGAGAGAGAGAGAGAGAGAGAGAGAGAGAGAGAGAGAGAGAGAGAGAGCGATAGTTAGAGTTAGTGAATGAAACAGGACAGGATTTGTCAGGTCAAATTAGAATGAAACAGATAGAAGAGTAAGGCAAGAAGCAAGACAGGATAAGTAAAGATAGAGCAACACAGTTAAAATGGTCAATATAGAGCAAAGGAAAGAGCAGGATAGGTCAAGGCCACAGAGAAGCACCATAGAGAAGAACTGGTCAACATAGAGCAAGGAAAAGAGCTGTGGGTCAGGATTAAGCACCACAGAGAAGAACTGGTCAACACAGAGCAAGTAAAAGAGCAGGATGGACCGACCAGTATAGAGCAATATAGAGAAGAACTGGTAAACATAGAACAAGGAAAAGAGCTGTGGGTCAGGATTAAGCAACACAGAGAAAAACTGGTCAACATAGAGCAAGGAAAAGAGCTGTGGGTCAGGATTAAGCAACACAGAGAAGAACTGGTCAACACAGAGCAAGTAAAAGAGCAGGATGGATCAGTATAGAGCAACACAGAGAAGAACTGGTCAAACAGAGCAAGGGAAAGAGTATGTCGAGTCAGGATAGAGCAATATAGAGAAGAACTGGTCAAAATAGAACAAGGCAAATAACAGGATATGGTTCAGAACAGGGAAGGATAGAACAGGACACAATAGGATAGGATAAAGAATGATCGGGCAAGAAACAGGGCATGCCGACGAAGGTATGTAAAAACTGCACCATACTGAGGATGGACCTTTTAGGAGAGATTTTCACTTGAGGTTCTATTTTTTTGAGATCCCTACTCCCTCATGTTTAGCCCCATTAGTTTTGACATTTTAAGACGTTAGACCCATTAGTTTGGCGATTTTAAGACCTTCCGCTATATGTCTGTCAATTTCAAGACCTTTCATACCATTTACAGTACCTCACATCACCACGACGTAACTAAACACCACTCCCATAACCCCACTAAGGCCTCCCCCGACTGTCTTAGTAACACTGAGACTCACACCTCCCCACACGGCCCAAATGACCCCCTACACACACACACCTACAAAGGCCAGCTATTTCAGTATGCAGATACTATATGAAAAGAAAATATTTCTTTTGACCAAGAGGTGAATTAAATGGAGCAGTATGTAGATTTGCTCATCCAAAAATCTGGAATAATATGGTCAGAAATGGGAAGTGTAGGTTTGGTGAAGAATGCAAATGCCACCATCCGCCCCTCTGCCAGGCCTCACTAGAAACTAAGGTTTGTTATTACCGACATAGATGAGAACACAAGACACAGTACAGTGTCTTCCTTTGCAGATGACACAACACTATGTATGATAGTAAACAAACAGGAAGACACGGACAGGTTGCAGGTAGATATAAATGGTATGTTCCAGTGGACTAGGGAAAACAACATGCAGTATAACAAAGACAAATTCCAATTGCTATGTTATGGAGAGGATAATGTTGTTATCGGAAACATAAATTACAAAACAGAATCCAACTACCTGATAGACCGTAAAGACAGTATGAAAGACCTTGGGGTGTTAATGTATGAAAATAAGTTTCACAGAACAAAATCAGGTCAAAGTTGCTGCTGCAAAACGGCTAACAGGTTGGATTCTACGTACACTTAGAACATGCGGTGAGTTGCCAATGACAACGCTTTTCAAATCCCTGGTTCTACCGCGACTAGAGTACTGTAAAGTAGCAACATCCTCATTATAAACTCGGAAATATTAATGAGAGCATAATGAGAGCAAACAGAGAAACTTCACCTCACATATAAACTCAATAAAACATCTACATTATTGGAAGCGTTTAAGAACACAGAAGCTGTACTCGTTGGAACGTAGAAGGGAGCGATACTTAACAATATACACATGGAAAATTGCTGAAGGTATAGTTCCGAATCTATTCACCCCGATAGTCATGTAGTTCAGTGATAGAAGAGGTTGGGAATGCGATATTCCCAGGACGAAAAAATAGGGGTGCTACGGGATCTTTGCGAGAAGCTTGGTTGTCACACAGCGTCTCTTCAACGAACTCCCACGGCGAGTAAGAGACATGAGGGGCGTCTCGTTAGACAACTTCAAGAGAGCCCTCGATGTCAGACTGAAAAAGTTGCCAGACGAGCCTATCTTCATAGGGGAGCGTGCTGCCCCTTCGAACAGTCTGCTACACCATATCACCACCCAGAACGAGGGGCGGCGCGCTCTTTGGTGCACCTAGAAGAGTGGCGAGCTCAACCTTCGGTGAACATAGGTAGGTGTCGATTTTTGTCCTGGCCAGTGATAGCGAGCCTGTGATTTAGGAGGAACAGGCCTTCGGTCGGTATGTTTTTCTACCGAAAAAGGTACACATGGATCTCGATTGGGGGTCTTGGAGGTATTTTCTTAAGCTTGATTGAGGCCTAGGAAGCTTACACAATCAATCTCCCGTTAATGGAGCAGACAACGTTTCTCTTTGCTGAAATAACTTTGAAAGGTTGACAAAATGAATATAAACACCAGATGAGGAGGAGCACTTTATTGACAAAGTTTCGCAGATAGCTTCTTCAGGTCACTATACCTTTCTCTTTAAACTTGCACAGGTCAAATTATACTCACAAACCGGTCGGATCAAGTCGAGAAAGATTAAGGTAAAGCAGGATAGAGCAGACATAGAGTAAAACTGGACAAAATAGAGCAGAGTGAGAGCAGAGTAGACGGTCGAGTATTGGGATGCAGGGGAGGCGTGGCAGGACTTGGGAGTGTGATTGAATTTGTGATCGACTCTGACTCTCGTGTTGCTGTCCACCCCCCAGCTCATTTAAATGCATATGTATGTGTTTGGTGTGTGTGTGTGTGTGTGTGTGTGTGTGTGTGTGTGTTTGTGGGAGAGAGAGTTAAAAGGAATAGTTAGTATCTCAGGACCTTGTGGTCCATTCTGGGGAGATACTCTAAGTGGAAGGAGAGAGACGATTTAGTGCCACTACACTCATTACAGTGTCCAAAATACTATCTACTCTCTTCTTGAACTGCTCTATTGAAGAAATGTTTACAACTTCTGAGGGAAGTTTGTTTCAGGTAGAACAGATCTTATATGTGAACACGTTTCCACAAAAGCTAGTGCTGAACCTTTTCAATTCGAATTTCCAGCCATGGTTGTGTGTTGTATTCATATTGAGACAATTTGTTTTGCTATAATCCATAATTGTCAAACTCATTAAGTATTTTAAAATCTTCAATGAGCAAACCTCGTAGTGTGCTTGTCTTCAACTGAAAGAGATCAAAATCTCCTTATAGCTCAATCCAGGAGAGGCCGTATCAGAGCGTTGTAAAGTGTGAGAACTATTTCCTTATTTCGATACTTAAATTTTCATTATATATAGCCCAAAAATGTCTGAGCTTTCTTCTCTACTTCAATGCACTGCTTGGAAAACTTTAGGTCACTGCTGATCAGAACACCCAAATCCTTTCCGAAGTCGGTCACTTCCAGAGAGAGATAAAAATGTACATAGAGTTACATAGATATACTGGCCACACAGACCTTACGATCCGAATGAGGTGGTCAGGCCTTAATTCTAGTAGAGCTGTCATATTCGATAGAAAAGGGAAGTTGAAGGAAAGGATAGAAAAGATGAAGGTTCTCTCCCCACCCTCCGTTCCCTCCGGCAATTGCCGTAATGAAAAAGTTGGAAGTGATTAACCTTGCTGGGCTTCGAAATCCCCAGAAGCAATTGTACAGGAAAGATTGTAAAAAAGAAAGGAAAATTTATGCAACCCTTCGCCTTAGTAGCATGTAAATTTTGGGGTTAATTGGAGTCATCCAACCTATCACCCTTAGTAGTATGTACATTTTTAAAGATGATTTTTATCATTATTTTTCTGTATATGTTTATTTACTTATTTTTTTCTTACGCTCTCTTCAGCTGAACAAATAATAACGGTGAAAATTACTGCCTACTCCAAACCAATTTTTCTGTAGTATTAGTCTAGATTTTTCTTAAATGTATCTATAGACGAGCTGTCTATTACTTTATTTGGGAGTTTGTTCCACTCATCAATTACACTGAGTGAAAAATATTTTGTTGTATCTAGATTCGCTTTCCTACCTAACAATTTAAAAACAAATTCTCTTCTAGATGTATCTTCAGTCTTTTTTAATAACTTATCTAGGTTAATGTTACTGAATCCTTTTAGAATTATAAAACACTATCAATAGGCCTCACATCCTTCGTTTCTTAAGTGAAAAAGATAAAGTTCTCTCAGTCTTTCATCATATGATTTATTTCTCAATGAAGGGATTAGTTTAGTGGCTCGCCTTTGCACAGATTCAATTTTGTTAACATCCTTTATGAGGTGGAGAGAGAGAGAGAGAGAGAGAGAGAGAGAGAGAGAGAGAGAGAGAGAGAGAGAGAGAGAGAGAGAGAGAGAGAGAAGTGGTGAGGTAGTCACTCATAAACTAAATAATTATTTTGTAAAATTATAGGTCAGCTAAAATAATAATAGTAGAGAATCTGTAAAGTACTATGGCCTATGCGTCAGGAAAACTATCTTCAATGTCCCTCAATTACTTTTTTCAGGGAGAGGGCTGGGAATTTGCCAGAACAAGATGCATATATAAATATATATTTTGTGTATTTATTATAATTTTGTTTTAGAAACTCAACTGTCGAACATGGTGATTAAATATGATATTCCATCTAGCTGTCACGAATAAAAGGAGCTTATTGTAAACTTGATGTTTGTTCTCATTAAGGTTGGATTTTCAAATCAGCAGCTTCTTACTTTCTGTACATATAAAGGAAAACTAATTAGGTACTTGTAAATGGCAGAGTCACAAAGATGTGATTACAATCAGTATATTTGCTGATGCCTGTATTAATTTGATTACAATCAGTATATTTGCTGATGCCTGTATTAATTTGATTACAATCAGTATATTTGCTGATGCCTGTATTAATTTGTAATCCAAACTATTCCATTGTTATTATTACTGCACAAGGAAACCTTAAATCTGAATTATTATTGAGCAATAGACAGATTCTATTAATTGGTTGCGTAGGAGATATAATTGTATATACAGTACATATCTTCGAAGTATTCTTATTATTTGGCATGCAGATGATATAAAAGAGCGAGCCAAGCATCAATAGATAGGTGCAATAAGTTGGGTGATGAAGATACATATACAGTATCTGTTTATGTTTGTAAGTCAGTAGGAGACGGACCAATATCATCACCATTCAAAATACTGTATATAAACCCTTTCAACGTCCGATGACACATTTTTCATATTATATTGTCAATTACTAGACGATATTATTAAGTATAAGAAATCTCTATTGGAGCTTAAGGGTTATTTGTGACCGTTTTTACCCCTCTGACTGCTCGAGATCCTTCCTAAACTACATAATATCGTTTAATGTTAGCCCAAATAAACTGCAAAAAAGCGTCATAATCCTGAAGGAACTTTATATGAAGACATAATTTACTATATCATATTTCATACAGTTTTCTTTCCTATAACCAAACACAAACACACACACACACACACACACGATCTAATTTAAATGAAGGTCGGAAGGATGCATTATGATTGCTTCTTCATGAAAACTTAAATAAGCTAATTAACTCCTCCTCATCTCACTCTCACACAGTCTCTCTCTCTCTCTCTCTCTCTCTCTCTCTCTCTCTCTCTCTCTCTCTCTCTCTCTCTCTCTCTCTCTCTCTCTCTCTCTCTCTCTCTCTCTCTCTCTCTCTCTCTCGTTTCTTCTTACATTTTCCTAAATAATCTTTCATTTTAATCCTTCCCACTTAACTTCCTGGAATAAATCTCCAAGTCTTTGAGAAACATTAGATTTATTGTAGCCTCACCCCCTCCCTTTCCATTTCACTCACTCAATCTCGCCCTCACTCTCTCCCTCTCTCTCTCTCTCTCGCTCTCCTTATTCTCCGAGAGCTAGGACGGACATGAAGAGCAATTTTCCAGGTATCAGGATCTCATTTGAAGCCCGACGTAGCTCCTGAGGGGAAGAATGGGGAGGCCGGACGTGTAGCTCCTTGGGAATGATCCGAAACTCAATGACAGGGATTGGAAGGGTCAAGTGCTCATGAAGTGGCAAAGTGGTGCATGGAGAAGTGGGCATTTATGGTACGGGGTGCATAAATAATTGTGCATAATGTGGTAAAATGGTAAACGTTAATAATTACGTGCATAAATGGTACGAGGTGAATGAATAAGTGTGCATTTACAAGTGTGCACAAACTTGAAGAATATTAATACATAAATGTGTATAAAGTGGTAAAGGGTGAAAAGTGTGCATGGGGTTCCTGAGGAAACAAGTGCGCATAAAGTGGTGAAGAGGTACATGGATAAGTGCGCATAAAGTGGTGCATGGATAAGTGCGCATAAATGATACAGGGTGCATAATATATAAGTGTGCATACAAGTGGAACAGGGTGAATAAGGTGCATAGATGAGTACGAATAAAGTGGTACAAAGTGAATTAGGTGCATAGATAAGTATGAGTAAAGTGGCACAGAGGGAATAGGGTACGTAGATAAGTACGAATAAAGTTGTACTGAGTGAATAGGGTACGTAGATAAGTACGAATAAAGTTGTACCGAGTGAATAGGGTACGTAGAGAAGTACGAATAAAGTGGTACAGAGTGAATAGGGTGCATAGATAAGTACGAGTTAAGTGGTATAGGGTGAATAGCGTGCATAGATAACTACGAGTAAAGTGGTACAGGGTGAATAGGGTGCATAGATAAGTACGAATAAAGTGGCACAGAGTGAATAGGGTGCATAGATAAGTACGAGTCAAGTGGTGTAGGGTGAATAGCGTGCTCAG
This sequence comes from Paralithodes platypus, assembly GCA_032716605.1. Classification (NCBI taxonomy): domain Eukaryota; kingdom Metazoa; phylum Arthropoda; class Malacostraca; order Decapoda; family Lithodidae; genus Paralithodes; species Paralithodes platypus. The sequence goes on along the minus strand of CM064480.1, from coordinate 53,038,813 downwards.
ACGAGTACACATTAAGTGGTACCTGGTGAATAAGGTGCATGAATGAATATACATAAAGTGGCATAGGGTGGATGGATAAGTATGCATAGAATGGTACAGGGTGAGTAGGGTGCATTGATGAGTATGCATACAGTGGTGAAGAGTGAATAGTGCACATGGATGAGTATGAATAAAGTGGTAAAGGGTGAATAGGGTGCATAGAATGTGGTACAAGGTGAATAGGGTGCATAGATAAAGTGGTACAAAGGTTAATAGGGTGCATAGATTAAGTGGAACAAGGGCTAATAGGGTACATAGATTAAGTGGTACAGGGTGAATAAGGTGCATGGATCAGACCAATTTTCCAGGTATTAGACTCTCATTTGAAGTCCGACGTAGTTCCTGAGGGGAAGAATGGAGAGGCCCGCAGACGTGTATATATTCTTGTCCATGATCCGAGACTCATTAACGAAGGGGATAAAAGGGTCACGTAGGGGCATGAAGTGGTACAGGGTGCATAGGGTGAATGGATAAGTACAGGGTCAAGGAGACGTGGGCATGAGGGTCCGAGTACAGGGTCAAGGCAAAGTGGGCATGAAGTGGTACAGGATGAATAGGGTGAATGGATAAGTACAGGGTCAAGGAGAAGTGGGCATGCAGTGGTACTAGGTGAATAGGGTGAATGGATAAGTACAGGGTCAAGGAAAGTGGGCATGAAGTGGTACAATATGAATAGGGTGAATGGATGAGTACAGGGTCAAGGAAAAGTGGACATGAAGTGGTACAGGGAGAATGGGGTAAATGGATATGTACAGGGTCAAGGCAAAGTGGGCATGAAGTGGTACAGGGTGAATAGGATGAATGGATAAGTACAAGGTGAATATATAAGAAAGTGGTAGCGGACAGGTTAAATAGGATGCATGGATAAGTGCGGATAATGTGGTACAGGGTATTGATTAGTGAGCATAAAGTGGTACAGGGTGAATAAATAGGTACGTATAAAGTAGTATAGGGTGTATGGGAAAGTGGGTATAAAGGAAAAGTAGATAATCATAGGCCTACAATCAATAGAGTGCATGGAGAAGTGCGTATACTTAATACATGTGGATGAATAACAGTGCATGTACAGTATAAGAGCACATCGAGAAGTACAGAATGACCGTTTGCATGCAGGAACTTGTTACAAGGAATGATTAGTATCTCAAAGACCATTCGGTTCATTCCAAGAAAAGACTCTACATGAGAGCAAAGATTATATAATGAAGCACACTCATTATGAAGTGTACAAAATACTATCGACTATTAGTATTTTGTAAGCGACCCTCCTACATAACTTGTAACAAATGTCAATACATGTTTAATATCCGGGTGAGCATATTTAATAATAGTATGTGAACACTCATTCACATAATACTAATGGTAACTCTATTCTGTTCCAACTTCCAATCATTATTGCGAGTGGTATTCTTATTGAGGCTAAACGGTTTGCTTGTAAAACATTGCTAAGACCATTTAGTTATTTTATTTTATTAAGTCCTAGGTTCGAATCCCCGGACTGCCACATGTGTTTGTTAATTTCATTAATCGAGTTTAGGAGTAAAGTTGGTTGGTAGAGAGAACATAATAATATCAATTATTTGGCCAAGCAGTCTACGTTATTGCGTAAAAAGATCAAGAGCTCTCAACCATCCCCTCATAGCTCAGATTCCTAACTTATAGCATACGATTTGTAGAGCTAGCTTGATCTCTCTCAAATAATTTTCCATGACAAGCAAAATAATATATTCGCTAACAATAAGCAAGAAAAGGAAAGAATCATCACTGAATATATATGACACCGTCATATGTTGTGTTATCGACCAGTGACCCCAGCCAATTTACTAGCTGAACGACACAGGTAGTTAAGGGGAAATGGATTGTTTTTCTGGCCCAACTTCTCCCTCGTGCTTAACCCCATTAGTTTTGAAATCATAAGACGTTCGGCCCATTAGTTTGGCGATTGTATGACCTTTCGCCCTAGCTCTTTCTCAATACTAAGACTTTTCGCGTCATTTAGGTGTCGATTTTTTCCTGGCGAGCGATAGCGAGCCTGTAATTTAAGAGGAACTGACCATCGGCCGGGACATTATTCTATAGAAAAATTTAAAATTGACCTTGAGAGAGGGTCTTGGGGGAGTGTTTTTTTAAAAGTTTGATGGAGGTCTAGGAGGAAACTAGAAAAAGGATAAATAGATAAAAACATCGACTATAAAATGAACCATCCAATGAACCACACAATATATATATATATATATATATATATATATATATATATTACACGCGAAGAACACTATATCAATGCTATTCGTGTAATATTCAGCTATATTAACACAATTGACACTAATGGTAAAATACACTCTACACTCAGTCCTCACGCGTACCAGCATTGGATATATCATTATACCACCTACTGTAAATATTAACAAAGTTGAATAACATTTATGAACATTATATGAATGACTAATTGTTTAATGATCAAAGGTGAAATGCCTACCGGTTTCTAACATTTAATGTCGGACTTTTTAATTATGAAGGGGTTTGTATCATTATTAGTAGTATCCTTTCATATTATCATTATCATAAATATTCAAGACCCTATCACAGTCTGTTTTCTTCAATAACTTCAACACGCTCATTTAATATTATAATTATTTATATATATTCGCCAAAATTGTTTCGGTGGCTCTCTATAAGGAAAGCTTAACATTTTATATTTGTTATTGGATATTAAAGAAAAAGGACTGACGCTACAGTATATCCTGAATAAATATAATAAATATTGTTCGGTGAAATCATCAAAATGCACCTAATGAGATATCTACAGTCATGATTACTGATAAAGTTACATATTTGAATGTTGATATCTTCAAATTTAACTTCTACATCATCTGGGATACAATAGCTAATTGTTATTGCCTCCTTTGGGTTAAATACTGATTCGAAGTGCTAACAACTGTACAGTATAATAGATATAATATACTGTATATTTCTGCATTTCGTTATATTTATTGAGATTATACTCAACTATACTGCATCAAGACTAAAACAATAGGTGAGAGGAATTGGAATGCTTAAGATTTATAATTAATTGAGTGTTGATTATTAACTAGTAACATTACCTGATTCCCCTTAAATGCCATAGCCGAATAAATTGCCTTGTAAACTTCAAGTAAATATCCCTTGAAAATAAAATTTGTGTAGCTCTTATACAATATTGTTTCTTCGATGGAGTTTATTTGAACCTGGGTAAATTGATTTGATTGAATTCGTTGCCACTGCTTAGTATATTTATTACCTTGCTATTTCTGGACATGAAGAAATGATGTTTTGCTAATGACAGGGTGAGTGTACACGAGATGACGCAGACAATCAATGGATAAATGTGGAGAGCCTGACAGGTGGTGGCTGGAGGAGAGAGAGAGATAGAATGGTGGAGAAGATCATTCGGAGATGACAAGGGTAAGGAAAGTCCATAGACGTAAGAAGTGGGAATAAATAAGAACTAAAATGGGTAGGCAAGAGGATAAAAACACCTATTAGGAGGAACACTTTATTGACAGCGTTTCGCAAATAGCTTTTTCAGGTCACTGACTCCGGAGTTAATTTTAACAGGAAAGAGGTGGACATAGACAAGGCTAGGTTAACATAAGTTACCAACTTTACAGTAAGAGAATAAAGCTGCAACGGGTAGGAAATAGCATCAGTAGCTAAAAATGATTTGGGACAATTATATAAAAATACAAGGGGAACGGGAGTTAAGCTTGGAATGAACAACAGCAATATACGGGTGATATGAAGGAAATTTCTAACTTGGAATTATGACAAAGAAGCTATAATTTAGTGCAAAAAGTAAACTGATTAGTTTTGCTGGAAGGAAGAGCGGCTATAGGAAGGGAAGCAAGAAGGGGATTGATAATAGAGCCCAGAGGCAAAGGGAGATATTGGGGGAAAGACTGCAAAGAACAATAGAGCGAACAAAATATATATGAACAGATTTTAGCTAAAGATAAATAAACGGTTCTAGGAATGAAGGCGAAAATAGGCCTAGGTAAGTAGAAAATAGGATAATGAAATGGTGAGGATAAGGAGAGGATTAGGGAGTGCTAAACATTAAAGAAAACAGGATAACACAAAAGCAAACAAGAGAAAATATATAAGTGATATGCCGCTACTTCAAAGTGTACAAACTCGGGTTCGTTATGATATCAGCAGAAGGTTGGCATGCAAAAGAGCGGATATTGACGACTAGCAAAATGAAAGTTCACAAGCTCTATTTACTTGCGTACTATACTCGGTTTCTTTTCAGCTGACGATAAATTGAATCCCTTAACAGCTAATTTCTCGATACTTAATGGAAAAATATAAAACAACTATGTTTCTGCATTAAAATAAGACCAAGTTAATATAATTAGCACCATATTTCACTACAAAATCTTCAAAATAACTGAGAAATCTTGATACGAACTTTGCAATTTACCGTCAGTTAAAAAGAAACAGACTATAGATACAGTGTGGAGCAGGCCAAGTGCCTCTCTGTATGTGCTTTGGCTTTATACAGGTCAGAGTATCATAATATATTATATGAAGGTAGAAATCTGCAAAGGGCCTACCGGCCCACACGAGGCAGTTCCTTTTCACACCCAACCAATATCATTCATATGGCTATCCATATTAAGTTTGAAACTTTTCACCGTATCTGAGCTGATTAACCCTCGCCGAACGGAGATTTAAACCTTCCCGCCAACGCGGGAAACAGATGAATCGTCGAATTTTCGGGATTTGCCTAACCTAGGTTATGTACTGTATATATATATATCCACCGGCAGTACTTATTGTTATCTTGCGATGGGTAAAAACTAAAAGTCTCTAGACCAAGTGGTTCAGTTATTATTATGAAAATAAGTATGTCAGTTATGGCCGCCGCAAGCTTAGAACCGTGTAAACTCCCGAGTTTATAAACTGTGATATTATTTTTATTAATCTCACCACCACACCCCCAATGAAATTAATTAAAGTATATATGATCCACCGGAAAGTAAGAAAGGTACAAATGTTATATGGGAATGGAAGATAAGAAGTGCAGGACAAAACATACATCAAAAGTGGGTTGAACTACGATAGGCGGTCAAAATGTGGCGATGAAGAGGGAAGACAAAATCAGAAAAAGTAAGATTGAGAAGCAAGACTCTACTAAGAAAACAAACTAAATGACTGAAGGAGTTGCCAGTGAGGCGTTTCATTCACATGAAGCGAAGCACTTCTTTTTCAACAGAGTGGTCAACTTATGGAATAAATTGCTTAGAAGTGTTGTAGAGTGCCATAAAGTCCAGACATTCAAATATCATCTTGATAAATATCTTGCCACGAACCCCCAACTGACTGCGTTTGTGCCCGAGTAATGTGACCCGTTCAGTACCGTACTTAGTACTTTGATTTTGTTTTTTGGCCAGTCTTTCTGGAGCTGAAGCCCTTCAGTTATGGCTGTGGCAATCTTTGTAATTTTTGTTACAAGCAGCCTAGTAAGGACCATTATGTCTGTTATTGCTTGCCTTCCTTTGTATTCCTTTATAATAATTTGTATACCCCTATGGGTAAGGGAATAGAATATGCCCCACGTGCCTCCTGTGTGTCGTAAGAGGCGACTAAAGAGGTTGGGTTGGTGGGATTGCGACCCCCCAACCATGAAAAATTCTTACGCAACGAAGAACGAACGAACATCCTCGGATGTGGACGGACCTTATGTTGAAGAACCCCAACCGACTACGGACAACCTTAGAATAGAGACTTGGAATGTGAGAGGCGTGAATGATGACACAAAAGAGAGAGAGGTCCTGGAAGTGTTAGTGAATGCCAGGCTGGATGTATGTGGAATGACAGACCAAGTGGAGGAGTACAGATGTGAGAGACTGGGAGTGTGGAATGGGTATGTGTGCTGGAGTGAGTGAAGAAGCAGCGAGAGAAGGTGCGTGTTTGTTTGTAAGTAACAAATGGAAGAAGCGTGTAAGAGACTATGGGTCTGTGGGTTCAAGGATTGTGTGGGTGACTGAAAGTAGGAATACAAACGTGGGTGATTGTGTGTCTATGCTCCGACAGAGGATAAACCTGTAAGAGAGAAAGAGGAGTTCTGGATGAATGTGGAGGTGTGCCTGGATAAATTTGGCAAGAACGAAAGAATATTTCTGATTGGTGATATGAATGGGAAGGTGGGTTATAAGAAAGTTGATGGAGTGGTGGGAAGGTCGGGGGTACTGTCAGAGGTGAATGGGAATGGTAGTGCCCTTGTGGACGTATGTGTGGGGAGGAGGCTGTGGATAGCCAACACCTTTTTCCGACACAGAATGATACCCAGGTACACATGGAAAGTGGTGTGGAGAAAGAAGGATAAGGCTAAGACAGTGGTGGAACGAAAGGCACTGATTGATTATATATGTGTGGATGAACGAATGAAGAAATCTGAGCTGGATGCTAGGGTGTACAGAGGTATTGGAGGGGGTATGTCTGACCATTATGTAGTAGTAGCTAAACTTAGGATACAAAAGAAATGGGTGAGGAGAGCTGGAGGGAGGCGAGAGGAAGGTGGAATGGCGAGGAGGGTGGAGAGGCTACAGGAGGAGGAAATCAGGGAAGAGTACAGGAGAGCAGTAGAAAGACGACTAGGTAGGTTTGAACTGGAAGGTATGGAGGAAGTGGAGGAGATGAGCAAAGTGTTTAAGTAAGAGATCTGTGCAGCATGTGAGTAGGTGTGTGGAGTAAGGAGAAGTGGGAGGGGATTTACGGGTACAGCATGGTGGATAGAAGAGGTAAAAATAGCTGTGGAAGACAAGAAGAAAGCGTATAGAGAGTGGTTGGGTAGTAGAGGGAATGAAGATTTGGAGAGACAGAAACGAGCGAGGTACGTGGAGAAAAAGAGAGTGGTGAAGAGAGTAGTGAAGGAAAGTAAGAGAAGAGTATATGATGAATTTGGAAGGAATCTGAGTGTAATATGGAGGGTGCGTAAGAAACTGTTCTGGAAAGAGGTCAAGAAAGTTAGGGAACGTAGCAAGGGAAACAGTAATGATGTGAAAGATAAGAATGGGCGAGTGCTAGCCGAGAAGCAAGAGAGAGTCGAAAGATGGAGGGAGTACTTCAACGAATTACAAAATGAAAGGAATGAAGCGCCAGTAACATAGTTGGATGGGGTATGGGAGGGAGAAGAAGAGAAGTAGTGGAGGAGGAGGTGGGGATCAGGAGGCCAGAAGTGTGTGACGCCATGAAAAGAGTGAAGTTGGGGAAAGCACCAGTAATAGATGGAGTGTGTGGAGAAATGCTGAGGTATGGTGGTGAGATAGTGATCGAATGAGTATGGAAAACGTGCAAACTAGCATGGGAGAAGGGGAGTGCACCTGATGACTGGAAGACAGGCATAATAGTCCTCCTATATAAGGGTAAAGGGGAAAGAGAAGTGTGTGGTAACCACCAAGAAATATGTCTTCTAAGCATAGTAGGCTAGGTGTACAGTAGGGTAGTGATTGAGAGAGTGAGAGCGAGAACGGAAAAATGGATAGGTGACGAGCAGGGCAGTTTTAGTAAGGGATGTGTAGATCAGATTTTTATCCTGAAATGTGTTGTGGAGAAATATCTGGAGAAGCAACAAAAGCTGTATGTTGCCTTTATGGACTTGGAAAAGGCCTATGACAGAGTGGATAGAGAAGGTATGTGGAAAGTACTTTGAATATATGGAGTAGATGGCAAGTTGCTGATAGCAGTGAAGAGCATATATGAGGGTGCAAAGGCGGCAGTACGTGTGGAGAATGACCAGAGCGAGTTCTTTGATCTGAATGTTGGGTTTAAACAGGGGTGTGTGATTTCCCTATGGTTGCTTACTGTATATATGGATGGAGTCATGAAAGAAATATGAAGAAGAGCAGTGGATGTTGGTGTATCGCTGATAAGGGAGGGAAATAAGTATAAGCTACATGTACTGCTGTTTGCTGATGATACAGTTCTGATGAGCGATAATGAATGGGAGTTGCAGGGTCTGGTAAATATGTTTGGAACAGTGTGCGCATAACAGAATCCGAAGGTAAATGCGGGGAAGAGCAAAGGTATATGGTCTTCGGAAGGGGTGAAGCCACAGAGTGTGAGGTGAAGTTAAACGGTCAGGCTATGAAGATTGTCAGCTCATTTAAGTATCTGGGCAGTGTGTTGAGTAAAGATGAGACTATGGATGAAGAATTGCAGAAGAGGGTGCAACAGGGAAAGAGGGTTATAGGAATGCTGAAAGCAGTAACAAGAAATAGGGTGGTCAGTATGGAAGTGAAGAAGTCCTTGCATGACAGTGTGGTAATCCCGACATTGATTTACGGAAGCGAAGCATGGACGTTGGTGGAGAGACTCAGACCAAGAGTGAGAGGGTTGGAAATTAGTTACTTGAGAAGTGCGTGCGGAGTTACATGGAGGGATGGACAGACGAATGAGGAAGTAAGAAGGAGGTGTGGTGTGGAGGTAGATGTGCTGGAAAGTGTGAAAAGGAACACCTTGAGATGGTTCAGGCCATATGGAACGTATGGGAAGCGAGATAATTAGTAAGAGAGTGTACGAGAGCGAGGTGGAAGGACAGAGAGGGAGAGGTAAATCAAAAGAGAGGTGGAAGAATGGAGCGAGGATGTAGGTGGATAAAGGCAGTGCTGGTTGGGAGGAGGGGCGTCGAATGACTGGGGACAGAGGTGCATGGGGGCGGTTCGTTCGTGGCCACCCATTCGGGGATCACGGTGTCAGGCAATAGATAGATTGATACCTTGTGAAGATGGGAAGATTGAAAAAGAGGTGAAAACAAGGGAGAACCGAAAGAGATAGGGAAAAAAGAAAGAGCAATCGAAATGAAGGGGAAGAAAGTATGGGGTAAAATTAATAACAGAATGCAAAGGGAAGGATAACACACGAGAGTGATAGAAGGCTTGACTGATGACGGGGTAGGAACATTAAAATTGAAAAGGGGAATGAAGGATGAAGAGAGAGAGAGAGGATGCTACGTGGAAAGCGTGAAAAAAGGGAGGGAGGGAGGAAGGATGGCACGTAAAAAGAGGAAGAAGGAGGATGTCACATAACATGGAAAGAAAGAGGGGAGAAAAAGGATGGCAAGTGGAAAAAGGCAGGGAGGGGACAAACAAAACTCAAATTAAAGAAGGTCGAATAACATGGACGTGGAGAAAGAGGTGAAGGGAAAATTACATAATTAGAGGATGAAGAGGCTAAACAAAAGGTGAGTCAAAGAAAGGAACACTCGTAAAAATTAACAACGTGGACAAGAAAGTAAGTAAGGGGATTTAGTGATGAAGAAAGAGGTGAAAGGTAGAAGAACAAAGACATAATATACTGGAGACAACGAAGCTAAAGACGCGACGAAGATGTGGGATGATGAGAGATGGGACGAGGATGGGGCCGAAACCATTGTGACGAAGACACAGTTGTAGGAGGCAGAACATATATAAGAGGTGAATGAAGAAAGGAAGAAGTAAAGAAGTTAAGGGGAGATGGGCGTACTTATTTGCTCATTAATATACATTTGTTTTTATTATTCTATGTTAGTTTTCTCCCTAGACCTCCATCAAGCTTAAAAAAACACCCGCAAGACCCTCTTTCAAGACACATTTGTATATTTTTCGATTGAAAAATTTCCTGGCCAAAGGTCAGTTTCTCTTATATTACAGGCTCGCTATCGCTCGTCAGGAAACAATCGACACCTGAATGACACGAAAAGTCTTAATCTTGACAAAGAAATGGGGCAAAAGGTCTGAAAATCGGCAAAATAATGGGTCAAACGTCTTACCATTTGAAAAAAAAAGTGGGGCTAAACATGAAGAAGAAGGGGGACCAGAAAAATGACCCATCTCCCCTTAAAGGAAGAAGGGGCGCGTGAAAGAGTGTGAGGTAGTGGAGCGAAAGGAGAGGGGAGGGAGGGAGGAGGATGGGTGTGAGGAAGAGAAGCACGAAGAAATAATAAAGAAACAAAGCAAATGAGAGAAACAAAGACAGATCAACGAGATGAACAAATAAATGAAAGGAGAGCAAAGGCGAAACGATCAAAATATAGTGAGGGATGGGGCGAAAGAGGAGGTGGGATAGGGAAGGGACGAGAGTGAGATAAACAAAGACGAAGATGAAGACACATACAAATAACAATGACAAATACAGTAAAAGAGTTGAAGGGAAAATGGAAGAATAAAAGAGGCAGAGAAGAATGGGACGAACGAAAGACTGAGGTAGTGGGAAGAAGTAGGAGAGAAGTACGAAGAGGATGAAGAAGCATATGAAGGAGGCAAAGGCGAAAAAAAGAGGGAGCGAAAGACAGGGATCGATGGGTCGAAGAAAGAGTGGGATGAGGAATGGACAAAGAAGAGTAAACAGAAGATATAGGATGATGAAACGAATAAAAGAGACAAACACAAATACAAGAAGTGGAGGAAAATGGAATAGGAAGAGGTGGGAGGCGATAGAGGAAAGGAACTAGGTAGGGGTAGAGAAGATAGAGAGGGGGCGGACGAAGGGGGCTGGTCGAACTGGGGGCGTGAGAGAGAGGGGTAGGGGGACGTGAGGGGGTAGGGGGCGTGAGGGGGGAGGAGGGCGGTCACTCGTGCTCACTCCACCAGAAAACTCGTAGGTGGGGCACGGAAATTGTCCTTCTCCCGGAGTCTGATTCATCTTACGGCCCCCAGACGCTCCACGGAAAATTGAAAAGCTGCTATTCGTTTTTACCATTTTCTGCCCCCTCCCTCTTGCCCCCCTTCGTGTTTAATAGGGAGGAAAGTATTTTATTGATGGCCTACTTCCTTGTTCTCGGGGTTGCATATTATTATTGTAAGGGAGGGTGGGGGGGGGGGGGGAGGTATTATTATAACTTGGTAAACGATGAAATGAATGTTATTGATGTTTATGGGGTCTGCGTTTGAATAGGAGTGAAGTAAATACATATAACTATATTATTATCAAAGAGAGAGAGAGAGAGAGATTCAATACTATCTCTGAATGCCGACTGCTATCAACTTCCAATATTACCTTTATTTAACTCATGTAGGACCTAGTTTATATATGGAGTCTCACAATGGTTGGTAGATGCTCATGGTGACACTGTTATTTTGCTTAGTATGTGTGAATGTGTCTTAGTTCTTCTATATGAAAGTGTTTTAGAGTGTGTGTCTGTGTGTGTGTACGTTCAAGAAGCAGGACGTCTACATATTTCTGACCAAGACACGAACATTTTGAAGCCTGTTTCAAAAGTCTCGGACGAGGTCTTCAAATTGCCTGCCAGAGCCCAACCTTTTGCCTTCGCTCTTTTTCTTGCCTCTCTCTCTCTTTGCTTTATGAGGCTGTCCTGATCCTACTAGAGCCCCTTTGAGTGGACAACGATGGGACAACTGGCTACATATTGTATAGTGTCGTCATAGGTACTTGAACACTCGTCCATGATGAGAACTAGAAGGGGAACATTAGCCAGTGATATCCAGTAATTATATCATTGTGGGTCAGGTAGCTTCTATAAATAGTTCGCTAGTGCATCTTAATTGACGCTCAAACAGGTGTCTCAAAATTCCTCTCAACGTTTGTACACTCGTGGACAAAAATTGTTGTACAATAATTGGAGGGATAATTACGATAGTGTCGCAGTAATTTGAAAATTTAATTGAGCCTGAAGGAATTATTTTCTGGGTTTGATTAGATATTGCTCGAAATATTTGTTTTGTCATAAAGTGGTATTCAAGTGTTTATGACCACAACTACCTTAGCCATTAGTACACTCAATAAATAAATAATTGGTTGTATTATAGTCCAATCAATTAGTGATCATTGATCGTCGGTGATGATGTAAATTGTAGGATACATATTTCAGATTCTCCCAAACAACATTTCAGCTTTATGATATGTTTCTGAAATGTTGGGAATATAATATAAGTGACATTTTATAATCGGTAATCGTGATGTAAATTATATGATTAATCTTCAGGTTCTCCCAAACAATGGTATAGCTATATTATAGGATTCTGTGTTTCCAAAATGGCGTCACAGTGAGAATGTGTCTTTCCTCTGTCTTCCTACTACCACCGTCTGAGACCTCCGGAAAACTCCGGTTGACAACGGAGGCCTCAAAGACGACCTTTCTCCTCCTGACGCGGCTGCCTAGGCTGATTTATTTTTTACCTGATGGGAGAGGGAGATGGCTTCTTTGAGGAGTGCTCGCAATACTTATTTTGACCTAACATATATAATTTCGTGAAGACTTTGTGCTTTGCTGAACTTTAGGCTGTAAACCTTTAGGTTCTTCGTTTATTAAATGTTATTCCCGTCCCTTTTCACATGTACGCCTATTTATTGGTGGCAGCTTCAAAATATATGGCCATTTAGCTTTTCCCATCAGAAGTGCGGCTAATATTTTGAATAATAATACAATTTTGTCGTGTACTTTCAGCTCCTTCAATCGTATAATGCTTTTGATATCATTGTATATATCATATAATATTATTCAAGTATATAACAAAAATCTCTCGAGGCAAATGCTATCAGAATATCAATTGTTATCTCTTTTGCAGCCTGTCTTTGTTAACTATTTGATAATTAGCTTTAAAGTATAGAGCACGAACATATTTCATCGATACGTTATGTCTAGTCTCATATACTGTATACAGTAATACCTTTTCATACCCCAAATTATGTAAATCATATGAATTAACATGGACAGTACATATACATCGATTTACAAGAATACTAATGAATTAATTTACAAATAATAAGAGACAAACAGTATAAACTTGTGCAGTAAATCATATTTCACCAGTACAAATGACATAGGAAAACATGCACTCAAACAGACAGACAGACACACACACACAACACACACATTCTCTCTCTCTCTCTCTCTTGTTTGTGTATTATTACTGATATATAAAAACATTACATTTTGACAGTGGCCTTCATGCTCAACGTCTTGTTTTAATACTACTCTCCTATAATACTACTGAATCCTTACTTACCATAACATAAATATGATTGCTTTGTGTAGGTTTGTTAAGGAATGTGAAGGTAGCATACAGATGTAACCAGAGTTGACATTATGAAGTGAGGACCCGACTTCTGACCCTGACTGTACATCACTCTGACCATCAGCCATATTGCCACTCACTTTTTGTTGAGATACAGATATCGCCTTGCCACCTTTACACTTCAACTATTTCGGCAGCGCACAATCTGTTCGTTACTATATTATACTTGCTTGCGATAACATTATTCTTGGGTTAAGCCATCTGCGTTTCTTCTTTTCGATGGTAACTGTCCTCTCTCTCTCTCTCTTATTCCGCAGCAATAGTTCTATATAAGCTGAATTACGACTGATAGTGTCTGTTCCTTTATCAGTTCAACCATTGAATGAAGATTAGTTTTCAGTTTATATATGTTGTTCTTCAAGTCGATGTCGGTTGGTTGCTATACCGGTTTCTGCTTTAGCATTATGTTATTAGAAGGGCATTGTTTTCGTAGAGTATTTACGTCTCTCTCTCTCTCTCTCTCTCTCTCTCTCTCTCGTTATGTGTCCCGAGAAGTGATTTTAAGGGAGGGGGGGGGGGCAGTGGTGTGTCCCCTGTGAGTCATCTGTTGGATATGCATGTGTGGTGTGGTGTGGTGTGGTGTGTGTGTGTGTGTGTGTGTGTGTGTTTAAGCGGAGTGTCCAGTGGTGTGTGCCTATGGACCAGTGTTACGTCCTGGGATATATAAACACTGGGCTCTTTCTATTGGACTAGATATGCGGCAACAAGCAACAACGGAAAACGCTAGATCCAACCCTTATCTATAAACCCAGGCAACAAACCACCCTAAACCGTCAAGAGTCCTGCCTGGACAACGAGATATCCTATGACTCGGTTACAGGGTGCACGCACTATAGACTGCTGATAGTCAAGCAGGCTATATAAAAGATAACACAATTAAGTTGACTTAAAGCTTCAAGGAAAAGATAGATAACGGAATTAAATTGCAGAAACAATTTAATAACAAACTAGAAGAAAGTACATTTAACGTTACGTTAATTAATACAACTAATCACCCCTGCGTGAAAGAAGGTGAAAGCAAACAGTCCTCAAAACATCGTACAGGTAGAAAAGATGCGGGTTTCTAAACTGCATGCGGCTACTGTACGATCTGATGCTTAGCAAAGAAAGTACGTAGTAGGTATAATTAAATAAAGATAGCAACTCGCAACATAACCACATACAGGTGTGCTTCTCACTCTTAGTCAGGCAAGCCTGCTCGGACAGAGTCTCTAAGCCACACCCTGACTCACAATGCTCACAAAAACGGTAAACTGTGGCACAATAACAAGCATACAGAGATAATTAACCCCTAGCTGTTAATCTGCCAGGTGGCAGAGGTCTAGCTGGAAGGATATAGGCTTCGGATACCCGGGCTGAGCCACCTGCTCTAGCCTAGGGACGTTCCCAAGTCTGTGCGCCAAATTACTCTAATTGAAAGGGTGCTCTATTGAGAGACTCAGATCGCAAGTATCTGACTCTCTCCTGGCGACCCTAAAACAAAAGCAAGACGTGCTAGCGCAGTGCTGAGTGGACTAGGCAAGGGCCCTCACACAACACAACACTAGACACACAGGAACACAGACAAGAAAATGCCCACAGACTCCCACGGGTATCCTAGTAAAGTCGTGCGGGTCCACAGGACTCGCACCAGCAGACTTTACTTAAAGTATCGCAAAAAGCCCCCCCTCCGGTCTAGCCCCTGCTAACCTGACACAAGAACACACTAGCAAGCATGAAACCACCAAATATGAGACAACAAAAAAGCTTCCTAGGTCTCATTAACAATTACGTCTCTGCATAAAGCCCAAAATCCTATCTAGTTATCTGAGAGCTCGTCGTTAATACAATAATAGATATAAGGTCCATCAAGGGGATGGGATAATTAAATAGATTGGTGAAGTAGTGGAAGGAAGGTATACAAAGTAAGAGAGAAAGTTTCTAAGTGGGGTTGAGAGGGATAGATATCAAGGGGGTCCGAAGGGTACGACAGTGAGGTGAGCTCTGAGTCTTGAATCTGTCTGGACCCCGCCCTAGGCATGCAGAATACATCCCAGGCTTGGCAACACTCAACACAGTTGCCGGGTCAACATCGTCTACCCCGTGCGTGAGTCGAAACTAAGCCTAACGTTGCAATCAAATGCATGTGGCAACATCAGGCTCGTCCCAAGCTGGACTCTCCGCGCGAAGCAACGTCCCCCAGCCGGTCTCTCTCTCCCGCTCGTCTCCTCCCACTCTCACTAGACTTACATCTTATATATTATAATGAAACAATCAACTATCGAGAATAAAATATACTAAGATGCGTTGGTTAAGAATAAGGGCAGCTACAAGCTGTGAAACAACATAAGAATATCCCAGACATTAGTTACATTGTCGTAGGATATATACTAAGGAAAAGCCGGGCGGCCGGCTGCCACCAGCCGGTTTCTAAACGGCTGGGCAGCCGACGCGCGCATGCCCGCACGTGGCTACTATGCAGAAGCGTCACACCTCCCCCAAGATATAACACCCTTGACTAAGTTCTTCATATCTAACAGAAAGCTTCTCATGGTACCACACACTGTTGCGACACAAGGCACTATATATAACAAAATAAAGACTGTTGCGCTCCACCGAGCAAGTTCAACTAACTTAGCGACAATAAGCGAAAACATTCAACTTAGATACTGCTACAACATCTTATACAAAATTCTACACGTTATAAAAATAAAGAGTTTTTATAAGGTTTTTGCTTTTTTTTTTTTTTTTTTTTCGGCTGAACTACAGTGACAGCCTATTTTCCTCCACACTCAACCCTCAATCCTGTGGCAGTCTAACAAACATCATCCACCCTTTGATAGACAATCCGCTATCACGTTATCAGAACCGGCAATATGGCGTATGTCCAGATTATACTCCTGAAGCATGAGTGACCACCTGGTCAGCCTCATATTCCGGTTATGAAACTGATTCAAGAATTTCAGAGGGTGATGATCTGTATAAACCACTACAACTGGTCCGAAAGCAGGAACATATACATCGAAGTGCCTGAGCGCCAGCACTATCGCCAGGAGTTCTTTTTCAATTACAGAGTAATTCCTTTGTGCACTATTGAATTTTTTACTGTAAAAACTCACTGGATGTTCGATACCTTCATCATCTGTCTGTAACAAGACAGCCCCAGCCCCTACGCCACTGGCATCAGTCGCCAGCTGAAAAGGTCTGCTGAAGTCCGGGGCCCTGAGTATGGGGTGAGTACATAACAGGTGTTTCACCAAGGAAAACGCCTCTGCACACTCAGGAACCCACCGGAACTTCTTGTCCTCAGATAATAAGTCAGTTAAAGGTGCAAGTACAGTCGAATAGCCTTTGATGAAGCGACGATAATAGCCTATCATACCTAGAAACCGCATGATTTGTTTCTTAGTCGTAGGCTGGGGAAACTGATCGATGGCTTTGATCTTTGTCTGTGGAGGGCACACCTGACCCATCCCCACCTCGAACCCCAGGTACAAAACTGTGGCTTTGACAAAATCGCACTTACCCAGGTTTACCACCAAACCTGCTTCATTCAGTTTATTAAAAAGCTGTCCGATGTGAGCACAGTGACTGTTAAAATCATCGTCGTATATTATGACATCATCTAGGTACACCGTACAGTTGGGAATGTCGGTTACAATGTCGTTCATTAATTTCTAAAACGTTGCAGGGGCATTTTTCAGCCCGTATGGCATAACATGGCAACGATATGTGGCACCGTCCACCACAAACCCACACACCTCTCGCGCTCGCTCAGACAAGGGCACTTGCTAATAACCCTTAACAAGGTCTATCTTAGTGAGGAACTTGGCTTTTCCTATCTTATCCACACTGTCGTCCACGCGAGGGAGAGGTTAGGCATTTGTGGGGGTTAAACCATTCAACCTGCGGAAATCTATACAAAACCGCACCTTGCCATCTGGTTTGGGCTGCAGTGTGACGGGGGAAGTCCACCTTACTGCACCCTCAGAAATTAGCCCACGTTTCAGCATATAATCCAGCTCTTCCCTAAGTGCTGGTAATTTAATAGGGGGAACACGGTATGGGACTGATTTAAAGGGCGGGTGGTTCCCAACATCGACATCATGCACCGCTTGAGTAGTGAGGCCAGGATGCTCCGCGAAAACAGCTGGGTTTGAATCAAACAGGTGCTGCACAGCTACACGCTGTTGCTCAGGCAGGTGCAATATCAACTCATGAGCCACTTGTCTAGAATTCCCCGCCCACTGATCCCCGGAAACATGACAATCCCAATTATCCTCCCCCGCAGCTTGACTGTCCCTTCCTCCTTCTCCACCACGATCGCTTCAGATCAACACCGGGACAGTGAGAGGCTCGGAGGGGCGCCTCACATACTCTTTCATCAGATTTACATGGCAAAGTTGGTTCTTTTTCTTACGATCAGGAGTAGCTACTAAATAGTCTAGATCAGAAACCTTCCTTACAACCCGATACGGACGAGAATACTTGGCAGACAAGGGGTGTCCCACCAGAGGCAGTAGTATCAGTACCTCCTGATCTACTTCAAACTCCCTCAGCTTCACCTTCTGGTCGTATCCGTCCTTCATCTGAGCTTGTGAACTCTTAAGGTTCCGACCTGCTACCTCCAAGCTCTTTAGCATTCTCTCACGGCTTTCAACTACATACTTTAGAAGCGAGCATGGCTTTGTGACTCCCTGCCAGATCTCCTTGACTATGTGGAGGGGCCCCCTGACCCTGTGTCCAAAAACCAATTCGTTCAGGCTAAATCCCAAGCTCTCCCCAGGTACTTCTCTCGCAGCAAATAAAACGTATGGGAGACCTAGATCCCAGTCCTTCCCATTTTCCATGCAATAACACCGCAACATACTCTTGAGAGTCGAGTGCCACCTTTCCAAAACTCCCTGACTCTCGGGATGGTAGACAGATGACACCACAGACACTATCCCATGTTGCTGCATGGTCTGAGTTAAACAGAGCAGAAGTAAAATTGGATCCCTGATCAGACTGGATCTCCTGAGGGTAGCCATAACGAGAGAAATAGACAAGTAGGTTTTTGACAACAGTCTTAGCCATCCCGTTGCGCATGGGGTAAGCATCTGGATACCGTGTTGCTACATCCATTAAAGTTAGTAAAAATTTATTGCCGGCACTAGTGGGGGGCAATGGGTCAACCATATCGATAACTACTTTGCTGAAGGGCGGCCCAATGACAGGGATGGGTTGTAACGGGGCTCTCGGGATGACCTGATTGGGTTTCCCAACAACTTGACAAGTGTGACACTGTGACACCCATGACACGACACTCGCCTTTAACCCAGGCCACCAGAAAAGCTTGCTCAGAGCTGCCTCCGTCTTACGTGCCCCCAGGTGCCCTGCCAAAGGCACATCATGAGCTAATCTCAATAAGCTCTCACGGCACACCCTCGGTACTACTAACAGGTCCACTAATCCTGACCCGCCATCCCACTTTTTCTTGGGATCCTGATGTCTCCGATACAAGATCCCCTCGGACAAGAAAAAATCACCAGGCTGCGCATCCCCATCGCTCTCCAGTTCGATAGCACCATTACCACACGCCCTGACTTCAGGATCTTCCAGCTGCAAGGAACATATATTAAGTTCATCTTAAATAATTTATTTCCACCTCCAATGTCCCGCTGAGCCATCCTTTCCTCACGCTGCGCATATCGATGCTGTCGCAGAGTCTCTTCCTGCCCTGCACCTGCACTAGCGGTGACAGGCCCCGGGGCCTCTCCAGACTCTAACATAGGTGCCAATAATGAGTCACCAAGAAACACTGCCGGCTCAAAACTCTCCAATTGACCAACACTTCCCGTTTTCTTGTGACCTTTCCTCCACGTTTTGATAGACTGAGGTGGTGGCTGCAAGGCTCCGGATGTCTGAGAACGCGTCACAACACACGCCATGGTTTGTACGCTACACTTCTCAACCCACTCCTGTTCCTCCCTACTAACGTCGGCCGCCTTCTCGGCAACGACCAAGGGTGAAACCTTAGAAGCAGGCACCGCAAAGTCGTTGCCGAGGAGGAGGTCGACGCCCCCAACAGGCAAGTTCTCTACAATTCCTACATCCAGCTCCTTCGCCACACCACCAACCTCCAGCTCCATCCGCACCAGCCGGTAGGACTTCGTAGCATTGATCCCCTGAACTACCACCACCCGAGCAGCGTTAATCGGCCTACCAGTAAAGTTCTTTAACAAGGTCTGAGAAGCCCCCGTATCACGCAATAGCTTAAATCCTCGCCTTTCGCCAGCCCACCTCACAAAACCATGCCCTCTATGACCCCCAAAGACGTCGCGGACAGGGTTCGAGCCTTCCGGACTCTTGAACACAGGCTGTGTCCCAACCTCTGACGAACTACTCTTGGCAAACTCAGAAGATATAGGCGACACCCCTATGCTGCGGGCCAATGACACAACCTTGTTTGGTGGCTTGTTCGGACAAGCATTTGCAAAGTGACCCTCCTTGTGACATGCAAAGCACTCTTTACTCTTTGGTTTCCCTTGGGAGTGGGAGGTACCATTAGACTTCTTATACGGGACGGTATTTGGTTTATGTTCAGTTTTATTGTCAGTGCTAGATGGTTTTGTGTATTTATGTGTATCAAAATTCTTGGGAGGGGGAGGGGTACGATCCTTTGCACCCGACTCACTCCTAGCTGCTGCTCCGCACCCTCGAATTAATGACAGTCGGAGGTCAGCCATTTCTGCTGCCTCCTGGAGAGTTCTAGGATTTTTTTCCTTTATATTTAATGTTAAGTCCCCGCCTGTGCACTTAAAGAACTGCTCCAAGAGAACCAGCTCACTCAACTCCTCAAAAGTAGCTGCCCTCTCAGAACGCAGCCAATGTCGTAGTGCATCAGACAAGTCCCGGGCGTGTTCTAGGAAGGTACTATCCTTGCCCTTAGTAACACCCCGAAACTTCAAGCGGTAAGTTTCTGGTTGTAACTCATAGGCCCGTAGCACAGCCTTCTTTAGCTTATCATAAACTACACAGGACTCTAAAGGTAGTGCATCATACGCTTTTAGCCCCTTTCCTAGTAGTCTTGATGAAACTAATGCTGCCCACTTTTCCTGAGGCCACTGGTGTTCCTGACACTTCTTCTCAAATCGCATAAAAAACTCAGCCACACCTAATTCATCGAACACAGGAACTAGTTTAAGCAGGTGCGACAATGATTGGTCCCGATGTCTGTTACCTCCCCCAATATTTCGCCCTGTCACCTCCACTCGAGATCTCTCCAGCTCCCTGTCAGCCCGATACCTAGTAGACTCTGCCTGCAGTTCAGCCTCTCGTATAGCTGTTCTCTCTGCAGCCTCAGCCTGAGCTCTAGCAACCTCAGCCTGCACACTAACCTGTCTTTCGGCGGCCTCAACCTGAGCTCTAGCGGCCTCAACCTTGGCCATCTCAAGCCGAAACAACAAATCTGGAGTCAACCCTTGAGGAGGGGAAGGTGCATTTAATGGGGAGGGTCCCTGTGATTGAATTCCACGCTACCATTGACCATCAACTTGGGGGTATGTACTAAATTCGGGCACCCTGACGTTTGATACGGGGGTAGAGTGGAGGAGGGGCTGGGGACCGGGGCCCCCTGTCGCCTCTCCACCCAGGTCTCTCCCTTCTAAACCCAATATCAAAGTCCTCAGCTGATCTTTCCTCATGCCACTTAAACCCTGGTGACCCTGAAGACCTGCCACACACTTTAAGCCATACTTATTCAGCTTCAACACCCTGGCAGCAGTAAGGGGCACCTCTAAAAATCTTCTAGCACCCTCCTCGCTATCGACTAGCCACTCCACAGGTCTTTCTCCCTCCGAGCCCGTATCGTGACCTGACCCATCACTGTGTTCTGATGTATTAGACATGTTTGTGTACTGCAGTAATTATCACGGTTATAGAATGTGCCTTTTCTCCTATGCAAGTATGTATATACTAATGTTATTTAAAGTCTTTTAATGTGTTATATTGGTTGCTCCAAAAAAAAAACTATGTCCACTGTATTCCTCTAATCATAAGGAATCTCAAAACAAATGACCACTATATTCCTCTGTTCAGTAAATCCTATGCAAGGTCGCCATTTGTTACGTCCTGGGATATATAAACACTGGGCTCTTTCTATTGGACTAGGTATGCGGCAACAAGCAACAGCGGAAAACCCTAGATCCAACCCTTATCTATAAACCCAGGCAACAAACCACCCTAAACCGTCAGGAGTCCTGCCTGGACAACGAGGTATCCTATGACTCGGTTACAGGGTGCACGCACTATAGACTGCTGATAGTCAAGCAGGCTATATAAAAGATCACACAATTAAGTTGACTTAAAGCTTCAAGGAAAAGATAGATAACGGAATTAAATTGCAGAAACAATTTAATAACAAACTAGAAGAAAGTACATTTAACGTTACGTTAATTAATACAACTAATCACCCCTGCGTGAAAGAAGGTGAAAGCAAACAGTCCTCAAAACATCGTACAGGTAGAAAAGATGCGGGTTTCTAAACTGCATGCGGCTACTGTACGATCTGATGCTTAGCAAAGAAAGTACGTTACGGATTTAGAGAACTCTTAACTCATAAGCAGGAATAAATACTAGTGATAGGACCTACAGTGTATAATGGCATAGGTATAATTAAATAAAGATAGCAACTCGCAACATAACCACATACATGTGTGCTTCTCACTCTTAGTCAGGCAAGCCTGCTCGGACAGAGTCTCTAAGCCACACCCTGACTCACAATGCTCACAAAAACAGTAAACTGTGGCACAATAACAAGCATACAGAGATAATAAACACCTAGCTGTTAATCTGCCAGGTGGCAGAGGTTTAGCTGGAAGGATATAGGCTTCGGATACCCGGGCTGAGCCACCTGCTCTAGCCTAGGGACGTTCCCAAGTCTGTGCGCCAAATTACTCTAATTGAAAGGGTGCTCTCTTGAGAGACTCAGATCGCAAGTATCTGACTCTCTCCTGGCGACCCTAAAACAAAAGCAAGACGTGCTAGTGCAGTGCTGAGTGGACTAGGCAAGGGCCCTCACACAACACAACACTAGACACACAGGGACACAGACAAGAAAATGCCCCCAGACTCCCACGGGTATCCTAGTAAAGTCGTGCGGGTCCACAGGAATCGCACCAGCAGACTTTACTTAAAGGATCGCAAAAAGCCCCCCCTCCGGTCTAGCCCCTGCTAACCTGACACAAGAACACACTAGCAAGCATGAAACCACCAAATATGAGGCAACAAAAAAGCTTCCTAGGTCTCATTAACAATTACGTCTCTGCATAAAGCCCAAAATCCTATCTAATTATCTGAGAGCTCGTCGTTAATACAATAATAGATATAAGGTCTATCACGGGGATGGGATAATTAAATAGATTGGTGAAGTAGTGGAAGGAAGGTATACAAAGTAAGAGAGAAAGTTTCTAAGTGGGGTTGAGAGGGATAGATATCTATCAAGGGGGTCCGAAGGGTACGACAGTGAGGTGAGCTCTGAGTCTTGAATCTGTCTGGACCCCGCCCTAGGCATGCAGAATACATCCCAGGCTTGGCAACACTCAACACAGTTGCCGGGTCAAAATCGTCTACCCCGTGCGTGAGTCGAAACTAAGCCTAACGTTGCAATAAAATGCATGTGGCAACATCAGGCTCGTCCCAAGCTGGACTCTCCGCGTGAAGCAACGTCCCCCAGCCGGTCTCTCTCTCCCGCTCGTCTCCTCCCACTCTCACTAGACTTACATCTTATATATTATAATGAAACAATCAACTATCGAGAATAAAATATACTAAGATGCGTTGGTTAAGAATAATGGCAGCTACAAGCTGTGAAACAACATAAGAATATCCCAGACATTAGTTACATTGTCGTAGGATATATACTAAGGAAAAGCCGGCCGGCCGGCTGCCACCAGCCGGTTTCTAAACGGCTGGGCAGCCGACGCGCGCGCATGCCCGCACGTGGCTACTATACAGAAGTGTCACACCAGTGTGTGAGTGTGTCTGACTGTGTATATCTGTGTGTGTCTAGGGAGTCTGCTGTGTGTGTTTATATGTGAATGTGTGCCTGGGTCTACAGTATGTGTTTGTGTGTCTGTATGTGTCCCTAGAAGTGACTTAAAGCGTGGAGTCCAGCAGTATGTCCCCAGTGAGGCTGCAGGATCGGTGGTAGCAAAAACCCTTCAATTCTCTCTTTTTGGCACACGCACACACACACACACACACACACACACACACACACACACACACACACACACACACACACAAACACACACACACACACACACACACACACACTCTGCCAGCACTCTACTGACCGACACCCTCCTTACAGCTCCAAGAAGATACATTACCCCAATCAGGCCTGGAATCAGAACCCTACCAATACCAATTACTAATATGATCCTGGTCCACAACCTGCTAGTTTATCCCACCTTAATATCTTCCCCCAGCTCGCTAACCTGACATCATAGTCATCATCATCATCGTCTTCTTCCAAGATTGATGCACGAGTAATCAAATAAAATCAATCTACGCCATGAGGGAGGATAGAAAAAGAAGACTTGCGGCCTATATTTATAAACTGGGAGGATGGCTTACACTGGAACACGTTAGAAAACAGAAGCTGGACAACGGCCGACATTTTGTGTGTTTTTATACCCGGAACTACTATTGCACACATATTTTCCAGATAAGGGAATATAGATACACAGGGATTACTACATATAACATATTTGCACTATATAAAGGAACACTAAATTGTAGCAGCAATTGTACACATACTGGATAGTGTTTTAATCGTGTGTGTGTTCTAATTTGAATAGATCAACCGAAGAACACTGTTTATGTACTTTATGTTTGTTACAATTACGCATTCTAATTTTTACAGTGTAGGTTACCATAGTCCGCGTAGGTCATCAGGTCTCTTTGAGCAGCGCTTCTATGAGATAAACACTATAAAACTAAAATTACAGTTAAATTTGCATGCAAAAGGTATTCTGCGCTAAAAAAAAAAAAAAAAAAAATCAGAAACCTCAGTCTTTCAGATGGCAGAGCAACTTTGAAGTGCTTTTCTCGTAGCCACTCATTTTGGGGCTGAGGCGTATGACAAAATAGATAAATAACTTTTAATAATCTGAAATTAAACCTCCTCTAATTTGCCTGTGTAACACCTGCTTACTTGGTTCAGTCTGCATTATGGCGTCATGATATCAAGAGGTAGTCTCTCTCTCTCTCTCTCTCTCTCTCTCTCTCTCTCTCTCTCTCTCTCTCTCTCTCTCTCTCTCTCTCTCTCTCTCTCATCCTCTCTCTCTCCTCTCTCTCTCTCTCTCTCCTCTCTCTCTCTCATCTCTCTCTCTCTCTCTCTCTCTCTCTCTCTCTCTCTCTCTCTCTCTCTCTCTCTCTCTCTCTCTCTCATTGAAAGTTAGTGAGATGTTTTTGAGGATGAGAGAACCAAATAAATGTAAAGATATTGGGCAGGAGTGTAATGAATATATGGTGCATATGCAGACAAGCACAATCACAAATATACATAACTCTCTCTCTGTCAATTCCGTTCTTTCCTGCTTTATCCACATTGTTTCTAGATTTTAATTCACAGTTGTTCCTGTTCCTATCATTATATATTTCATTTATTATTTATTGTGTTATCTTTTTATTTTCATTTCGTTATATAAGGGTGTTTTGGTTTACAGTGTTGGCATCCCGTTGTTCTCCCCGGACCCCCTGCAAACTTTGATAGCCTTCTGTATAACACTATGAATAATGAAAAAGCTGAGCCTACGAGATATCTGGGATCTATAGGCTTTGGTTTTGGGGGTGGTATGGGGGGGGGGGGGGGGGGGGGGGGGTTGTGGGGGGGTGAGTTAGGGAGTATAGAGGAGAGAGAGAGAGAGAGTGTGTGTGTGTGTGTGTGTGTGTGTGTGTGTGTGTGTGTGTGTGTGTGTGTGTGTGTGTGTGTGTGTGTGTGTGTGTGTGTGTGTGGTAACAGATAAATGTGGTTCAAGTGGTGTGCTGGGTTGGCTGTAATTGACCACCAGACTGTATAAGGTCAATGCATAGTAATAAGAATAAAGAAAGACCCTGTTCACTTTATGTTTTCTTCTATTTTATATAAAAAAATGGAAAGAGGAAAAAAACAATTGTAATGAAAAAAATACTCCATTCACCTAATGGTGTTCTCCATTTAAGGGAGTGTGGGGGGGGGGGGGGGTTACGTTTGGGCGATTTTTGCATGTATTCATTATTTTTCTAGTTGTCTCCCTAGACCTCCATCAAATAAGAAAAAAAAAAACATCCATTATATCCCCCTTCTAGATTAATTTGTACATTTTTCGGCAGAAAAATTTCCCGGCCGAAGGCCGGTTCTTCCAACATTACAGGCTCACTATCGTTCGCCAGGGACAAATTCAACACCTAAATAGTTCGAAAAGTTTAAATATTGACGAAGAAATGGGGTGAAAGGTCTTAAAATCGACTAACTAATGCGGCAAACATCTTAACATCTGAAAACTAATGGGCTAAACTTGAGGGAGAAAGTGGTCCAGAAAACCGGCCCATGTCCCCTTAAGCATAACCGATAACAGCTGCATTAAAACTGTTATGGATTAAAAGTTGGTGAACTTGTACGGTAGTGCTAATAAGTCATGTCTCGGCTGTCCTTACTTTTGGCTAGCTCTGTGCTGTAATAATGTCTGTTAGATGTTGAATAGGGTGAGTTAGTACAGGAATATGTTTTTATATCCCCCTCAAAATGAATAAATTAAGTTTAGATATTGGTGAAACCAATTATGGATACACATATAATAGGTGCCGAGACATCAATAATTAGGCCGATTGTACTCTGAGAATGTCAGTTTCAAAGATATGTGGTTTGGGATATAAACGAATTTTGAAAAGCAGAAGTTTTGTAATGTGGAGGAAAGTTCTGCAATGTGGAGGATTGATTGTTAAGTCATGGACGCTAATAGATGCCCGATATCACGCGGACATTTTGAAAAAAGTTAGCCACCAAATTGCAACACAAAT
>CM064480.1:52935612-53012596 GCA_032716605.1 Paralithodes platypus | reverse complement strand
TGTATATGCATTTCCCTGTGTGTTATTATTATTATTCCTGTTTTCTGCTAGTCTAGGTAATGCTAGACTGGGGTAAGGCTTTTCTGTGTTACGAGTTGTTGTTTGATGCAGTGGTTAAGCGATAAACCTGCATACTCGTTTCGGTTCAGTGAAGCCTAGGTTGTCTTCGCGGCTGATTGTGTTGAGTTAATAATTTACAGTGCGTGAGGGCAAGAGCCTAACCACCCTGTATTTTATTAACAGTTTGTTTTTACTTTGTCAAGGAGCCGGGAGAAAACCAGATACAAGGGATCTGGATTTCTCAAAGTGCACTTGTTAGTTTTAATGTAATACTTTAAACAGTCGTGAGGACTTCGCTAGGCTACGAGCCATTTTTGCTCAGTCACTGCTACCTTTTTGCCTACAGTACCCCAGCTAGACTTTACTCGATTAGTAGATACAGAATAGTATTGAAGCTTTCCTTATGTATGATATTGTTTATGCACTATTGATTTCATGTGTTGCAAGCTTGGCTACTTTAGTGATTAGTGGCCCACGAGCACAATCCGAGTAGGCTATTGCCGTTGCATTTGCGGAGTACTTCCTTTTAATGTTTGCCATTTACTATTGCATATTCTTTTAATTATTCTTATGCCAATTTAAGCCTTTAATAGTATTTAATTGCCAGTGTTTTTGCTTATTGAATTACTGTTCAAAATCCGATACGTACTTCTTACGAGCATCCGAGAAGCATCTAACTTTTTTCAGAAGATTCCTTGCTCGATGCTTAAGGACTATTAATTAACGTAACGTAATAGTGCCGATCCGAAGTAGAGGGTGGTGGACTTCTTAAGTTCATAGTCAAGGGTGGATTACTTCGGCTTCGGCCAACACTATTCTTTGTGTTGTTGTTTCTTACTTCATTGTTTGATTGTTGACCAGACTAGATAATTCCTGTCTCTTTATTAGTCTGTTGTTGAACACTAGTACCGAGTTCTTGTATACCCCGTTATAGCAGATTGAACTCTGGAGGGTATTGGTGTTTTTTGTTCGGCTGGCAGTACTCAGGGGTTGGGATCGTGTGTTTCCGTTGTGGCAGCGAGCCGTATTCGAGTCCTGATTGAGAGCCCTTGTGTACCCGAGTGCCAGTTCGTAACAAATGGCGACCTTGCTTAGGATTTTGTGAACAGTATAAATTTTTGCAGAGTTGTACAACATTTGTTAGTTTGTATTTTAGCGTGCATATTGAAGAATATTGTTTTGTATGGCAATTAGTAAAGCATTTAAGAGACTCCAGTTAATTTAGTAATTAGTGCTTGCATAGGAAGTTTAACACTTTTGTCTCGAGAATTTTTTTGTGGACTTCAGTATGTCGTGCATTAGCACTGACGATGAGCGAGAGATGTCATTTGAAGGTGTGCCGTTAGTAACCAGTGAGGAGGATGCTAGAGTTTTTGTGAGTAAGCGGTACCACGTGACGGAGGAGAGGCTGACTGGGTGGATGTTTGTGGCTTGCACCTGATAGCCAAGGTTTTGGGCATTTCCAATGTAGCAGGGATGTCCAAGGGGGAGCTGATTTCCTGGGTGTTGCGTGGGCGACATGGGGTTTCGGAGGAGAGGGCGTTTGGGGGGGTTCCTCCCCAGATCCCCTCTCACTCGACTCCCACAGTGCCGTCCACTCAGTTACCGTAGGTTAGCACTCTCCCGCAGAGGGATGAGAATTGGCAGATTGGAGTGCCCTCGGGTGGTGCACGTGGTGGTTCCCCAGTTTTTGCCCCCCCTCCTTCAGTAGTGGCAGCTCCCTCTTCCTGCCTGTCTCCAGATATGGTATTTAGACTTGAGCTTGCTAAGATTGAGGCTAGGAAGCAGGAGAATGAGACTAGGAGGCATGAGAATGAGACTAGGAGGCATGAGAATGAGACTAGGAGGCATGAGATTGAGGTTAGGATGAGATGAGACCAGGAGGCATGAGGCTGAGCTTAGGTAGGACTCAAAGAAATATTGTGCTAAATTAGATTTAGATAAGACTCGTGCAGAGTCGACAGGGACTCGGATGGGCCGTGAGAGCCAAGTAAGAGAACAGTCCTTAGCCCACTTAGTCAAATTGGTGCCGGTATTTAGTGAAACTGAAGTCACAGAATTTTTTAATCGTTTTGAGAAGAAGTGTAGGGAGCATAATTGGCCTGAAGAGAAGTGGGCAGCTCTAGTCTCCTCAAGACTTACGGGTAAGGGTCTGAAGGCTTATGATGCACTGCCTTTAGATTCTTGCATTGACTACCCAGAATTGAAGAGAGCTGTCCTACGGGCATACGAGTTGCAACCGGAAACATATCGATTGAAGTTTCGGGGTGTTACAAAGACTAGGGAGGCGACCTTTCTTGAACATGCCCGGGACTTAAAAGATGCACTTAAAATCTGGACACGTTCTGAGAAAGCTGAGACGGCAGAACAGTTGACTGAGCTGTTTCTGCTCGAGCAGTTTTATAAGTGTACTGGTGCAGAAATGACTTTAACTATTAAAGAAAAGAACCCAAGAACTCTTCAAGAGGCAGCTGAGATGGCTGACCTCAGGTTGTCGCTAATCAGGGGATGTGAATCTGTAAAGCGTGTTGATGCAGTTCCCAAGGGGCGCGATACTCCAAACCCTCGAGCTCAGGACAATCACTATAGATATAAACCTCAGTTTAATAAAAGCCAAGATACCAGGACTGAACCAAAGACTACAGCCGTCCCATTACAGAAGGGTCAGAACTCCGCCCCTTATCAGAAGAGACCGATAGGGGAAGTGGAATGTTTTCATTGTAGAAAGAAGGGGCATTATGCAAAATCTTGTCCTTGTAATGGCCCAACTGCAGCCGTGTCTTTGGTGCGCAGCATAGGTGTGGCTGAAATGTCGTCTGGATTTACCCAGGGTAGTTTGCCAGCGGCAGGGTCACAGGCTATGTATAAGACTCAAGAAGGCTCGTCCCCTGTCCGTGATGTCTTTTGCGACCATAGAGGGACCGGTAGGGTAAGTTGGGCGGGTTGCCAGCATAACGTGGAAGTTTTGCGTGATACTGGAGCTTCACAGACACTTTTGAAGAATTTCACGGGGCGACCAATTAATGCGGCACGGGTGGTTGTTGTTCAGGGTATTAATGCGACCAGGTCATACCCGTTGGTTCATGTGGAGCTGGAAATTGATGGTGTGATTAAGGACTTAGATGTTGGGATCGTCGAGAAATTGCCAGTGGAGGGCGTCGACCTTCTTCTCGGCAACGACTTTGCGGTACCTACTTTAGAAGTTCCACCCTTAGTCGTTGCCGAGAGGCCGGCCGACGTGAGTAGGGAGGAACAAGAGTGGGTAGTGAGTTGTCACGCCAACAGATGGCATGTGTGGTAACTCGTTCCCAAGCATTTAAGGTATCACAGCCTATTTCCCAGGCCACAGAACAGCAGAGGAAGGGAATTAAGGAGAAGCGGAAGGCTGGGAAAAGTTTGAAGAGTTTAGAACCAGTGGCTCTCCCAAAAGACCCAATAGCAGGACCTTTGACCGAGTCTGTTGTAACTCCAGTGCCTAACACAGTTGATAAAGTAGTGGAGGAGGCAGAGACTCAGAGACAGCACCGTTACCTGCAGCGAGAAAACCGGATGTCTAAGTTGGATGTTGGGGGAGGGCATGAGTTGTTGACCAAGCAGTTAGACATGTTGGCTCCCACAGACATTCGAAAGTTGCAATTAGAGGATCCAGAGGTTCTGCAGTGTACCAATGGGGCTGTGGAGTTAGAAGAAGATAGGGATGCAAAGGCAGGGGATTTTTTTTTCTTTAATGGAATTTTATACCACCGATATCAAGATCCTAAAAGGAACTGGGAGGGCGGATCAGGTACAGTTGACCAGCTGGGCGAGCCAGAGGGCTGCAGGGAAAGTTTGCTTAGGTTGGCTCATGATTCTCCATTATCAGGACATTTGGGTGCCAAGAAAACGGTGGCGGCTTTGGGGAAATTGTTTTGGTGGCCGGGGATGAAGTCTCATGTGCAGTCATGGATAAACTCATGTGATATTTGTCAACGTGTCGGGAAACCGAACCAAGTTATTCCTAAGGCTCCGTTACACCCTATTCCTGTGATTGGGCCACCCTTTAGTAAAATTATTGTTGACATGGTTGGTCCACTCCCTCCCACTAAGGCTGGAAATAAATTTTTGTTAACCATAATGGATGTTGCCACTAGATACCCCGATGCATACCCTATGAAAAATGGAATGGCTAAGACGGTAGTCAGTAACTTGTTGTGGTACTTCTCAAGGTACGGGTACCCGGAGGAGATTCAGTCTGATCAGGGATCTAATTTCACCTCCAACATGTTCAAGCAAACAATGCAACAGCATGGGATACGAGCAGTAGTATCGTCAGCGTATCACCCTGAGAGTCAAGGGGTGCTTGAGCGGTGGCATGCTACACTTAAAAGCATGCTCAGGTGTTATTGTGCTGACAACGGTATGGATTGGGATCTTGGATTGCCTTATGTGCTGTTTGCTGCTCGGGAGGTACCTGGTGAGAGCCTGGGATTTAGTCCAAACGAGCTGATTTTTGGACACCGTGTCAGGGGCCCCCTTAACATGCTGAAAGAAATTTGGGAGGGGACTGTGCAGCCTTGTCCATTATTAAAGTATGTGCTTGAAAGCCGTGAGCGCATGCTTAAGAGTCTGGAGATGGCAGGTAGAAATTTGACAGAATCACAAGCTTTGATGAAGGACAGGTATGATCGCAAAGTGAGGCTCCGGAAGTTCACTGTAGGACAAGAGGTATTAATTTTGTTGCCTTTGGTTGGTAACCCCCTCTCTGCGAAGTACACTGGACCTTATAAAATTGTAGAAAAAATGTCAGACTTAGATTACCTTGTTGCCACTCCAGACAGGAGGAAAAAGAACCAGTTATGTCACGTGAACCTTATTAAAGAGTATGTGAGGCGCCCCTCTGAGCCTCTCACTGTCCCTGTGCTGGCTTGTTGCGGCCGTAGTGGAGAAGGAGAGGGGGACAGTCAAGCTTCAGAGGAGGATAGCTGGGATCAACATGTTTCAGCGGATCAGTGGGCGGGGAACTCGAGCCTAAGGGCTGACGAGGCTATAGCTCATTTGCCTGAGCCGCAGTTTGATGCTATCCGTCAGTTGTTCGGTTCATACCCCACTGTATTTGCTGAACACCCAGGCCTCACTACTCAGGCTATGCATGAGGTTGACGTGGGGGACCATCTACCCTTTAAGTCAATCCCGTACCGTGTGCCCCCCATAAAACTACCAGCTCAGAGGGATGAGTTGGAGTATATGCTCGGTAGAGGGTTGATAGAGAAAGGCACAGTTAAGTGGACTTCCCCCGTAACACTGCAGCCTAAGCCAGATGGCAAGGTACGCTTTTGTATTGATTTCCGTAGGTTAAACGGTTTGACTCCAACTAACCCATATCCTCTTCCTAGGGTTGATGATAGTGTTGACAAAATTGGTAATGCTCGTTTTTTGTCTAAAGTAGATTTAGTAAAAGGTTACTGGCAAGTACCTTTGTCCGAGCGTGCTAAAGAGGTATGTGGTTTTGTTGTGGACGGGAGTACCTACCGGTGCAATGTTATGCCTTACGGACTTAAGAATGCACCAGCAACGTTTCAGAACCTGATGAATGAAATTGTAAAGGACATTCCGAATTGCACCGTATATTTGGACTATGTAATCATTTATGATGACGACTTTGAGAGCCATTGTGAGCACCTTGAGACCTTGTTCCGGAAACTTAGTGAAGCAGGTCTGGTAGTAAATTTGGCAAAGTGTGACTTCGTAAAAGCCACTGTGCAGTACCTTGGGTTTGTAGTGGGAAGGGGACAGGTGTGCCCTCCTCAAAACAAGGTACAGGCTATCAATAAATTTCCGCACCCAACAACCAAGAAGCAGGTTATGAGATTCTTGGGTATGATAGGCTACTACAGACGCTTCATAAAAGGTTACTCAACGGTGTTGGCACCTCTCACAGATTTGTTATCTAAAGACAAAAAGTTTTTGTGGGTACCTGAGTGTGAAAAGGCTTTCACTTTGGTGAAACATTTGCTATGTACTCACCCGATACTCAGGGCCCCAGACTTTAACAGGCCTTTTCAGCTTGCAACAGATGCTAGTGGTGTAGGGGCTGGTGCCGTCTTGCTACAGACAGACAATGAAGGTGTGGAACACCCAGTAAGTTTCTTTTCTAAGAAGTTCAATGCTGCACAAAAGAACTATTCTACAATAGAAAAGGAATTACTGGCGATTGTGCTGTCGCTCAGGCACTTCGAGGTGTATGTTCCAGCCTATGGCCCAGTCGTGGTTATCTACACTGATCATCACCCTTTGAGATTCCTGAATCAATTTCACAATCGCAATATGAGACTGACCAGGTGGTCTTTGATGTTGCAGGAGTATAACCTGGACATCCGTCATATTGCTGGATGTGACAATGTGATCGCGGATTGTTTATCAAGGGTGGATGATCAGTCGTAGGCTATTACAGGTGTGTGGGTTTGAGTGGAGGAAAATAGGCTGCCCTTATAGTGCAGCCGGGAGAAACATATTAAAATATAAAAATCATATAAAAACTCTTTCTTTTGATATAGGTAATTGTATAAGTTTGTCATAGCCTATAGAGTTTGAGTAGTCCACGAACTATCAAACGGCTGAGCTGCTGTAAGCTCGCTCTGGGAGCATGATATTGTGTCTTTTTGCTATTGTTGGGAGGAGTTATAAAATGTGATTTTTGTTTTTATAATAAGATGTGTTTTGGTGATAAACTCAGCTTTGTTTTAGTGCCATGCGGTCGCTGGGTGTGGGGGGCTTGATGGGGTTCTGTGTTTGTCAGATTTTAGCTCAGGGTTGAGCGAGTAAAATCTTGGGGGAGATGTGACGCATGTCCACGTGTGAGCATCCTGTACAGAACGCCTAGTCATGCCCCACTCTCGCTAGGATCGTCAGGGCAGGAATTTTGGCTGTAGTCTATGTAGAGTTTCCTAACTTAGTTCGTGTGAGCCGTTGTACTATAAGTATTATGAATATGTATTTTGTTTTCATCTGAGTCAACGAGTTCTATTTTATATCATTAGTTATAAGTATTGTGTGTAAAACTTATTTGTAATGATGGGAAGAGAAACAGCCACAGTTAGGTGTCAGTGGGTACGCCAGGCAGGAGGTAGGCCTAACTCACTAGCACTCCTCCCTCCCTCAGTGCTAGGGGGAGCCTTTGTGTATCCCAGAGGAGAGAGAGAAATTACGTAATGGTTGTCAGTGGGCGGTCCTTAGTAGTTCACGTTGGGCTCACTAGAGGGCCGGGTATAAAAGGGAAGTCTAGCCATTTTTTCATCAGAACTCATTAGGCAGAGCGACTTCTCATTTCCCTTGCTAACTATTTATATTCTTCTGACTGATGGGAACTTTCTCTACTACCTTACATTCTTATTTCCTCTTTTCCCTGCCCTGTTTAACTTCCATGGTCCCGTTGGTGCAGAGCTAGTCAGCCAACGTATTATCGCTTGAGTTCTCATGAGATACTTGCCTATTAGATAGCCTATTTTGGAAGGGTTGACTTAGAATAGGATTGATTTATGTTTATTGCACTTGTATATGCATTTCCAGGTGTGTTATTATTATTATTCCTGTTTTCTGCTAGTCTAGGTAATGCTAGACTGGGGTAAGGCTTTTCTGTGTTACGAGTTGTTGTTTGATGCAGTGGTTAAGCGATAAACCTGCATACTCGTTTCGGTTCAGTGAAGCCTAGGTTGTCTTCGCGGCTGACTGAGGTGAGTTAATAATTTACAGTGCGTGAGGGCAAGAGCCTAACCACCTTGTATTTTATTAACGGTTTGTTTTTACTTTGTCAAGGAGCCGGTAGAAAACCAGATACAAGGGATCTGGATTTCTCAAAGTGCACTTGTTAGTTTTAACGTAATACTTTAAACAGTCGTGAGGACTTCGCTAGGCTACGAGCCGTTTTTGCTCAGTCACTGCTACCTTTTTGCCTACAGTACCCCAGCTAGACTTTACTCGATTAGTAGATACAGAATAGTATTGAAGCTTTCCTTATGTATGATATTGTTTATGCACTATTGATTTCATGTTTTGCAAGCTTGGCTACTTTAGTGATTAGTGGCCCGCGAGCACAATCCGAGTAGGCTATTGCCGTTGCATTTGCGGAGTACTTCCTTTTAATGTTTGCCATTTACTATTGCATATTCTTTTAATTATTCTTATGCCAATTTAAGCCTTTAATAGAATTTAATTGCCAGTGTTTTTGCTTATTGAATTACTGTTCAAAATCCGATACGTACTTCTTACGAGCATCCGAGAAGCATCTAACTTTTTTCAGAAGATTCCTTGCTCGATGCTTAAGGACTATTAATTAACGTAACGTAATAGTGCCGATCCGAAGTAGAGGGTGGTGGACTTCTTAAGTTCATAGTCAAGGGTGGATTACTTCGGCTTCGGCCAACACTATTCTTTTGTGTTGTTGTTTCTTACTTCATTGTTTGATTGTTGACCAGACTAGATAATTCCTGTCTCTTTATTAGTCTGTTGTTGAACACTAGTACCGAGTTCTTGTATACCCCGTTATAGCAGATTGAACTCTGGAGGGTATTGGTGTTTTTTGTTCGGCTGGCAGTACTCAGGGGTTGGGATCGTGTGTTTCCGTTGTGGCAGCGAGCCGTATTAGAGTCCTGATTGAGAGCCCTTGTGTACCCGAGTGCCAGTTCGTAACACTCTTGAGAGTCGAGTGCCACCTTTCCAAAACTCCCTGACTCTCGGGATGGTAGGCAGATGACACCACAGACACTATCCCATGTTGCTGCATGCTTAAACAGAGCAGAAGTAAAATTGGATCCCAGGTCAGACTGGATCTCCTGAGGGTAGCCATAATGAGAGAAATAGACAAGTAGGTTTTTTGACAACAGTCTTACCCATCCTGTTGCGCATGGGGTAAGCATCTGGATACCGTGTTGCTACATCCATTACAGTTAGTAAAAATGTATTGCCGGCACTAGTGGGGGGCAATGGGCCAACCATATCGAAAACTACTTTGCTGAAGGGCGGCCCAATGACAGGGATGGGTTGTAACGGGGCTCTTGGGATGACCTGATTGGGTTTCCCAACAACTTGACAAGTGTGACACTGTGACACCCATGACTCGACACTCGCCTTTAACCCAGACCACCAGAAAAGCTTGCTCAGGGCTGCCTCCGTCTTACGTGCCCCCAGGTGCCCTGCCAAAGGCACATCATGAGCTAATCTCAATAAGCTCTCACGGCACACCCTCGGTACTACTAACTGGTCCACTAATCCTGACCCGCCATCCCACTTTTTCTTGGGATCCTGATGTCTCCGATACAAGATCCCCTCGGACAAGAAAAAATCACCAGGCTGCGCATCCCCATCGCTCTCCAGTTCGACAGCACCATTACCACACGCCTTGACTTCAGGATCTTCCAGCTGCAAGGAACATATATCAGCAGGTGCGAGATTATCCAAGTTCATCTTAAATAATTTATTTCCACCTCCAATGTCCCGCTGAGACATCCTTTCCTGACGCTGCGCATAACGATGCTGTCGCAGAGTCTCTTCCTGCCCTGCACCTGGACTAGCGGTGACAGGCCCCAGGGCCTCTCCAGACTCTAACATAGGTGCCAATAATGAGTCACCAAGAAACACTGCCGGCTCAAAACTCTCCAATTGACCAACACTTCCCGTTTTCTTGTGACCTTTCCTTCGCGGTTTGATAGACTGAGGTGGTGGCTGCAAGGCTCCGGATGTCTGAGAACGCATCACAACACACGCCATGGTTTGTACGCTACATTTCTCAACCCACTCCTGTTCCTCCCTACTAACGTCGGCCGCCTTCTCGGCAACGACCTTAGAAGCAGGCGCCGCAAAGTCGTTGCCGAGGAGGAGGTCGACGCCCCCAACAGGCAAGTTCTCTACAATTCCGACATCCAGCTCCTTCGCCACACCACCCACCTCCAGCTCCATCCGCACCAGCGGGTAGGACTTCGTAGGATTGATCCCCTGAACTACCACCACCCGAGCAGCGTTAATCGGTCTACCAGTAAAGTTCCTTAACAAGGTCTGAGAAGCCCCAGTATCACGCAATAGCTTAACTCCTCGCCTTTCGCCAGCCCACCTCACAAAACCATGCCCTCTATGACCCCCAAAGACGTCGCGGACAGGGTTCGAGCCTTCCGGACTCTTGAACACAGGCTGTGTCCCAACCTCTGACGAACTACCCTTGGCAAACTCAGAAGATATAGGCGACACCCCTATGCTGCGGGCCAATGACACAACCTTGTTTGGTGGCTTGTTCGGACAAGCATTTGCAAAGTGACCCTCCTTGTGACATGCAAAGCACTCTTTACTCTTTGGTTTCCCTTGGGAGTGGGAGGTACCATTAGACTTCTTATACGGGACGGTATTTGGTTTATGTTCAGTTTTATTGTCAGTGCTAGATGGTTTTGTGTATTTATGTGTATCAAAATTCTAGGGAGGGGGAGGGGTACGATCCTTTGCACCCGACTCACTCCTAGCTGCTGCTCCGCACCCTCGAATTAATGACAGTCGGAGGTCAGCCATTTCTGCTGCCTCCTGGAGAGTTCTAGGATTTTTTTCCTTTATATTTAATGTTAAGTCCCCACCTGTGCACTTAAAGAACTGCTCCAAGAGAACCAGCTCACTCAACTCCTCAAAAGTAGCTGCCCTCTCAGAACGCAGCCAATGTCGTAGTGTATCAGACAAGTCCCGGGCGTGTTCTAGGAAGGTACTATCCTTGCCCTTAGTAACACCCCGAAACTTCAAGCGGTAAGTTTCTGGTTGTAACTCATAGGCCCGTAGCACAGCCTTCTTTAGCTCATCATAAACTACACAGGACTCTAAAGGTAGTGCATCATACGCTTTTAGCCCCTTTCCTAGGAGTCTTGATGAAACTAATGCTGCCCACTTTTCCTGAGGCCACTGGTGTTCCTGACACTTCTCAAATCGCATAAAAAACTCAGTCACACATAATTCATCGAACACAGGAACTAGTTTAAGCAGGTGCGACAATGATTGGTCCCGATGTCTGTTACCTCCCCCAATATTTCGCCCTATTACCTCCACTCGAGATATCTCAGCTCCCTGTCAGCCCGATACCTAGTAGACTCTGCCTGCAGTTCAGCCTCTCGTATAGCTGTTCTCTCTGCAGCCTCAGCCTGCACACTAGCCTGTCTTTCGGTAGCCTCAACCTGAGCTCTAGCAACCTCAGACTGCACACTAACCTGTCTTTCGGCGGCCTCAACCTTGGCCATCTCAAGCCGAAACAACAAATCTGGAGTCAACCCTTGAGGAGGGGAAGGTGCATTTAATGGGGAGGGTCCCTGTGATTGAATTCCATGCTGCCATTGACCATCAACTTGGGGGTATGTACTAAATTCAGGCACCCTGACGTTTGATACGGGGGTAGAGTGGAGGGGGGCTGGGGACCGGGGCCCCCAGTCGCCTCTCCACCCAGGTCTCTCCCTTCTAAACCCAATATCAAAGTCCTCAGCTGATCTTTCCTCATGCCACTTAAACCCTGGTGACCCTGAAGACCTGCCACACACTTTAAGCCATACTTATTCAGCTTCAACACCTGGCAGCGGTAAGGGGCACCTCTAAAAATCTTCTAGCACCCTCCTCGCTATCGACTAGCCACTCCACAGGTCTTTCTCCCTCCGAGCCCGTATCGTGACCTGACCCATCACTGTGTTCTGATGTATTAGACATGTTTGTGTACTGCAGTAATTATCACGGTTATAGAATGTGCCTAATCTCCTATGCAAGTATGTATATACTAATGTTATTTAAAGTCTTTAATGTGTTATATTGGTTGCTCCCCAAAAAAAAAACTCTATGTCCACTGTATTCCTTTAACACCTTACGAGCGGCCTATGCGGTTTATTTATATGTACCGCCCAGCGGGGTGTTTTTAGCCAAAATAGGGCTGTTTACGTGATCATTTTCATGCCTAAATAAGACCCAGAACGTAAAACAAGTACCTATCCCTGAAAGGGCATAAACAGAGCTTTCGAATGACACCATAACGATCCTTTTATGATGGCTAGTTTTCTTGCAATAACCGTGCAACGCGAGTGCAAAAAGCATGTAATTCGGTACTTTCCCCATAATCAGTATGTAGCGAGTGAGAGAGGGAGGAGGGAGCTGAGATTCGTGTCAGTAGGTTCGCCGCGGTGGTCTGGAGCAGTCATACGCTCGCTAGTCTCCTGCCACCACTTGTCTCTCTCTCTCAGCAACATTACGTGCTGAAATTGCCACTCGAGTTATGTCGAGCGCCGCCACATAGTCCAGCTTTATTTAACTCGACTTATGTGGTGAGCCGCTAATTAAGGGTTAATCATAAGGAATCTCAAAACAAATGACCACTATATTCCTCTGTTCAGTAAATCCTATGCAAGGTCGCCATTTGTTACGTCCTGGGATATATAAACACTGGGCTCTTTCTATTGGACTAGGTATGCGGCAACAAGCAACAACGGAAAACGCTAGATCCAACCCTTATCTATAAACCCAGGCAACAAACCACCCTAAACCGTCAAGAGTCCTGCCTGGACAACGAGGTATCCTATGACTCGGTTACAGGGTGCACGCACTATAGACTGCTGATAGTCAAGCAGGCTATATAAAAGATCACACAATTAAGTTGACTTAAAGCTTCAAGGAAAAGATAGATAACTGAATTAAATTGAAGTAACATTTTAATAACAAACTAGAAGAAAGTACGTTTAACGTTACGTTAATTAATACAACTAATCACCCCTGCGTGAAAGAAGGTGAAAGCAAACAGTCCTCAAAATAATCGTACAGGTAGACAAGATGCGGGTTTCTAAACTGCATGCGGCTACTGTAGGATCTGATGCTTAGCAAAGAAAATATGTTACGGATTTTGAGAACTCTTAACTCATTAGCAGGAATAAATACTAGTGATAGGACCTACAGTGTATAATGGCATTGGTATAATTAAATAAAGGCAGCAACTCGCAACATAACCACATACAGGTGTGCTTCTCACTCTTAGTCAGGCAAGCCTGCTCGGACAGAGTCTCTAAGCCCCACCCTGACTCACAATGCTCACAAAAACGGTAAACTGTGGCACAATAACAAGCATTCAGAAATAATAAACCCCTAGCTGTTAATCTGCCAGGTGGCAGAGGTCTAGCTGGAAGGATATAGGCTTCGGATACCCGGGCTGAGCCACCTGCTCTAGCCTAGGGACGTTCCCAAGTCTGTGCGCCAAATTACTCTAATTGAAAGGGTGCTCTCTTGAGAGACTCAGAACGCAAGTATCTGACTCTCTCCTGGCGACCCTAAAACAAAAGCAAGACGTGCTAGCGCAGTGCTGAGTGGACTAGGCAAGGGCCCTCACACAACACAACACTAGACACACAGGGACACAGACAAGAAAATGCCCCCAGACTCCCACGGGTATCCTAGTAAAGTCGTGTGGGTCCACAGGACTCGCACCAGCAGAGTTTACTTAAAGGATCGCAAAAAGCCTCCCCTCCGGTCTAGCCCCTGCTAACCTGACACAAGAACACACTAGCAAGCATGAAACCACCAAATATGAGACAACAAAAAAGCTTCCTAGGTCTCATTAACAATTACGTCTCTGCCTAAGGCCCAAAATCCTATCTACTTATCTGAGAGCACGTCGTTAATACAATAATAGATATAAGGTCTATCAAGGGGATGGGATAATTAAATAGATTGGTGAAGTAGTGGAAGGAAGGTATACAAAGTAAGAGAGAAAGTTTCTAAGTGGGGTTGAGAGGGATAGATATCAAGGGGGTCCGAAGGGTACGACAGTGAGGTGAGCTCTGAGTCTTGAATCTGTCTGGACCCCACCCTAGGCATACAAAATACATCCCAGGCTTGGCAACACTCAACACTGTTGCCTGGTCAAAATCCTCTACCCCGTGCGTGAATCGAAACCAAGCCTAACGTTGCAATCAAATGCATATGGCAACGCTTCAGGCTCGTCCCAAGCTGGCAAGCGAAGCAACGTCCCAAGCCGGTCTCTCTCTCCCGCTCGTCTCCTCCCGCCCTCCCTAGACTTACATCTTATATATTATAATGAAATAATCAACTATCGAGAATAAAATATACTAAGATGCGTTGGTTAAGAATAAGGGCAGCTTCAAGCTGTGAAACAACATAAGAATATCCCTGACATTAGTTACGTTGTCGTAGGATATATACTAAGGAAAAGCCTGCTGACCGGCTGCCACCAGCCGGTTTCTAAACGGCTGGGCAGCCGACGCGCGCGCATGCCCGCACGTGGCTACTATGCAGAAGCGTCACACTATGAGATATATAGCCAAAATTATCAGTGTTCACTATCTCAAATTTATTGTAAAACAATGTACCAGCTACTAATACAACCTATTGCACGCTTTATAATGAATGTTCTAAGACGACAGCTTCTGGACTATGGTGCATAATATTAGCTTCTGATTTATGACAAATATTGAGCAATTAGGACTAGTCCAAAACGAACTAAAAAGCTGAGTAATAGGGAGTGGTTGAAATACGATCATTGAAATACTAACACGATTTGCTATTGGCATTAATACAACGCATTTAACGTCATAATGAGGAAAATACACAATATTGGCTGGATATTACATATGTTAAGGTGTACATGCAAGGTATACATGCAAAACACTTATAATACTTGGAACAAAACAAATCTCTATTGCAAGACACCTTAATCCCCGAGAGGATGGCCACGAATTAATCGCCTCCACGATCCATATTCATCCATCATACGGCGCCCCTCATTCCACCAAACCTCACTTTCATTTTTATACCTCTCCATTCCATCCTTCCATTTCTTTCTCGGTCTGCATCTGCCTCTTAATTTACCTTTTCACCTCACTCTGATACACTCGTTTAGTAATTCTCTCAATCGCCTTAATTTTGTCAAAAGTAGTGAATATGTTTTTTTTTAACAGAGCAATTGAAGAAAAACGTATATACTAATTTGAAGCTGAAAAAATATGTGGTATGCATTGTAAATTATGCATACGCTGTCTCCTTCAAATGGACTGTATGGTGTGTAAGACAGTAACTCTGTTTGTACCTCTCTCTCTCTCTCTCTCTCTCTCTCTCTCTCTCTCTCTCTCTCTCTCTCTCTCTCTCTCTCTCTCTCTCTCTCTCTCTCTCTCTCTCTCTCTCTCTCTCTCTCCTCTCTCTCTCTCTCTCTCTCTCTCTCTCTCTCTCTCTTCATCTCTCTCTCTCTCTCTCTCTCTCTATGTAATTCTTCTCTCTCTCTCTCTCTCTCTCTCTCTCTCTCTCTCTCTCTCTCTCTCTCTCTCTCTCTCTCCTTCATCATCTCTCTCGTTCATTAAGGTAACTAAAAAGTGAGATTAAATTACATGAGTTCATAAATAAGTGTAGCAAAGAAGGGAGGGAGATGAGAGAGAGAGAGAGAGAGAGAGAGAGAGAGAGAGAGAGAGAGAGAGAGAGAGAGAGAGAGAGAGAGAGAGAGAGAGAGAGAGAGATAGAGAGAGAGAGAATGCATATTACAATGCACTCATTGCAAATTGTACAATATGTTCGTACTTCTTTAAATTGCTAGTATACTGAAGATTTGTTACATCATATGAGGGAGGTTTGTTCCATGTAGAACTGATCTTATGTTATTATGTTCCTTCCAACAACCAACTGTACTCCTAAAATTACAAAGTTTCTTGGCATAATTCAAATTATGTATGCATTTAGTATTACAAATACTTCATTAAGTTGCACTTTCAGTAATGTGTGTCAGTACAAAGCCCAAAAGAGAAATCAGAAGATCTACTGATAATGAACAGGGTGCGAAAACGAAAAACGAGAGCAGTTGATTTCAAAACGGTCACAACCAGTAAGGCGACAGTCTCCTAACCTAATAATTACTCCATTTAACCTAACTTATCCTAATCTACTGTATACAGATTTAAGCTAACCTATGGACACCTAGCCTAATCTAACTTAGGCTGCTATGAACTGCGATCGTTCCGATTTTGGCCGTTTTAGTATGTGGCCATATTTACCTGCTTCCTCCCAACCCCCGTACTATCCTTCCAATTAAAAACTGGTTTGAATATGTGTACAGGATTCCTCTTGCACCAAACAATATACTAACATAGAATTATTAGGAACATTGGGAAGAACTATGATATATATAAAGAATGAACCTATTGAAGCATGGACTTGATGTACAAGTATCATCCTGTTTCTTTTACCTGGATTGTGAGATCTGTCGAGAAAAGAGAGGCTATTCATTTGTATGCAGGGTTTATCTTAACCCTTTCTGTGCCAGCGACGTATTTTTAATTTTATTCTTGCTAAATTTAGACGGTTTTATGTAGTTTAAGAAGGATCTGAAGTAGTACAAAGGGCCAAGTAAGATAGTTGGAAGTCTCTTATTTGCTGGAGACGCCTTTTAAAATGAATACAATCGTCTAATAGTAGCCAGCATAAAGTTAAAAGGACGGCACCGGTACTGTACGGGTTAAGTGTGTTGAATTTATTTTATTGTTGTATGTGTGTGCAGGGGACAAAATGCAAAGCTGTCTATAACAAATATCCCCCCCCCGCACCCGCCACCCACAAATTGAGAGTGTGATAGCGAGCCTAATTCAATGTACCGTAGGAGTCAAAATGTCTGGGCACACGGAGCTTGAAGCAGTAGTTTATAGCTATGTAATAGGTTGTGGGAAAGATAGATTGAGGGAGAGAGTTCCAGAGTTTACTTGTTGATTGAAAGAGAGATTGGGAAACTCGGTTCACTTTTGGGTTAGAAAGTTGAACAGAAAAAGAGTGGGAATGTGTTCTAAGGTGGGTGCTACCTTCTCTCCGGAAGGGAAGAGGTGTACACCGAAAACACTCTGAAGAACACTGATTATTGTAATAACGGTAGAAATATGAGATATATGCAATATATAAGCGTGTGGACAGAAATTGTAGAACATTAGTAATTGGAAGCGAGTTGATGAGAACAAATGATTCTGAATCTACCCTTTCCAGAAATGCAGTATGGGTGGAACCTTCCCACACATGCAAACAGAACTTGATACATGAGCGCACACTTCCCCTGCTCATAGCAAGCTGTTGTGCAGGGGTGCAGAACCCAAGGATATGGTTGAGCACATCTAATTTCTAGGAAGTTATGGTCTTTCCAAGAAAGGGACACCAAGAGTTTGAGCCAAAACAAAGGGTTGATTTGTGTATTGTTAGGAATATTAAGGGATAGTCGTGTGGAAGATGGTGACGGGTAGATAGATGGAGAAATTGTGTTTTAGAAGCAATGAAAGCAACAAGGTTTTCTCTGCCTCAATCGAAAATAGTTTATAGATAAAAAGCTAGGTGTGCCTCATCACGTGAGTTGAAGGCACGGCATTTATGCTTGAACTGAGAAACAATCAATGACATTCCTTGATCGCTCATTTCTTAACTTTTTGACTCAGTTGAAAAATACATGGTTTGCCTAAATGTGAATTAATCGGTTTTCCGATTATCTTAATTAAATTAAGTCCTCTCGTTTAACAAAATAATATTTTTGTAGTACATGCTAACGTATAAATTGTCGAGGCCTTTCTCATTTTTAATAAAAAAATTAGGCCTCCATGTATTTCCCTTGGTCCCATTTTATATAGTTTTTGTCTAACATTAGACGACTTAATATAGCTTAGAAGGATCTTTTGGAATCAAAGAGGTAACAATTATGTCAGTTACCTCTTTGAGTGCCATAGGTAATTCCAGAACTAAATAAATTCGGCTAATGATTGCCATAAAAGTATGAAGAATACATACATACATAAAATTTTAAGACCGAGTGTTCCTAATGGCGGCGTTCCAGGCAACCCTGTTAAGGGTTGCTTCACTTGTCAAGTTCTTGGATTTGAGATCGGCACGTAAAGTCCGATCCCAGGTCTTCCTCGGTCCACCCCTTGGTGCAGCTCCCTCCACAATCACAGACCTGCATTGTTCACCCAATTTGGTTCATCCATTCTCTCCACATGTCCATACCATCCCAGTCTACTTGTACGCATCACCTCGCTAATACTCTTTATACCTAAACGTCTCCTCAGCTCAACATGTGTTATTCTATCCTGTAGCCTGGCCCCACACATCCATCTCACCATTATCATCTCATTACGCTCCATTGTGTTGACATCCTCTACTTTAACGGCCCATCTTTCTGAGGCATAAGTCATTGCACTTCTAACACATGAGGCATACACCTTTCCCTTCAGGGGGAGAGGCATTCTATTCATGGTCAGGATTGGCATAAGTTCTCTGAACTTCCCCCAGCCACACCTAATTCTAGTAACAGTGGCAGCCTCGGCCCCACCACCGGCAGAGATGGTATCTCTTAGGTAACAAAACTTGTTCACCAGCTCCAAAGACTCATTTCCAAAATTCACAGCCACAGGATCATCACCTAACACAAGCTCGCCTTTGCACACTACGCACTCAAATTTCTCTATTTCTGACTTATCCTTCGGCAGGGGTCCCTT
Organism: Paralithodes platypus; assembly: GCA_032716605.1. Classification (NCBI taxonomy): domain Eukaryota; kingdom Metazoa; phylum Arthropoda; class Malacostraca; order Decapoda; family Lithodidae; genus Paralithodes; species Paralithodes platypus. The sequence goes on along the minus strand of CM064480.1, from coordinate 52,994,048 downwards.
TATTCTACTACAGTTCTTACTCCCATGGTGTACCCAACATCGACAGATGCTACATTGAATTGAGTTAGCGCCCCCTCCCTTTCCACACACTGCACATGGGTATGCACCGCTCTTTTCCACATTGCCTCGTCTCAATCTACAATGCAAAACCTTGGTTTTGCATAATCGTATATACAAAGGGCCTTGCTAGACTCACCTCATCAATGATGGTTGTTGATCGGGTGAATGGGTCTTACACTTGTCCAACTCGAGTGAAGTGATATCCTGGAGTTGACTTGACTAGCTGTAAGGTAGAAGAAAAAATAAGACTTAATGTATCATAATATTGTGTATGATGTGGATATGTAATTAGGATAAACGTTCCTCATATGACTTATTCCATGATAAATAAATAATTTGTTTTCCTATCCAATGAACTCTTTCATTCTATCCAGTTAGTTAATTCTGCACTGATTCCCAGTGCAGTATATTTGTAAATTAGTTATATATATATATATATATATTATATATATATATATACACAAACGTATATAATTAATACACAGATGGAGTGTGTGGGGAAATGTTGAGGTATCGTGGTGAGATAGTGATAGAATGGGTATGGAAAATGTGCAAACTAGCATGGGAGAAGGGGAGTGCACCCGATGACTGGAAGACTGGCATAATAGTCCCCCTATATAAGGGCAAAGGGGAAAGAGGAGTGTGTGGTAACCACCGAGGAATATGTCTTCTAAGCGTAGTAGGGAAGGTATACAGTAGGGTAGTGATTGAGAGAGTGAGAGTGAGAACGGAGAAATGGATAGGCGACGAGCAGGGAGGTTTTAGGAAGGGAAGAGGATGTGTAGATCAGATTTTTACCCTGAAATGTGTTCTGGAGAAGAAACAAAAGGTGTATGTTGCCTTTATGGACTTGGAGAAGGCCTATGACAGAGTGGATAGAGAAGGTTTGTGGAAAGTACTTATAATATACGGAGTAGAGGGCAAGTTGCTGAAAGCAGTGAAGAGCATGTATGAGGGTGCAAAGGCGGCAGTACGTGTGGAGAGTGAGCAGAGCAAGTTCTTTGACCTGAATGTTGGTTTGAAACAGGGGTGTGAGATGTCCCCGTGGTTGTTTACTATATATATGGATGGAGTCATGAAAGAAATACTATCAAGAGCAGTGGATGTTGGTGTATCGCTGAAAATGGAAGGAATTGAGTGGAAGCTACCTATACTGCTGTTTGCGGATGATACAGTTCTGATGAGTGATAATGAATGGGAGTTGCAGGGTCTGGTAAATGAGTTTGGAACAGTGTGCGAAAAACGGAATTTGAAGGTAAATGCGAGGAAGAGCAAGGTTATGGTCTTCGAAAGGGGTGAAGTCACAGAGTGTGAGGTGAAGCTGAACGGTCAGGCTATGGAGATCGTCAACTCTTAAGTATCTGGGCAGTGTGTTGAGTAAAGATGGGACTATGAATGAAGAAGTGCGGGAGAGGGTACAACAGGGGAAGAGGGTTGTAGGAACGCTAAAAGCAGTAACAAGAAATAGGGTGGTCAGTATGGAAGTGAAGAAGTCCTTGCATGACAGTGTGGTAATCCCGACACTGACTTACGGAAGCGAAGCATGGACATTGGTTGAGAGACTCAGACCAAGAGTGAGAGCAGTGGAAATGAATTACTTAAGGAGTGCGTGCGGAGTTACATGGAGGGATAGACAGACTAATGAGGAAGTAAGAAGGAGGTGTGGTGTGGAGGTAGATGTGCTGAAAAGTGTGAAAAGGAACAACTTTAGATAGTTCGGCCATATGGAACGTATGGAAAGCGAGAGAATGACTAAGAGGGTGTACGAGAGCGAGGTGGAGGGACAGAGAGGGAGAGGTAGACCGAATGAGAGGTGGAAGGATGGAGTGAGGAAGTACATGAACGAAGGCGGTGCTGGTTTGGGGGAGGGGCGTCGACTGACTGGGGACAGAGGTGCATGGGGGCGGTTCGTTCGTGGCCACCCCATCGGGGATCACGGCGTCAGGCAATAGATAGATAGATAGATATAATTAATCTTATGATAGTTTTTTTTTTTTAAACGTTTCCAGAAACAAATCTAAATGGTCCGAAGAGCATGATTGGTGTCGGCTAACTTAGGTTTTACTATAGTCTCATGGACCGATTACTCTGTGGACACTCATATATATATATATATATATATATATATATATACCGGTAGTCTATACAGTATATATATATATATATATATATTTTTTTTTTTTTTTGGATTTGAGTAACGTTGGGCAGCCATACATACTGCCGCTGAAGAAAGTAGTCACTACCGCCTCCAAGCTGGATATGGCCACTGTATAATGTTTAGAAGTTATTACAATAGCATACCCCTCTACTATCTGATAGTACAGTTCTACTAAGCTTCCTAATCCATGTAATTGAAGTTAACATCCCCCATGAATTATAAAACACATTTGCACTGGGTACAAGAAGCCCATCCCAAACGTAAAGATTCTTCTAGGGACGACTAAGTGCATGAACTGAAGAAAACCAGGGATATTTGTTCTGAAGGAGTTACTTTAGTAATAATAAAACTCCTTAGTTATGATAGTACAATCATATCCTAAATAATAGTGTGTAATGTTAGCCAGAAATAAAGGTTCAAATGCAAATGACAGCGTCGTAATGTAAATTTAAAGTTTTCATTAAAAACATGCAATGCAAAACTGTAATTTCGTCAAGTTTCTTAATAAAAAACGTAAACAAATACTAACCCATTATATTTATGAGGTATACTTATAGGAGCACTGGTAGATACGCGAAATAATAGTAGGCTAATACTTTTTTTCATCGGAAAATTAGTAGTAGGTTATGCGCTACTATCAACCACTAACCACTTTAATAATTAAAAGCGACACATAAAACAAAATCTGGGGTTGGCTAGATTTGTTTTTCGATTATGTATTACAGTATTAATTATATTACCAATTGATACCAACTGTGTTTATTCCAATGTAATACAAGTTTATGAGAGTAGTGCTTGTTTTTTGTCTATATATTAATATATTAATATATTTTTGAGTTTCCTCGCTAACCTCCATAAGAAAAAAAAAAAAAATAGACCCCCTTTCAAGATAAAAATGTAAATTTTTCGGTAGAAGAATGTCCCAGCCTTCTAAAAACACAGGCTCGGTATCGCTCGCTAGGAAGTAATTGACACCTAAATGGCACGAAAGGTCTTAATATTGACAGAAATAGGGCAAAAGGTAACAGTATCGTCAAACAAACGGAACGGACGGCTTAATATCTCAAAACTAATAAGCTAAACATGAGGGAAAAAGGGGTCCATACAAAAACTACTACCTCCCCCTTAAATTCATATGAGAGATATACTGTATACTTGTAGCAGGCACTCTCCTGACTATAATATATAAGAGTTGATTTGAGCATATTGCAAGCAAGCTCCTGTTAACTCTAATATAGTTTAGCAATGAAAGCCTTTGTGTGGCATGACCTTGTAATAATAAGGAAATGTGGTCATAAATACGAAAGTTAGAAGTCAAAGAGGATATAAAGGAATGGAAGGCTCATATGTAATTATGTACGCTACCGAACGCAGTCACACGTATGATATAGCCTACAATTTACTGAAAACAGAAGCAAATTTGATATGCAATATATTTTTATAGAGTTCCATATGCCAATTATATTACCCAATAGTATGCTAAGGTATGTTATATTGTAAATATTGCATTGCATCGTCATATACTACGTCAAATAAGTGGTTGTCGCTCAGAAAAATTCCGTGGTTAGACGACGATCTCCCAACTTGCTCGGGCAGCGTGGTTTGTCGGCAAGACCACGGAAATTTGACCACGGAACTATTGGCAAGTGTGATACCCCCTTAAGGTGCTACTGGATCCAGCACTTCTTGCCTAGAAAGACGACTTAACATATATAGCTACTCTACTATGTTTGCTACCTCCTCTGGGGTAACGATATTTCTGTTGAAAAGTTCACCCTCATGAACTAAACGTGAACTTAGCTAATTACTTGTGAAGAATCATTGGCAAGAGAGGCACTAACTACATTCATGTGTTGCAAATGAAAATCTATATAAATATATTGACGATGAGTAACAATAATATACGCTTCTAGTAATATATTCGAAAGACATTAAAGAAGACAGCAAAGATGAACGAAGAAAAAAGGGAAAATATTTAATCACTTCTAGTTAATTAATCACAAGTGAAAGCCGCACATAAAGACTGGAGACTGCGAAGAAAGCCAAGGAAGACCGCAAAGTACGCGAGGGAAGAGTGGATAAGGGAAGGAGAGATGAAAGGAGGATGAAGAAAATAGAAGAAATAAGAAGCAGAGTAGTAGTAGTAGTAGTAGTAGTAGTAGTAGTAGTAGTAGTAATAATAATAATAATAATAATAAGAGAAGAGAAAGAGAGCGAGAGAAAGAGAGATTCACATATACTCACACTGACTATAGACCTTGCGCTCGAAGCGAAGTTTTCAGGACTTACAGTAATTGTAGTAGAGGTAACAACATCCAAATAAAGAAGAAAAATTACAATACTAATAATGCTAAGAGTAGTACAAAGTACAAAGGAAATCAAGCAACAACAGATCTAGTGACCCTTCTAGGTTGGTTGTCCTCCAAAACACTGAGGATCAAGTGTCCAAACAGTGGTTTAGAGTGGGTAAGGGAACATTGGAAAGCGAATTACTGCTCTGGAACTAATGTCCGTGGCAGGATTAGGAAGTTAGTAGGGGACAGATGGGTTAGTAACTGAGGGGGGGATAAAATAAAGTTATTCATTTACAAACGCAGTCAGTCGCGGGTTTGATGCGAGATATTTGTCTAGGCGGAGTTTAAATGAATCAATGGTGATGCAGTCTATAACGTTTCGGGGAAGCCCATTCCACAAGTTGACAACTCGATTGAAGAAGAAATTCTTAGATTCGTGTGAGTTAAAAGATTTACCAATAATTTTGCAACCGTTTCCCCGCGTGTAATTAGCTTGGTCGATAGTGAAGTACTTACTACACTTCATATTGTCGATGCCTTCGATACCTCTTAATCTGCGCTGGGTTAAAGGAAATAGATTTAATTCTCTAAGACGCTCTTCGTATGGTTTGTTCTTTAGGCTAGGTATCATTTTGGTAACTCTACGTTGAACTCGTTCTAGCTTGTTTATATCTTTTTGGTAATAAGGGCACCAGGATTGAACGCAGTATTCCAGAAGAGGGCGGACTAAGGAATTGTAAAGGGTTAGGATAACTTCTTTGGATTTATGCTCAAATGACCTGCCTATAAAGCCAATTATTTTGTTTGCCTTCTTAACAACTTCTGAACATTGTTGACTCGGTTTTAGGTTACTCGATATTGTTACTCCCAGATCGGTTTCTCTGTTTACATTCTTAAGCTGAGTGCCATTCATCGAATAGTTTGCTTTCTCATTTAGGTATCCGATATGTAGTACTTTACATTTATCCGCATTGAAACTCATTTGCCAAATTTGGGCCCAACATGACAATTTATCTAGATTGTGTTGCATATCGTCAACTTGTTCTTTTGAGAGTACGCTATTTGCAATTTTTGTATCGTCAGCAAATTTTGAGATTGTACAGGTGAGACCCTCATCTATGTCGTTGATGTAAATTAGAAAGAGAATTGGTCCTAGTACCGATCCCTGGGGTACCCCGCTACTTACATTGGTCCATTTAGATGCCTTACCGTTTATGACTACTATTTGCTTTCTGTCGCTGAACCAATTTTCTATCCATTTTAACACACCGTCTTGTATTCCATGCGCTTTTAGTTTTAGCAGTAAACGTTTGTGGGGAACTTTGTCAAAGGCCTTTTGAAAATCAAGGTATATAATATCTACAGCTTTACTCTCATCGTAGAGGTTGAGGATATCGTGGAAGAAGTCTAAGAGGTTTGTTAAACAGGAACGTTTTTTACGAAAGCCGTGTTGAGTATCTTTAAGTATGTTATTTTCCTCTAAGTAATTTACGAGTCTGTCTCGTATGACCGTTTCTAGCATTTTACATACAACTGAGGTTAAGCTAATTGGACGATAGTTACTGGGTAGGGATTTGCTGCCTTTTTTTAATATCGGTGTTACGCTGGCTAGCTTCCACTGATCGGGCATAGTTCCAGACTGCAAGGATTTATTGAATAGTAATGTCAGTGGTTTGGAGAGCTCATCCTTAGCTTCCTTTAGAACTCTAGGCGAGATTTTATCAGGTCCAGGCGTTTTATTTACCTTGAGTTTATCTAAACAATTCAATACTTCTCTCTCTGTAACGGTTATATTGCTTAGAACATCTGAATTATCAATCTGAATCGGCGATGGTGTAGGGATATCACTGAGGTCTTCTGTTGTAAAAACTGATGCAAAGAAGGTATTGAGGGCATTACTCATTTGTACTTCGTCTTTGGTGTATTCTCCATTTTCATCGACTAACGGTCCAACAGTTGAAGTAACTACTTTTTTCTTTCTGATATAACTATAGAATTCTTTCGGGTTTGTTTTACTTTGATTCGCAATATGTAACTCTAAGGTCTTTTTACTTTGCTTAATTAACTTTTTGGCTTTGCGTCGTAGCTCTACAAATTTCAGCCGTTCTTCGTCATTTTGTGAGGATTTTAATCTATCATTAGCAAATTTTTTAGCAAGCAGGCAGTTTGAAATATCTTTATTCCACCATTTGGGCTTATTATTATGGCCTGGACGCCGTATTTTCGATGGTATGCAGTCTTGCACTGCTTTTAGGTAAGTGGCTTCGAATAACTTCCAAGATGTATTTATGTCGTTATTGTGAATTAAAAAGCTCCAGTCAGTTTCTTTAAACATAGCTCTAAGTTTATGGAAGTTTGCTTTCTTGAAATTAGGGACTTTTTCGATGCTACTATTTGGTTCGTTACTAGTAAACTTTAAAGTGAAAGTTATCGTACGATGGTCGCTGTTACTGAATTCATCACCAACATTCAAATTCTCTATTAATTCTTCTTTTGTTGCAAGTACAATGTCAAGAACGTTATTACCACAGGTTGGCGTTCGAACAAATTGATAAAGCGAACTCTCTTGCAAGTTCGTATACAAGTCATGTCCGGAGTGTGAAGTAAGAGTATCGCTCCACTTGGTCACAGGTAAATTAAAGTCGCCAAAAATTACGGTATCTTGTGAGTTACTTACATCTGCAATTTGTTCGTAAATTTCTCGGTCAGTTTGCACTGATTGAGCTGGAGGTCTGTATATTAATGCAAGTATTATTTTTGTACCTTTATTATTCTTTATTAGCACAAAAGATGCGTCGACGTTCACAATTTGAGGTTTTGACAAGAGGGTAGGGTTAAGACTGTCTTTGATATAAAGTAAAACGCCACCTCCATTTCGATTTATTCGGCTTTTCTCAAACATTACATAACCGGGAAGTGAATACTCTGCTAAAAAGTCTCTATCTTCTGCATTGAGCCAAGATTCTGTTATGCCAATCACATCATAATTTTCTGTAAACACTAGCTCCTCTAAATCTGAAAATTTATTGCGTATGCTACGAGCGTTTGCATAGAAAACCTTTAAATTTGTTATTTTAGAACTCACGGAACGCTCTTTAATAATATTTTTGGTTCTTGTCGGATCTACATTTATGTTCATGGCTGTCCTCGGTCCTCGCTGTCTTCGGTCCTTATCGCTGGTGGTCCTCGGTTGCCTCTGTTTTTTTCTTGGCGTTGGATGATTTATGTCACTGCTGCTTCTTCTCGGATGGCGTTTTTTGATCCATGGCTGCGGACTGCTTCGTGTAGGAGACGACCCATGCGTGCTGAACCCACAGGGTTTAGATGAGTGCCATCCTTGCGGAACAGAGTAGGCTGGTTGTAGAAGTTGTCCCAGAGGTTGATGAATTCAACTTCCTCCCTCAGACACAAATATTTTAGTCGGCTATTTGTGCTGAAGGCCTTGTCGTAGAATTTGTCAGGTGCGTCGATCTTGGGGAGAATGCCTGAGATGATGATATTCCTTGACTTGTTTTTGTAGTGCTGGATCATCTTGCGATATTTCTCCATCAACTCTTCGGATCTGGTGCGCATGACGTCATTTGAACCAGCATGGATGACAAAAAGGGTATTTTCATTTGCATCCTTTGTGATATCTTCGAAGGCTTCCACAATGTCGTCCAGTCCAGCTCCTGGGATGCAAAATCTTTTTCGTTGATTTGGGACTCTGTCGCAGAACTCTTCGACCTGTCCTCGTAGGATGGAATCCCCAACGAGCCTGGTCTCCTCTGGTTCGTCTTCCATCTCTACCAATATCTCAAATCTGTTTGACATTGTGACTGGTAGATGAGACCTTTTCTGCGTTGGCCGTGCACCGTTCCTCACTGGTGTAAATTCGGAAACCTGTGGTGGCGGGACTCTACGTACAGGTCGGGGAGAGGAGTGGTTAGAACGGGGGCGAGGGGTTGGTACTGTTCGTGCTAGCAGGCTTCTTGCACGAGGAGTGGGGAGAGACTAAGGTGAACAGGGCGGCTGTCCTGGTTTGATGTCGGCTCAGGTTCGTCAGAAGCATCTGCTGCAGTGTCTACTGCAGGTGTTGGATTGTTGGCAGATGACGTTGGGGCAGTGGTGGATGCTGGAGTTGAAACAATTGGAGTTAGTGATACTCCAACGTTGAGTGTTACAAACTCTTGGAGTGATTCCAGCTTCCTGGTGAGGGCGTTGATCTTGTTGTGGGCTTCATCCAATTTTGCTGTCAAATCCTCTCGTTGCTGGCAGAGTCGGCAGACTTGTGGATCGACAGGAGCAAACATGGAAGCACCAAACCTACCGGCGCAGTTCGTACAGGCACGAGGCATGGTGACGATCACTTTCTTCAGATCACTTCACTCACTTAAAAACACTTAACTCACTTTAAAAACACTAAACTCACTTTAAAAACACTTCACTCCCTTCAGGTCGCTTCACTTACTTAAATAGGCCTAACCGAAAACAAAAATGTTGAAATACACACAAATAGGTTATCAGCGGTGATAGCCTAACCGAAAATTAAAACAAAACTAAATTCAATTTGAATACGCAGTGATAGCCGAACCGAAAACAATTTTATGTTTATTTAAACAGAAATAGGCCACCAGGGGTTATAGCCTATCCTAACCGAAAACAAAAATTATGAAATACCGGTAAGCAGAAATAGGCCACCAGCGGTGATAGCCTAACTGAAAATTTAAAAATTGAAGTACGCAGAAATAGGCCACCAGGGATGATAGCCTAGACTAACCGAAAACAAACATAACTGAAAACAAAAATTATGAAATACCGGTACGCAGAAATAGGCCACCAGCGGTGATAGCCTAGACTAACCGAAAACCAAAATAACCGAAAACAAAAATTATGAAATACCGGTACGCAGAAATAGGCCACCAGCGGTGATAGCCTAACTGAAAATTTAAAAATTGAAGTACGCAGAAATAGGCCACCAGGGATGATAGCCTAGACTAACCGAAAACAAAAATAACCGAAAACAAAAATTATGAAATACCGGTACGCAGAAATAGGCCACCAGCGGTGATAGCCTAACTGAAAATTTAAAAATTGAAGTACCATACGCAGAAATAGGCCACCAGGGATGATAGCCTAGACTAACCGAAAACAAAAATAACCAAAAACAAAAAAGTATGAAATATGCAGAAGTAGGCTACCAGGGGTGATAACCTACCTAAAAAAGCAAAACAGATATATATATATATATATATAATAGAATATGTGACTAAATATACAATTCACCAAATAGAGATTATATAAAAATAAAGTGTAACTGCACACAAGGGGTTAATATACTGTATCAACAGATGGCGCTGGTGTCACTGTAGGCTAGTCAAGCAGGATTATATTTAGATAAACAAAGTTATCAGTCAAAGGTTACTACAAGATCATGCAAGCAACAACTAAAATTACAGATATATATAGCTACAGTAGGATACTGAATACGATACCTACTAGAGTTAATAAGAAAATACAAAGCTAGGTCGATTAGAGGTGCGCGTGCGTCGTCTGCTACAAGCTAGGATAACAAATGTAAACAACAATGTTTATCAGTCAGAAAAGCAATAAAATAACATGCACGGCAACTACAGAACTATGTGGAGGTTAAACAAGCACTTAACTACTGTTCATGCAATGAATAAAGGGAATTGGGATATGAAATACTCAAATTAGGATCGAGTTTTCTCAGAGTAGAGAGAGAGAGAGAGATAGAGAGAGAGAGAGAGGGGAAGGGAGAAGAAGATGAAGAGGTAGAGTAGTAATAATAATAATCAGAGGAGGTGGAGGAGAAGTGATAATGAAGGGAAGAAGCGGCAAGAATGATGAGGGGAACAGAAGGGAAGATGCTAATTGAGAAAGGGAGAGGACGCCGCAGTGATCGAGAGAGAAGAACCAAGAGATTAAGAGAAGCAGGGAAGACGTAGTAAAGGAGGGAAGGAGGGGAGGGAGAAGAGGATAAAGCAGGGACAGTCAATGGAAGCTAATTAAAGTCGAGATAATGGCCAGAAGGGTAATTAGAGTCTTATTACCGGGGAGCATAGATTAATTAAGCCCATTGCTGCTACATCATGTTGCCTTAACCCTTTCTGTCAGAGCATCTATTATGCTTGGAAAAGACGACAGGCTAATTATTATATCCTTTGACTACGGCTTAACTAAGCGATTACGGTCCTTAATATGCAATTAAAATATAAATTCACCCTTTCAATCCTAGTTATCGAAGGCGGAAAGAACACGTGAAACACCAGAACACAACGACGCTGCCAGAACCAACTACGGTATAGCAGGCACCCATTTCCCTACTTCAGAAGTGCCCTTCCTCCCTACATTACGCTGTTACAGGCCTCAAACCAAACACTATGACTGCCTGCCACAAACACGAACTTAGGTTGGATATAGCAATACCCATGCTAAACCTTAAGGGGGAGGTAGTCGCTTTTTCTGGATCTCTTTCTCCCTCATGTTTAGCATATTAGTTTTAAGATTTTAAGACTTTCGTTCCATTAGTTTAGCGATTTTAAGACCTTACGACCCATTTCTCTGTCAATATTAACACCTTTAGTTTCATTTAGGTGTTGCTTTTATTTCTGGCGAGCGATAGCGAGCTTGTGATTTAACAAGGAGTCAGCCTTCGACCGGGACATTTTTTAAGCTTGATGTAGGTACAGTGAGGAAACTAAAAGATAAATAAATACATGAATACATAGACCAAAAAACCAGAACACTGGGGAAATATCCCTACCAGAAGCTGCATGTCTCACCAGCAACACCGCATCTTGGATCAGACAAGTCCTACATGGTCTAAGCACCTCTAAGCTAGGCTCAGGCTCCAGTTGCTTTGCCAAACAGCAACACTGTGTAATTTACCAGTACTGTACATCCGCTTTGCTCATTAACCACAGACCTAATGCCACCAGCTTAAACGACTAAAATACCAGTGGGTTGTTTGAGGGATTGCCCAGCTCTGCAGCTTTGACACCAGCACCACATCGTAGCCCTGTGAGGTTCCCAACACTACCAGGACAGTGTCATCACTTGAACTGCCTCCTCCTACATTCGGGAGATTTATTAGCTGCATGGGTGCATCTCCCGCGATTCATGTTATAGTCTATTCGCTGTAAGTAGGCGAGATATCATGACCGCTATCCTCTGTAAATAAAAAAGGGCCCAGATCAAATTGACTGTAAATATCCATATCTATTCCTTGACTAACTCTTCCCAAATGGTAGAAATATGTGCTCGATTACTATAGCCGTTTCTGAGTTACAGAGGTTAGAGGTCATGATATCTCGTTTAATTACAGCGAATAGACTGAGATCACCCAGCCAATTTCTTGTCCCATGATACGTCTAATAAATTAACAACCTGAATCAGTGTAATAAATGCAACCTATTTCTATGCACCTGTTTTCAGTCCTAACTAAAGTTACTCCACTCCATATAATCAAAATAAACCTGTTGGATATAATAATAGGCACCCATGAGCTAAAGGGATTACCATGCACTACGTATCAGCTGCAGCCATGCAGCAAATATACAACTTGAATTTCTTCTGATTAATGGTATCACATGCGTGTTCTTTATCGTCAACACTGGCCTGGCAATTTGCCGAGGCAAACCAAAAATTACTTCTACCACTTAAATTCATCAATGTTTAGTCGAGCTAAACAACCCACACAACTTGATGACAATATGTTGACTATAAAACAAATTATGATAAAAACTCTCGTGGGGTAAATAATCACAGACACAAACATCTTGAATATAAAATCTTTGTTTGGGTGTGCTAATCAGTAAATATATAAATATATAAATATATATTATACATTTATATATTTATGTATTTATTTATTTTTATTTTTTGTGGATATATTATTGTTTCATTATTATTTGTGTTTCATTATGACGCATTGCCCACTAGGTTCGGGCTATCATTAGACGATCATAATCGGTTCTGAGAATCGAAGGAGAAATGATTATCAATTAACCCTAACCCTCCGACTTTGATTACCGCTTTATGAACTATATTAATCAACTCACGATGGCCAAATTATTAGATAGAAAAGCGTCATCATTTCCCGAAGGACATAATTCCTTAACTATGAAATATCTTTTGGTCGACAGAACAAATTGGTGTAATGTTAACCCGAATTAACTCGAAACTCTTGACCTACTGAGGGTGTTACAGTAAATACATTTGTTTGGGGGAAAGGTACTTAAAGTTTTATTACCGGAAGCATAGACTAATTGGGACCATAACCTCTTAATAACGCTATAATTCCACCCCGTAGCATTATATTGTATCTACTCTAACTATCATAGATGTTCTCATTTAGTTTACAAAGAACCCTTCATAGTGTCAGCTAGGAGATTAGTTATAGTTATTTCAGTTGACCCTTTTGAGGTGTTATGCATTAGTTGTAGGCATATTTACGCTATACTCCCGATGATAAGAGTAGTATCGATTTTAGTATAGCATTTATAGTATGTTTGTACAGTTGCCCACATTAATTCTTACCCACTCTGATTATATGTATGGAAGTCAACATAGTTTAATGGACTTAAAATATTTGGTCATGAAACATTTTTAACTGATCCTTTGAATTAACTTAAGCATATCAAATAAAAGTCGTAATTCAGTCATTATATATTTCCTGCCATACTTAATCCTTCCACGCATAGGACGCGATTTGCGCCCTTTCTTGGATACTTAAAAAACTTTGTGACCATCAGGTATGCTTATAAACCTTTAGTTTAGTTACTTTAACCTCAGCAGTTGTCTTTGAGTTAGCTGTGGGCAGAACACGAATTTTGGAGAAGTAATCATGAGATAAAGAGAACTTTATTTCTGAATGCTAAACGGCAACCCCCGAATCAATAGGATAGCGAGAGGGTTAAGGGGAGATTTTCACCTAAGGGGGTGATTTATCTGGACCCCCTTCTCCCTCATACTTAGCCCCATTTTCTTTGAGATCTTAAGACGTTCGCCCCATTAATTAGGTGTTAGGTGGTTTAAAGATCGTTTATAAAATTTCTTTGTCAATTTTAAGACTTTCCGTGCCATTTAGGTGCCAATGATTTTCTCCTGGTGAGCAATTGCGAGCCTGTAATTTAGGATGAACCGGCCTTCGGCCGGCACTTTTTTTGTACCGAAAATTGTATAGCTTTAGCTAGAAGGGAGGTCTTGGGTGTTTTTATTTTAAGCTTGATAGAGTTCTAGGAAGAAAACTAAACACCTCCCCTTAACATAACAAAGTAGAATTGAACTCGTGTGGACAACTGTAAAATAGTTCTTGTAATCACTTTGCATCATTACTTGAATATAATGTTTCTGTGATCACGAACGGAAACTTACTAAGTGATACGGACTATTTAATGACATATGTTGTCCATGCGTGATCATCACTACAACTGCATTGCATTATAATCAAATATACTCACTTAAAAACTTCTCCTGGTTCCTTACAAATGATTTGTTGACACTAAGGAATTGTCATAATGGTGTATAATGGTTTTGAGTACATTTTAACTTTTGCTGAGTATTTGTATGCTTATTCATAGTAACCGGTGCAAGAGGTAATTAATTCGTATACATAGGCGTTGTCGAAGCTAATGCTAAAGTCCAACTTCGATGTGCAGGAGTTTGGAGTTAATGCAATTACCACCTTAAGAGTTTATACTTATCGAAATACTACATACATTAGATAAACTCATGTTCAGTCAGCCTTAACAATACAGAATTCAAATATCTAATACCGTACAACATAAACGCCCGCTGAGCGAATTAAAAGCCCGTAACAAAAATTAAAATATATATATATATATATATATACACTGGCCCACATTTACCACATAGGAGTTCACATTTACTTAGAACAATTACAGTTGCCGAAATGCCACAAGCGTGTATCAATTATTACCACAGAGGAGTTTACCGTCGTCGCACCTATCGCAAAATGTCAAAGATTATTACGCTGAATGTTATAGTAATCGATATACCCAATGCATTCAAACATGCAACCGCACAGATGATATAATTTAGACTTACCAAAAATACTTCATAAGTCCAACAACTACATCGTAGAAGTTTAAAGATACTGAAATGGAGCATCCACCAAAACACAATCGCACATCAGGGTTTACCAAGATACTGCACGCGTCAAACACATACAGCAAAAAGTTTACTTAGGAACCGAACAATTACCGAAGATATAGTTAAGTCACAGTTACCGAAATACCGAGGTTAAACCAATGGCATATAATAAACTACTACTGATATGTCTGTTGGGAGACCTCTTGATCCCCGAGGGGATGGCCACGAAAGAATTGCCTCCATATTTCAAGGCATTTGTTTTTGTCTCTATAGCCTAGTTTGTAGTCGGGGAAGGGTTCATAATGCTAGCCCAAACCACCCACAAAATAAAAATGTTTCTCTATACTCCAACTACTCCCTCTCGGACATGGGCTGAGAGCCGGTACATTCAGCCGTTCTACATTGAACGGTGAAGCCCGTGAGGTCTCGTTCCAGTCTAGGGGTGAGACATGTGAAGCACTTTTAGTTGCAACCAGCCCCTGCCATCTTGCCTTCGCAGGATGCATGGGGCTTAGTTGCTCACTCACGGCTCAAATCAGCCCCATCTCTGAAGCTGCCTCGTTCCAGTGCTTCACTGTCTCACCTCACCTCACCTCCTAGACTCAGACCCTCACTCTCAGAACGTCACCTATTGAGCAATTAACTCACTAGGCATTGTCCCCTTATAGCGTATTTTGAATATGGGAATATTCATACAGTGCTATTTAATCAGGAAACAATGAGGGTATTTATTTGGTGTTTGGGTGAGCTTTGTGGTAATGCACTGATACTAGGACAGTACAGCACAAATTCCATCCCAATAATATCTTCCCATTGACATATCGGGATTCAAACCCGGATCCATTGAATTACCAGTCCAGTGGCAAGACCACTCCACCACACCTCCCCGACATAAGACAAGCATTTAATAATTACCGCAGAACGAATGCCGTACGAACGTAACAATTACCGACAACGATATTTAAATAACAGATGCCGAAATACCGCACGCGTGGAACAATTATTATTACCGCAGAGGAGTTTACCGTTGCCACAGCTACCGCAAAAGACCGGGGCCGTGTCTCCCGCTGATCAAGGTAATGAACAGGAGAGAGGACGCTGGCCGGACACCCGGACACACATACGCACACACTGACACACATACACACACACACACTGACACACACACACACTGACATTCACACACACTCTCTCTTTCACACACGCAACACACACATGATACACACCAACACATAAATTTTCAGATAAATACAGACACTCACTCTGTCACACACACACACATTAATAGTTAGAGTCTCGTTCATTAATTCTGATATATACATGTTCCAATCTTCCTCGGGTTAAATTGAACCTTCTTATTATTTCTTTGTCATATATTTGTATTTCAAGGCTTCGCTTAAGGGAGCCCCCATCGCTTTTTTCTATGTCTCTCCTTTTCTCTCTTTATCTGGCTTGTATCCATTCGGACCCATTCATCTAACCGTTTTAAGACGTTTATCCCCATCCAGGTGTCGATATCTTCCTGGCGAGCGATAGCGAGCCAGCATTGTATGGAGAAATCCCGCTTCGCCGGAGACATTTTTCTATCGAAAAATTTACAAATTTAGTTTATATATATATATGCTGGCTCGCTACCGCTCACCAGACAAATATTGACACCTGGATGGGGGTAAACGTATTAAAACAGTAGGCTGAATGGGGTCGAATGGATACAAGCCAAAGAGAGAGGGAGATAAAGATAAGAAGGCTCCCTTAAACTTGTCGAGGCTTCATCATGTATTATAATTAATGACCGAGACAGTTCATACACACACACAGTAGAAACTGGCTATAAAGGAGAGTTATGACAGCTGAATTCATCTTTCAGTAATAAGACGTCTCGCTAAGTTTTAGCTCAGTGGTTATTATAATTTGTTCAGTTTAGGAAAGACCTAGGAGTGTTAAAGGATAACTGGAGACGGTATTTACTGTTTAGATTCCGAGTTGAGCATTGTCGTGTAGCATAATCCAGAAACAAATTAACCCTTACTGTACCGGTGACGTCCTTTCAGTTATATTCTGGTAACTATTAGACGATTTAATTCAACTTAGGAAGGACTTCTAGCAATGATAAGACTTCAAACTATCTCGACCAACCCTTTCAACCACCACATATCCTTCCTAAGATGCATACAATTGTCTAAATATAGTTAGAATAAGATATAACACACGTCGCTGGTACTCAGAGGGTTAAAACTACAGAGATGTTTTCGCCAATATTTTATAGTTAACACTTTTCTAGCAACATTTTGAGGGTCCTTCTCCTTGGTATTGTCAAAGAAACTGAAGGTAAAGTATTTTGTATGCTTGAGTGTTTATCAATCAGTAATTTATTGGATTTCAACTCCAGATTCGATTTCTTAAATACAATTGAGTTTTAGTAAATCTGTCTTAATTTATATACTATATAATTATAACAGATGACAGGCAATTGGTATTGTACATTACGTAGCGCGAAAATAATATAGCTTTAGTTGGAATTATTGTACAAGCAAATAATAATTTTTGGTCATCGGTACTGTATTCTATGGGATGGACATATTGCATTCTTTCCGTTCGGTGCCTAATTCCTATTAGTTTGATTATGGCTGAAAACAAAACTCGCTAAATCAACCAGATATAAAAAATAAAAATAAAAATAAAAACTTAAATAAGGAGATTGATAAGTTATACAGTGTTCCCCTTTGCATCCCACTTGTTGTTTTCCTACAGTGTTCCCCTTTGCATCCCACTTGTTGTTTTCCTACAGTGTTCCCCTTTGCATCCCACTTGTTGTTTTCCTACAGTGTTCCCCTTTGCATCCCACTTGTTGTTTTCCTACAGTGTTCCCCTTTGCATCCCACTTGTTGTTTTCCTACAGTGTTCCCCTTTGCATCCCACTTGTTGTTTTCCTACAGTGTTCCCCTTTGCATCCCACTTGTTGTTTTCCTACAGTGTTCCCCTTTGCATCCCACTTGTTGTTTTCCTACAGTCATGAGATGTTTTGGAACTTATGAATAGCATTTTGTAGTCAGGGGAGTAAACCTTATGGTGGACAAATTATATAAAATGCCTATCACACTAGAGCTTTTACTGTCAATCTTCGGTTATTAATACTGTTCAGGCAACATTACGGTATAATCCTGTGTAGCGGGCAACCGTATAAATATATATCTCAATAACTTGGTAATGTAACTATATATTTTCAAATTTTACATTCATAAATAGTACACTAATATACTAGGTTAGGTTAGGTTAGGTTTTGGTTAGGTTAAAGTAGGCATCTGAAATAATGGTAGCCCGGTACATAGGAACTTACCAACATTACTTTAGATCTTTTGGATTGTATAATGGTGCCGAATTTTCATAGAAGCTTACCTCATACATTTGGTGTCACACAGGCATCCGTGTCCGATTCTTTATCCAAAATAATTTAATAGTCTTGTATTAGGGTAATGCATTCGTGCTTCAATGAGTTTGTCCCTGATATTTAACTACGAACTTTATAATAATGTCAAAATGGAAGAATTGGTCAAGTTACACATTTCCTTCGTATGTTTTGAATCTGATAAAGTGATTCCAAGCCCAGTATTGGATGCATGCCTTCCTGTGACGCAACCTTTAGCTACCAAACCAGGTTGCCAATAATAATTGAGGGGAAAAGCACCCATGTGATAAAAGTCTATAGTGAGAAAGAGAACTTGGAAAACCTGATAGAATGGGTGAAATCACCATTTGAAAACCATACTTGATTACCTTGGTGTCGTAAGTAACTTGATTAAGCTAAAGGCGAAAGGTTGTCAATAAAGTGCCTTTATCAAATGGTGGCTTTATAATATTAGTGTTTGAAGAACCATGCCCCACTGTCAAAGTTATCAGTAAAATTTACAGTAGAAAACAATAAAATACCACTATCGATATCCTCAAAAGTAGGTAACCTTCAAATTCTAAAATTGAGACCGTAAGTAACTGGTAATATCGACAATAACTTCAGCTTTTTATCGATGAAATTACAGTATCAAGTTGACAGAAGTGCTGCTATTTTTCAACAGTAAATATTAGGAATCATTTTCTAACAGTGCAAACAGAACCGTCAATACAATACTTGGAGGCAGACCGAACACAGGAAAGGTATACAACATGTGTGATATGAAAACCAAGGTGACATTAAACCACTCTATAGACGGCCCTTCTCGGGCTCAAAGCCGTCGTAGTTTGCGTTTTTTCCCGGCCTGTTAACGAGCAATACCCGAATTTTATTTTTCCCTTTCGTGATAAAGCCGAGCGTTGGTTGGTCACTGTGGCGGAGAGACCCTGTAGGAAATAGGGACCCGGGAGTTGTAGACATTTTGTGCTGGTTCTCATTATGTACCATTTTCTTAAAAGGAATACTATAAATAAAGCTTCGCTTTATTGACGAAATTGCATGCATTAATGGTTAGCCTTAGACAACTGGGTGATGTACATAGGCCTATATCTCTCAGTTCTTCATACCACAGTATGTTCGATATAGACATTAGCAACACCTCCCTGGCATACTTAGAAATGTCATAATTATTCAATGATATGCACGCCATTTCATTACAATCCATATATTTTTGTGGTTGATAGAATTGTTCACTCTAGGACATATATCGTGGCCATAAATTTTCGAAGGTATCCCAAACTAAATAGACTATTCATATTAATTATTTACCAAATATTTACACGTTGCAGGTTTGATTTTCTGTTCGAGGGTTCATACTGGACAGGATTCATGCCTTGGAATGTTAGTGCATGGTTCACTTAGGTCACCAGAAGCCTAATTTTATCGAATATATCATGAGTTTTAATATTCCAAGTCCTGTTAATAAGTTGTCCGGGTTCCCTGTGCTAAAGGAAGGGCAGCGCAGCGTCTTCTAATTGAGGCCGGGGCTGCATGGGTTGTTAGTCTGAGGGATTCATTTTTTTTTTTTTAGGGAGTGTTATTGTAATTCCTCGTTCACTGTGTTTCAGGATTTGGGAGGGGCTTAAAATAGAATGGATGCAGGATAATGTGTAGGCTATACAGAGGAACTGCCAACCAATTAAGGGGAGATGGGCGTATTTATGTGCTTACCGTTATTTATATATATATATATATATATATTTTAGTGTTAAGTTTCCTCCCTAGACGTCCATCAAACTTAAAAAACACCCCCCTAAAACCCCTTTCAAGATAAATTTGTACATTTTTCGGTAGAAAAATTTCCCGGCCGAGGGCCGGTTTCTCCTAAAACTACAGGCTCGCTATTGCACGCCTGGAAAAAAATAGACACCTAAATGGCACGAAAGGTCTTAATATTGACAAATAAATGTAGCAAAAGGTCTGAAAATCGCCAAACTAATGGGTTGAACGTCTTAATATATAAAACAAACAATGGGGTTAAACATGAGGGAGACAGGGGACCAGAAAAACCAGCTCGTCTTCCCTTAAAACATATTGATTGCTATACGTTGTTTACAGTTCACGACACAAATTGTCTCCCTTTCTGACACTTCAAATATAATAGACAAACCCTCACATGAACATAAATCCTGGTCCAATATGAACTCTCGACAACAAAACGGACTTCCTATGACTATATGTTAGGTAAATAATTAATGAGAAGATTCGATTCAGTTTGCAATAGTTTAAACAATTGAAGATCACGATTTATGTCTTAGTGTGTATAATAATAGGGAGATAACTAATTTGAGTAAAAATCTAGATTACTTTAGCCACTTTGATTTGTTTTTTTTTAGTTTTACCTACAAAAAACACAAAGAAAAATGGTATTTCTATATTTTTTCTACAAGAATATTATTGACAAAACCTATAAATCAGTAATATACGGCCCCATTACCCCGAAAATTTGGTTCAATGTTATATTAATACTACGAATTTTGTTGATATATTTGAAGATAAATATTGAATCTATATGCTTTAAAGATCAGAAGAAAATTTGTTTTAACCCTCGGCAAAACCTAATAAAAAAGTATGGTACTAAAATTTGTTTTTCGTAACTAGGTTGTCAATACGCTACTTTCAGTTATCCGATAGCTCTAAAGATCATATGAAAATTTGTTAAACCCTCGGAAAAACCTAATATAAAGGTATGGGATTAAAATTTAATTTTCGTAACAAGGTTGTCAATACGGTACTATCCCGTTATCAATGTACAATCAAAGCTGAAGATTGCATAGTAAACCCCGTAGTTTTTTTTGTTGTTTTTTTTTTTTTTTCACCTTCGTATAATCGACAGCCAATTTTGTTTGTTTTATTGGGTTAACTGCACCACTACTACTCCTCGATTACGGGATTCCTGTCTTAGGTAATTATTTGTTGTTGATCTTACCTTACTCAAGGGACCCTACAGATGCGCGGATAAGGGATATTTTCTTATTTTGTCAATTTCATTGTCACCCCCCTATACAATTTTCAGAGTTAAGTCCTAGTTTTGTACAGCCAGTCCAGTCCAGTCCACAACACTTTGTTTACATGCTAGGCTCCTCCCAGAAGTTCCCGGATGTTCATTAGCCAATGAGAGTCGAGCTTCACCTAGTGATTTATTTTCCCAACAAATTATTATTATCTTTTACAATTGTCTCTTCCAGTGTTTTACATACTGTCTGAATTTATTACTTTCTAATTTTTCTACATTTAGTTTTTGGGATATCGATTTGTAATAATACATTTTAACTTGTACCCACAATGCACTTCGCCTGTGAAGTGTGACGTCAGTTTCAAACACAACCTCCTGGAAGGCCTCATGCCAGGTTAGTTTTCCTCACATTTAGGGGTATTTTTGGCGGCATTTCTCTAGTATGGCTATTTTTCTTCAATATATAACCGTAAGTAGACCCTTAGGGCTTGCATTACAGGGTCTTTTCCATGTCAAAAAGGCCAATTTCGCCCATTATATAGGTACATATCCTCAGGCCCCCACCCACACTAACGTATGTTAATGCTTTGTAAGTGTGTATTTTCTATTTCGAAAGTGAGGAAAGCCCTATTTATTAGCATTTGTATTATTAATTGTAATTCCGATACCTCAACAATCTAGGGGAGAGTTTGGGAATGCAGGGTTTCGGGTGGGGTAAAAATAGGGGTATTGTGGACAGTGGGAATAGCCTAACTCTAAAAATTTAATAAATACAATTGAAAAAACCCCAAAATGTTGAAATCCGAGCCAAGTTTTGGCCAATTTTTAGAGTCCAAAAAGGGCAAAACCCATAATACTAGGTTAGGTTAGGTTAGGTTATTTGGTTAGGTTAATGACAAAACTTGGCTCAGATTTCAGGGATTTAGCGGGGGTGTGGGGGCAGCAGCCCCCACCCATATTACTAGGTTAGGTTAGGTTAGGCTAATGTTAACCCCATAATACTAGGTTAGGTTAGGTTAGGTAATTTGGTTAAGTTAATGACAAAACTTGGCTCGGATTTCATGGATTTAGCGGGGGTGTGTGGGCGGCAGCCCCCACCCATAATACTAGGTTAGGTTAGGCTAATGTTAACCACATCCTTACTGAGTTTTTCAACAGTGAAAAACAAGAAAACCCCAGCCAACTTTCAAAATGAGGTTACTGTGATTTTGGACTCTGAAAATTCGACAAACACCAGCCAAGTTTGGTCAACACTTTGGGGTTTTCTTCAGCTGAAAAAGGGTGAAACCCGAGCCAATGTTGTTTTCCAATTTTGCCCTTTTTGGACTCTGAAAATTGGCCAAATCCGAACCAACTTTTGCCAAAACTTGGCTCGGATTTCAACATTTTGGTGTTTTTTCAATTGTATTTATTACATTTTTAGAGTTATTCCCATAATACCCCTATTTTTACCCCAACCAAAACCCCGCATTCCCAAACTCCCATAGATTGTCGAGGGTATCGGAATTACAATTAATAATACAAATGCTAATAAATTGGGCTTTCCTCAATTTCTAAATAGAAAATACACACTTACAAAGCATTAACATACACAAATAAAATAAATTAAACATAACATAGCAGGAGTAGTAGTTATGCAGAATTACCCAATTTCTTTTATAAAAAAAACTCGGAAAATTCGTGGTATTAAAATAACATTTGGTAGCATTCAAGGAGACTACTGCAAGACTCTTCTTCTTCTTACCTCTGACCGGGTATAGGCTATCCTAGTGTTTACTACCCTATACCCCTTTGAAAGGACATTAGCCTTACCTAACCTAGTATTATAGGTGGGGGCTGCCGTCCCCACACCCCCGCTTTGACTTAGATTTTTGGTGTATTTGTCTGTGAAGTGGGTATTTTTCAATTTGTTGATAACGAAAATCCTCCATGCGGACTATATGGAGAAAAATATGGCGAATCTATTGGTGCCTATTTTCCCTAATAAATTGTTTCTCATAACGTCGCACTAGTGTCCTTGAATATTATCAAGACGTTTAATGAGTGATTATGGGTAAACAAAAAAAACATTGTCCAAACCTTTAGTAGTACATAACTATGGAAACTCGAGCCAAGTTTTGTACTTACCAGATGTAATAAAGACATAAAATACGATAAATGCGGGTCGATCCACGGCGAAAATATGGAGGTGATAAATAGGCACCAACAGTTCTAGACTAGTACGTTAATTTAATTATTCGGTTCATTCTTGGATTTGAAAATATCAGAGCAGCATTCGTGTCTTAGAATGTACACTCTAAAACACAAATACTGGTCTTGCTTTTTCGTTGCTCTTTCGAACTTAATTGATTCTTTTCATTGATTAATTATTAACTTGCTCATCCGAGAAATAATAAAGAGGATCGTGATTGACGAGAACAGCCAGTCGAAGCCGTTGTTCCAGTATGGAGAGTTAGGAGTCATTAAATTGACCATTTAATGCAACAGGGAACTATAGCAATGCATAAGGAGCTGTATCCACCTTTGTTCTCTCACTATATTATAATTCATTGGAGTTTGTTTCAGTAATTCAAGTTAATACAGCAAAACTTGGGATATTTGTAATTTCTACGATTTTATCTTCCTCTATTAATGGTTAGAGCAGCGGTGCCGTCCCAATATAGGATAGGTAATATTAGGTTAGTTAAATCAGGCCAGGGAAGGGGGTAGGCATGATTATCTCATAACAGTGATGGGGAAATGGGAATGGTTATAAAAATAGCTTTCCGCACATGTTTTCAAAATGGAATATCCCCCCCCCCCAAAAAAAAATAAATAAATAAAAGGATAAAGCAAAAACACTAGAAAAACAGAAGTCCTACTTATGCAAAATTATCAAATAAGTTTAGGTCAATATAAAGTATGTCATTAAATTGCTAAATAATTGATTTTTTTTTGTTATCTATTTTAGAGTTGTGTAAGGGTGTTTTGATGTGTGATAATAATAGAAAATGCATATTTAATCATTAAACAACAATCTAATAACACGCCCCCCACTAGCGAAAAATAAATATTTGGCCATAATCCCCCCCCAGAATGTATCGCTGGCAATATACCTCTCTCTATCATATATATGTGTGTGTGTGTGGCCATCGAAAGAATACACTAAATACTAATTATTGTCTCACAGAACTACATACCTTGCGAAGAAAACACTGGGTTATGGAAGTTACTTTGCAAACACTCTAGAACGGCGACAACCTGCTTCCACAAACTCTGGCAGAAACTGAACACGTGGCAGCAGAAGACAGGTGATCATTGTCGCAATCTAAAATGGCAGGGTAAGGGGGTTTGGCGATTCGTGAACCAGCTCGACCAAGGTGTTGACAATATTCGAATCCTTACATGTATCCTATTTATTACAAAGTACGAAGCCTTACAGAATATTCATTCAAAATATATGATCCCTTTACAAAATGCAGGCAAGCATTTAAAAAACTATCGATTATTTGGTTTATACACTATTAGTAACAAATATAATAACAATAATAATAATAAAGGTAATATTGTATATCAGATTACACCAACCTGTCGATCCCCATGCATACATAAATACGAGTTCTACGATTATTTTGTTTTGTTTAGAGTATCCGTAGGCTCTCATAGCAATTCGAGTAGCTTCTGTGTATTTTAATCATGCATGTATATTTTCATAAAAAAACAACTTTTTGAATGCATCCATTCAAACAGTTTATACGTAATTATATGTAATATGCGTCAACAGATTCGTCATCATCAGTAGTAGTAGTAAATTTTAGTCTACTGCAGAACCAGCCTATGTCGAAGTGGAAGCCTGTGTACAATATTGAACCCTCGAACAGCAAAATGATCCTTCAAAATGTAAATATTATTAGGCATAGAATTAATGGGAAGATTCGATTAAGTTAGGGATTAGTTCGAAACTTTAAGACCACAATTTATGTCCTAGAGTGTACAACAATGTTTTAATGAGCAAATCTGACATTATGATGAAATATTGTGAAATGTTCCCTTTAAGCACATGTCCAAGTCAATGTGTGTCTCTAATCCAATATTAACTATCTCAAGTTTATCATATAATAGTGTACCAGCTACTTGTACAGGTAATTGTACTATCAACGACAACAGCTCGTTTCCAATCTGATCACCTGGGGGTTGAAAAACGAAGCATGTATTGGGTGTAAATGGCACTTCTTTCAGATGCTTCTTTTGTCGACCCTTAGGTGTTTCGGAGTCACTCAGTGGCTGGTTGGGGGAACGAACTTTTGTCGTTGATAGCAGAGATTGTGTATAGGAGATAGGAGTCTTCCTATGTATTCTATTAATAAAAAGGTGCCTCTAAACGTTGCCAGTTACCCTTTTTCGATTTTTTTCTTCAGCGCCATCTATTGCAGGTTCCAGAACTACTCAACGTGAATAAATCTACGGATGTAGCCTACCCTCCATTGATTTATTGTTATTATATGTACCGGTACACTACTTTTCTCTCTCTCTCTCTCTCTATATATATATATATATATATATTATACTGTATATACGATATATATATATATATAGCCTATATATTATTTATGTTTGACCAAAGTTTGAGTGTGTCTGTGTACTTCCAAGTTAGTAACTTATATTACAATGCAAATACTTGTCTTCAATTGAGATTAGTTTTTCATATAGGCTACATTCATTGTTAATAAATTTACAGTCAATAACAAATAATCATCAACAGTCTTCATATGAAGATCCATTGCAAACCATATCCTTATTCTCAAGGTCAACCACAGCCTCCTTACATCATCACGGAGGCTTGGTTCAGCTTGGTAAGCTATGTAATTAACCCCTTCTATACCGACGACGTCTTTTGATTTTATTCTGGCTCCTACTAATCGATTGTATTCACTTTAGGAAGGATCTTTAGCAATTATAAGGCTTCGAACTATCTCAATCAACCCTTTTAACTACCACAGATCCTTTCTAAGCTGTATAAAATCGTCTACATATTGCTAGAATAAAATATAACATACGACGACGGTACAGAAGGGGTTAATGGAGTATTGTTCACATTTCAGTGTAGGCAATACTTTGGAGTGCTTTTGCATATCAGTGTACTCTTAAATCATTGTATTCATAATGACTATGGTTGATATGGTGATAGCAAACAAGTTACACGAGTTTCTACAGACTCTACACGAGACACACGTGTACACCATTACAGCAAGGGAGAGGAACTGTCAATAAACAGACGACAGAAGTATTTTCCCGCGATAGGGAGGAGCTATGCGCTACCGCCATCTAGTGCAGGGTTCCAGCCAAATCTGTAAATAATGGCCAACTACTATTAACACGGCTGATTTTCCCAGACTACTCTCTCCTATTCTTACTCTATGGTTGATAGTATATAACATGTGAGCATTAATGACGTTAAACCCAGTTGAATCTTTAAATATTTAACATTCAGGAGCATCTTGGATATAATAAAGCATTGTTTTATCTCGTTTGGATTCTAGAAGGGTTTACATGGGTTCGCATCTATCTGTGCTCACGATTCTACAGTCGCCTGCACGTTTCACGAATCAGTGTCTGCCCTTTATTGGTGTTCACTGGTTTAAGTTTATCATACAGTAGTGTACTAGCTATTAGTGTAGGGGCCACTGTAGGCGATTGTACACTCAAGAACATAAGTCCTAGCCTACAGTTTCCGAAACTATCCCGAACTGATTCGAATCATCTCATGAATGATTTATCTAGTTTCTGTATTTCGTTGGTTCATTTAAGCAGACTGAGGATTCAGATAGGGCCACGACTTACTTCCCTGAATGTATAGCTTACCACACATATTATATTATTGAAGATAACCGCCGCCCTCACCTCCCCAATTACCCCCCTCCCTCACTCCAACCTTTCCTCCCTCCTTTCCACGTTCGACTCATAGTAGCTCACGGTTATGAAGTAGGTGTGTTGTAAAGCATTCAAACCACACATTTTCACTTCATTATATTTTTAGATGCCCTACATGTATATCATTACAGGTTGTTTCAAAGTTCAGCAATACAGTATGTTCGAGCCCACAATAATTGTAAATTTACAGAGGTTAATTAAACCAGACGGAAATTTTTTAATTGTCCTGCTCTTTCCCACATTCTCTCCCCCCCCCCCCCCTTAAATAATCCAGAAGGGTTGGTAGCCTCTGAAGTCCTATTTTAACAATAACAATGTAAACCAAGAACAGTGTCAGGACTGGAGCCCCTTTTCGAGAACTCCAGTCCCTTGCACTAGTGGAAGGGAGGGAGGAGGGGTAGAAGGTAGGAGGTGGGGGCGGCGTTGCCAAAATACGATTGTACTGGAATCTTCGAGAACAGAATATGTGTGGTAAACTGTACACTCTACAGGCTGTGTCACACGATCGATTTTTCCGTCTTTTGTTACAGGCAATTGTGGTCTGGTTCCTTAAAAATATAAGCTCCATAATAATTAATCTACCTAACATAATCTACCTTCGATGTAGTTGCCGGAAAAAACGCTCGTGTGACACCAGCTTAAGACAATCAATCGTGGCCTATCATGAACCCTTGAACACCATAAACGAATCTTTGAAATGTAAATATCGGGTAAGGTATCAAGGAGAACATTCGATGCAGTTCGGGTTAGCTTCGAAAACTTAGGCCATGATTTATGTCCTAGCTAGAGTGTTCAGTACAACACAAGGGACTGGAGTTCTCGAAAAGGGGCTCTAGTCCTGACGTTGTTCTTGACTTTAAGTGTGCTGGTTTAATAATCCAATAAGGATGATAGTCTCTGAAGTCCTATTTTAACTAACTAACTAAACTGAGTACAACACCAAGGGACTGGGGTTCTCACATAGAGGCTCCAGTCCAGACGTTATTCTTGACTGGTAGTGTGCTGGCTTAACAATCCAATATGGTTGATAGCCTCTGAATTCCTATGTTAATTAATTAATTACAACACCACAGTGGTCTACTCCGGCAAGGTGCCAATGTGTGTATGAGAAGGAGTGCTTGTAATATATCATATTTCTATTTGGAGGGCAGTGGTTGTGTGAATAATCTGTAATCAACGAATGCTAAGAATGTTGATTTGGAAAATGCAAAATTGTAACTCTGGTAAAACAAATATTCCATATTCGCCTCGCCTCCTAGTCCAATACATTTGGTAGAGGCGGCGTCTGGGATCGAAAGCCGGGCTTGTCACACACGAGATAGTAGCTCTCTTTATTGGACCCAAGGTAATTGTATATAGATCTTAATTGGACCACTGTAGCCTTATGAGGGCTTCGGCCCAGAGGGCTAGTTTAAAATAAACACGTCTTCAACTCAACAATTTATTGGGCCACTGGGCCTTCATTTCATACATTATATCAGTCCCACTGGTTATTTGTGGGAAATTCACAATGTCAGGAGTATAAGACTATAACATATTCTAAAGCCACATGTCGGAAATAGTTATTTTAATTTCACGGCAGTTCAACCTTTTTCTTGAACACTGTTCAGCCTCAGGATGGACCGAAACTGTCGTGTCTTTCCAATGAAAGGAAACTTTCGATGTGTGGGTTTAGTTCTCCACTCCAATGGTTATATTTGAATAATGAAGCAGCTTAACTACTGACTATTTTGTTCTACTGGTGGAAAATTTGATCCCTTGGCAGCTGATTTTTCGATACGTAATGGAAAAAATAAGAAACTAGTATGTCCCTACCTCATATTAGTATCAGGTTTTCGTGTTTATCAACATATTTCGTTATACAATGTTCGAAATACCTGAGTAATTAAAATGGGGACATGTCAATTTGCAACCATCTGAAATTAAACAGGCTATAATGTTTATGAGTTTCTGTAATATAGGCGAACAATTACAGCCATGTTGAGGGAGTGGAGAGAGGAAAGTAATTTGTAGCTATCATTATTAATGGTACCAAATGTAATTACTGTTATTAAGTGGCTTGTCACAAGGCTATTACATTAATCAATCTTTTAGATAATGGTGGGGAAGTGGAGTCAATTTTCGGTTCACATATTTGTTACTTCTTTTTGTTTTGAGGGATCACAGTAGGTTCACTCAGATACGTACAGTTGCTCACATAAGTTATGTTCCTCATCATGATCTTATACGTTGAAATATAATGCAAATGATTGATTTACGAGTGTAGTTTCTTAAGCAGTGGTTAACTTATCTGAATAGCCAACTGATTAATAAAAGATACCACACTCGCATACTAATTTTGCATTCATGTAAGATCACGACGAGGAACCGAAATTATGTGGTCAGTAGTACACACACACACACACACATATACACGTATATATGTTAGCGACATATTAGTATAAACGCGAAATATGCATTCTTACGAGCACTTGTTTTATTCGTGTTTAAACCTAACTAAAACTATCCAGATCAAACGTGACCTGACCTGACCTTACCTAACCTAGCCTACTTAACCTAGCCCGATAAGAATGTTTAAGCATTATAAGAACTGACTGTACGCTTAAAATGTCTGCTCAATCTATGTTTACATATATCTTGAAATGTGTACCCATGAACCCACCACTCCCACATGTATCTGTACCACTTATACACACATATGCCACATTTCATAATATCTAAAAGTAAACGCATGTTTATTTCAATAATAACATGAAACCAATATTAGATGCTCAGGCATATACAGGTACAGTTATGGTCATGAATATCTGAATACTTTCTAATGATACAATACATGATAGTGACATTAACTGGTGACTCCCAGTACTTTGATATGCAAGATCCAAGCAATTCATTAACATAGTTCTCCAGTATTTCATAATTGCGTGTACAAAAAAAATCCAACATCTCTCTTCACGATTGTACACTCGAGTAAAACAAAAATCTTTACATTAACGCTCTAAACATTCTGCAAGTGGGTCGAAATCCTGTGATAATACAGACGTATGTTTCACCTGATTCATTACGTTCACACAAATATAATGCTCACCAGTGTAAAGATTGTTTTTGTCTTTGACTGTACATGCAACACATGGCATATAATGTAGCATACTAACAGAAAGTAGTGATATATCCATACCGGTAAATTTGTAACACGTATCATGTAATATACTGTATACCTAGAACACAAATGCACTTACTGTATACGCACACACACACACACTCTCTCTCTCTCTCTCGCTCTCACAAATTTCATGATGAATTGCGTTCTTCCGTGCGGCTTTCGTGTTCATTCAACAGTAAATCGTGTTAGTCAAGGAACGATTCTGGTATCCGTGTAATGTGGAGCTGGAATTAATACTTGCAATGTACTAATGTTGCATACCATTTTATAAGTGTATCAGTAAATTTTGTCAATGCAGCTTGTATGATTATGTGTGTGGTGTGTGTGTGTGTGTGTGTTTTATATGTAAGCTATTCATGATATGAAGTAATTGATTAAGAACGCTTCAGCATAGCGGGTTTAGATAAGAACAGGGTATGTGACAAAAGAGTGAAGAATATACAGACCAATGTGTTTACAGTTCATATGATCTGAATATTACGATAAACTCAACCATCGCTTGGAGCTACCATATGTTGAACAAAAGCCGACGGCATTATCCAGATAATTTATCTCCTTCAGTCCAATAGCATTGTTTTAATTTTACTGAAATTAAGGTAACATTAAGATATTTTATCTAGCTTAAAAAGGATTGCTAGGAATCTATGGGATAAAAGCGATATTAATGAACCCCTTGCCTCCCACAGACCCTTCCTAAACCGAATAATATCGTCTAACAATAACCAGCAAAAAACTAACGCGTGAGAACTAGCGCACTGAAAGGGTTAATATATGAAGGCTGTTGACGCGTAATGGACAAGTATCATAAAAATATATCAGTGTTTCCATACGCAAGTTAATCAGAGAAAGTACCTCAATAAGTGACACACATAATTATGATTGCTACAGATAAATATTTGATACGCTTGTACATTAGTCAAATTATGTGCATTACTGTAATGGATTCAGACCTCTGATCTCTTGAAACGTGTGTGTGTGTGAGAGAGAGAGGGGGGGGGGGAAGGGGGGCAGAAAGAGTCGAGAGATCGAAAGAAAGAGAGAGTAAAAGATAAAACAGAGAGAGAGGGGAAGATTAAATGAAGTGTGGAATATATTAAAGGTGGTAAAGTACTGTAACAGATTTATAAGATTAAAGAATACCCGCCAAAGAAATGACAACAGTCCATTGAAAATCGCCTGTGAATATTTGGAGAGGGATTTTATCTTATATATATATATATATACATATATACTGTATATATATACAGTATATATATATATATATATATATATATATATATATATATACTGTATAATTATATATATATATATATATATATATATATATATGTGTGTGTCTGTGTGTGTGTGTGTGTATAAGACAATACAGTCATGTAAGTATCAAGTGTTGCCATTCATTTAACTATAATGGGATAAGATAAACGTTAATAGTTTTCCTGCACATAATTGCTCGTGAAATTGCCAGAACATTTCCTCCTCCATTATCTCTCCCACTCCGACTAACTACTTAAGGGAGCCCACCTCGCTTGTTTTCTCTTTCTTTCCCTCTCTCTTTGGCTTGTATCCATTCGGCCCCATTCAGCCTACTGTTTTAAGACGTTTACCCCCATCCAGGTGTCAATATTTTCCAGGCGAGCGGCAGCGAGCCAGCATATACAGTTTATATTTTTGTTTTGACAGCAAGCTAAATTTGTACATTTTTCGATAGAAAAATGTCTCCGGCGAAGCCGGATTTCTCCATACAATGCTGGCTCGCTATCGCTCGCCAGGAAGAAATCGACACCTGAATGGGGATAAACGTCTTAAAACAGTTGGCTGAATGGGACCGAATGGATACAAGCCAGGGAAAGAGAGAGCAGGAGGGAAAGATACAAAAAAGCCGGTGACCCCCCTTAAAACCGAGCATCAAGTTGGATTCAAATGCTCCTCCTTCATCTCTCACTCTCAGCACGTCAACTTTTTACTGGCGGTCTTAAGGGGAGATGGGCGAATTTTAATATATATATATATATATATATATATATATATATATATATATATATATATATATATATATAATATATATATATATATATATATATATATATATATATATATATTTAGTTTCCTCCTTAGACCTCCTTCAGGCTATACAATACATCCCCCCAGGACCCTCCTTCAAGATACATATTTTAAATTTTTCGATAGAAATATGTCCCGGCCAAATGCCGGTTCCTTTTCTAATTACAGGATCGCCAGGAAAAAAAATCGACACCTAAATGACACGAAAGGTCTTAATATTGACAACAAAATGGGGCGGAAGGTCTTAAAATCGTCAAATTAACGGGGCACACATCTTAAAATCTAAAAACCAATGAGGCTAAACATGAGGGAGAAGGGGGACAGAAAATCCTGCCCATCCCCCCCTAATTAAACCTTTCCTTCACACGGTTTATTGCAGTGTAAGTACAGTTGGTCACATTACTTCGCATCCACTCCATGATTCCACGAGTGGAATTACATGTACACACGAGTTACTGTATGAAAAACTACGCTTCTAATTCAATGCTGCTGCTTTATTATTCATACATTAAAAATAAAGGAGGAGATATAAACTTTACCTACAGACAATTTTATTCAACTTGAGAAGCACTTGTTAGAGTTAAAAGATCAGCCAAGATATTGTTTTGCCCTTCAAGTTCTAATCATCCCTCCAGACCTGAGTAAAATCGTTTGACAGTAGCGTTAAGAGGGTAGTGCTTGGTTTTTGGCTTACTGTATATAGATATATTTATATATGTGTTCTCGCTAGACCTCCATCAAGCTTAAAAAGATACCCCCTAGACCTCTTTCGAGATTAATTTGTACATTTTTCGGTAGAAAAATTTCCCAGCCGAAGGCCGCTTCCTTCGGAAATTTCAGGCTCGCTTTCGCTCGCCAGGAAAAAGTCGACACCTAAATGGCACGAAACGTCTGAATATTGACAAAGAAATGAGGCGAAAGGTCTCCAACTTGCCAAACTAACAGAATGAACATCTTAAAATCCTAAAACTATTATGCTAAACATGAGGGAGAAGGGGGTTCAGAAAAACCGAGTAGTTCGCCCTTAAATAAAGTAAAGAACCCGTCGTCTGATTAACTGGTCTTAAGTGCTCGGGTAATATGACCGAACGGGATTCCGCATTTAGCTGTACAAGAAAAAAAAAACAAAAAAACACACACACACACAAAGCTTCCCCCCATAACAGTAACTGCGATATAAAATAAAGACGGTAAAAAGTATCGTAAAACAAGTTGCAATCAAATTTACAGCAGCTTGTCAAGTTCCCCCGCAGCCCTGGAGTCTGGAGGGCCTTTGTATAACGCTGACATCACACGAGCACTCTTTCTCTCGACATTTTTCGTCAACTTAGCTAACGAGGTCAACTTTATTAAGAAGTTTGTCACCATAATTATTAATCTATCTTCAGTCTAGTTTCCGATACCAGTGCACAAGATCCCAGAAATCAACACCTAAATGGCACGGTAAGTCTTGAAATTTACAAAGAAATCGAGCGAAAGGTCTTATAATCGCCAAACGAATATGCCATCGTCATAACCCTTTCACACATTTATTACGCAGAGGTTGCCAGATTAGCAATGAGAAATAGAGTTCTCTCACTCTTATAATTACCTCTCCAAAATTAGTTTTCAGCCCACAGCTAACTCAAAGAGAACTGCAGAGGTTGAAGTAACTAAACTAAAGGTTTATAAATACCCCTGATGGTAACAAAGGCTTTAAAGTATCCCCAATAGGCTCAAAATCGCGTCATATGCGTGAAAGGGTTAACATCTCAAAACTCAAGAGGCGAAAAATGAGGGAGATTTTTTTTTTTTTTTTTAAATAACCTTAAAGGATCAACATCTATATTGGTATATGATTGTTATGGCTTACGACTGTACTTACTAAAGGCGAAGAATCACGAGTTTTGTATTTATTTACTTTTACTTAATCGGCTTTCAAGATTTTACAGCTGATTGGATTTGGTCGGGACAATTAAATGTTATGTGTCTGCATGCTCATCAACTTTAGCTCTGAACTCACTGTTCTAATTTTACTTATTTTTGCTCTCTTGTGTACAGATTGTTTTTATATTGGCCAACTGACGCCCAGTAATTGACTTAATGTATTTCACTCTATTGAAATAAATATTATGTTACTGAAATATATGTGTGACTATATGCTATAGTAGCTGCTATAATGAGTACAAATTTGTTTTACTAGTTGATATGGCAACACCATTGTCACGCCATGGATTTGCAATGATAATTTAATCTTAATATTTTCCCAATTGAACACAAATATGGTAATTTGAAAACCAATCTCTATACATACATTTACAAGACCAGGATCTACTTTTGTGTCAATAATAAATAGCTTTGTTTACTGTTGGTCATTAGACCAAATTCTATATATCAGGACTTTTGACGTAATCGGTGAATTTTAGCGTCTAATTGCATTCAAATTATTCACCCAAGTTTGTAAATTAGAATGATGATCAGATAAAATATAATTATTCTATCTAGTTATAGACAAAGATCATGAAAGTTATATAGGTTAATATAATTATATATATTGCTGATTTCTATATTTGTCGTATCTGAGTTGTATTTATTACTGAGCTAAGAGAGATTCTCCTAGCAGTGAGTAGGAACCTAGAGTTAGTAGATATTTGTGACGTCCCAGCTGAAATGATAATTCCTGTCGTAATGTGTATCGACCGCTAGATAAAACCGGAAGAACTGTCACTTAGTGAAATATATTATTTTTGTTGTTGTTGTTTTTATTGCTGTTGCAAAATTCAAATTTTGGAACATACTCATATAGGTAGATATCATTGAATGTTTACGCAATATTATAATTATTATGTACAGCTCATTAGACAATAGCGCTGAACTCGTGGATCCTCTGAAGTGACACTTGGTAACGAGGGCCGGGGAAACAAGACCTTTTTCCAGCGAAGCCAAACACTCACTGGGCCACGGAGGAGAAAGGCGCCTGATGAACCCACGGTGCTCAGAATGCTGTAATCAAGGTGGTGGGGTGGTGTTTGGAAGGGTGGGGAGGGGGGTTGCTGGTGTGCAGGGTGCAAGGGGGTGGTGTGCAAGAGGGAGAGAGAGAGGTGGAGATGTGATGGGTAGTTGGGAAGGATGTGTATAGCGTGTCGGGGAGGTCTGCAGGTGATGTGTAAGGGGTGGTGTGTAAGGTGGAGATGTGTTGGGTAGTGGGGGAGGAATGCTGCTGCTGGTAGGGGGAGGGTGTGTACAGCGTGTCGTGGAAGGCTACAGGTAATGATGGTGGACAATTCTGGAGTGGGGTCAAACACTTACTGGCCCACGGAGAAGAATGGCACCTGATGAACCCTCGCACGCTTCTCAGAATGCTGTAATCAAGGAATTGTTGGGGGGGGGGGGGGGGGGGGGGGGGGTAAAGAGAGGAGGTGGTGGTGGTTACTAGTGTATAGGGTTGTGGGGGTGGAGGTGGTACCGGTGTGTAGAGCGAGGGGGAGAGGTGGATCTGGTGTGTAACGTGGAGAGGGGTTTACGAGGGTGAGAGAGGGCTGGTAATGTTGGATAATCCTGGTGTGAGCTTAAACACTAACAGGATCGCCGGGGAGAAAGGCCCCTGATGAATCCACGCCGCTCAGAATACTGTAATCAAGGTCTAAGGATGGTGTACTGTAGAGAGGGGAGATGGAGTTGGGGTTGGTTGAAGCGGTAAAAATGTGAGGGTGGGTGGTGGAAGTGTGTAGGGTGGTGATGAAAAGGTGTGGATGTAGTGTGTAGAGGGAGAGGTGGATATGGTGTGCAGGATGGAAAGGTGTGGATGTAGTGTGTGGAGGGAAAGGTGGATATGGTGTGTAGAATGGAGAGGTGTGGAGGGAGATGTGGATATGGTGTGTAAGATGGAAAGGTGTGGATGTAGTGTGTAGAGGTGTGGGGGGAGGTGTGGTGGAGTGGTCATGCCACTGGATTGGTAATCCAGTGGACCCGGGTTCAAGTCCCGATATGTCAATGGGAAGATATTATTGGGATTGAATTTGTGCTGTACCTAGTGTCAGTGCATTACCACAAAGCCCACCGAAATGCCAAAAAAATACCCTCATTGTTCCCTGATTAAATAACACTGTATGAATATTCCCATATTCAAAATATGTTACAGGGGGACAATGCCTAGTGAGTTCACTGCTCAATAGGTGGCGTTCTGAGAGTGAGGGTCTGAGCCTGGAGGGTGAGACGGTGAAGCACTTGGGCGAAGCAACCAGCCGCTTCAGAGATGGAGCTGCTTTGAGCCATGATGGATGCTTCACATGTCTCACTCCCCAGGCTGGAACAAGACCTCACGGGCTTCACCGTGTTGAGCGGTGGAATGTACAGGCTCTCAGCCTATGCCCGAGAGGGAGTAGTTGGAATATAGAAAAAAAAAAAAAAAAAAAAAAAAAAAAAAAAAAAAAGAGGGAGAGGTGGATATGGTGTGTAGGATGGACAGGTGTGGATGTAATGTGTAGAGGGAGGTGGATATAGTGTGTAGGATGGAAAGGTGTGGATGTAGTGTGTAGAGGGAGAGGTGGATATAGTGTGTAGGATGGAGAGGTGTGGATGTAGAGGGAGAGGTGGATATGTAGTGTGTAAGATGGAAAGGTGTGGATGTAGTGTGTAGGGGGAGAGATGGATATAGTGTGTAGGATGGAGAGGTGTGGATGTAGTGTGTAGAGGGAGAGGTGGATATTATGTGTAGGATGGAAAAGTGTGGATTTAGTGTGTAGAGGGAGAGGTGGATATGGTGTGTAGGACGGAAAGGTGTGGATGTAGTGTGTAGAGGGAGAGGTGGATATAGTGTGTATGATGGAGAGGTGTGGATGTAGTGTGTAGGGGGAGAGGTAGATATGGTGTGTACGATGGAGAGGGGGTTAGAAGGGAGAAGTAAGGCTGGTGTTAGTTGATAATCCTGGTGTGGGTCCCAATACTCGCTGGGCCGGGTGGAAGAAAGACGCCTGATGAACCTACGTTGCTTAGAATGCTATAATCATGGTGTTCGGGGGTGGTGTAGAGAGGGGAGGTTGTAGCGGTAGGGAGGTGCAAGTGGATGGTGGAAATGGTGGGGGTGGAGGGTGGTGAGGGATAGGTGTGGATGTAGTGTGTAGCTTGGGGAGAGGGTTAGGAGGTGTGTTAGGAATGTGTGGGAAGACTGATCGTGTTGGATAATCATGGTATGGGCTCAAACACTCAGTGGGCCGCTGGAGAAAAAGGGAGTCTGATGAACCTACCACACTCAGACTGCTAAAAAAAAACAGTAATCAAATAAGAACACTGTTCTACTCAGACCGTATACATCCCATATATTTTTGTCTATGTGAGTGAGGGAGACAAAAGGCAGAACTGCCTGTAGCGAGGGCCTCCCCAAGAGTTGAAAGAGTGACAGGGACAGAATTAAGGGACGTTCGAACCAAAATGCTTGGGCACACGGAGTTTGAAGCAGTTTAAGTCATAGGAAGGGGGAAAGACTGATTTTGAGAGAGAGTTCCAGAGCTCAGCAGTTTAATAGAAGAAAGACTGAGAATAGCAATTCACTCTTGGGTTGGAGAGTTGCACAGAGTAGGGGTGGGATTGTGTTGCAAGATGGGTACTACGTACCCTACGCCGAGGAGGTGGTATATACTGGGAAAGCTCTGAGGAACACTGATTATTGTAGTAGCGATAGAATAGCGAGAGAGATGCAACATTGCGGCGAAAAGAGATAGATTGCAGATAGTTGGTGAGTGGACAGGAGTCAATGATACGAAGGGTTTCCTGTCTGCATTGTCTATTAGTGCGGTGTGAGAGGATCCTCCCCACACATGTGAACAATACTTTTACTTACATTAAAATAATTATATTTTGTACTATCAATACATAGTTATATTGTAAGTAGCCCATCAAATGATAGGCATACTTAATGAGGTTAGTTATAAGATATACTTCACTCAAGATTCTTGGGAGAGGGGGTATGTGTAGAGGGGAGGGGCAGGAATTGTGGTGTCTGTGATGGTGGTAGTGTGTAGAGAGAGTTACGTAGGGTGGAGAGGGAAGAAGAAGATGTGGAGATTGTGTTGATGGTGATGTGTTGAAAGGGGGGAGGGCTGCTGGTGGTGATGTTTGATAATCCTAATGTAGGCCCAAACACCCACAGGATCGCGGGGAAGAAAGGTGCCTGATGAACCCACGACGTTGAGAATGCTGTAATCAAGGTCCTGGGGGTGTAGGAGGTTGGGGTAGAGGTACTGATGGTGTGTAGAGGGGGCTGTAGGAGGTTGGGGGAGGGATACTGGTGGTGTGTAGAGGGGGTGTAGGAGGTTGGGGTACTGGGGGTGTGTAGAGGGGGTGATGGAAGGTGGGGTAGGGGTACTGGGGGTGTGTAGAAGGGGTGATGGAGGTTGGGGGAGGGGTACTGGTGGTGTGTAGAGGGGTTGTATGAGGTTGGGGGAGGGGTACTGGTAGTAGTGGTGGTGGGAAAGACAGAGATGAAAGAGTTTGCCTAGGCAGAGAGACAGCACAGAAGAACAGTTTTTAGTACAACAGGAGGAACACCATCCAGTCTGTACGCCTTCTTAGTATTAAGCCCAGAGAGGGTTGATAGTGCATCTTTAATAGAAATTATGATATTGGGCATAAGTAAGTGAAAAGGGGGTTGAGAGGGAGGAATAGTGCCGGAATCATCCAAGGTGGAGGTTTTAGCAAATGTTTGAGCGAAGACTTCAGATTTGTCAGAGGAAAAAGTGACGGTAGTACTGTCAGAGTGGAAAAGAGGAGGGAAAGACGAGGAAGTGAAATTGTTGGAGGGTTTTTGGCTAGATGCCAAAAAGCTTGGGAAGAGCTAGAGTTGGAAAGTTCAGAGTATTTGTCATTTCTTGGCGAGTCGAAAGACAAATTCAGCTTGATTCCAGCCAAACATATAAAGTATGGGATTCTTGAATTTGAAGGTGATGGTACCATTTAAATGCTTCCTCCTTATTGCGAACAACAGTAGAATAAGCGTGAGTAAACCAAGATCTTACCGAGTTAGTCTGAGAGAAAGAGAATGGGATGTATGCTTCCATGCCCGAAAGGATTACCTCAGTAATGTGCTCAGCAATCTCTGAGGGTCCCCGGCCATGCAAGTCAAAATTATTCCATAGGAAATCAAAGAAGTACTGCTACTGCTATAGAGCCTCCCGATCGGCAGCGCCAAAGTGCCCCAAGCGCCGCCGGCAGAGGGGGTCAAAAGGTCGTACTGGAGAGATAGGACAGGTGACAGAGATACGTTTATGATCGGAGGATCCCAATGGAGAGAGAAGAATTACAGTGTAAGCAGAAGGATTAGAGATTAGAAATAAGTCAAGGATGTTGGGCCGATCTTCAGGGCGGGTTGCTGAACTAACTGCTCTAGGTCATTTAGGATAGAAAAGATGTAGGCTTGTTCACCAAGTTGGTCAGTGAAATTAGAGGAGAGCCATTGGTGGTGGCGAACATTGAAATCTCCTAAGATGGAAATTTCAGAGAAGGTAGAGATAGATAGAATGTGTTCCACTTAAGAAGTAATTAAGATAGTCAAAATATTTTGGATAGTAGTAGAGTTAGAGGAGAGATAAACAGCACAGATGTATTTAGTGAGAAAATGACAAGATAGCTTAAACCAGATAGTTGAGAATTCAGAATAGTAAAAGTTGGGAACACGAGAGCAAGTAAGATTGTTGTGTACGTACACGCAACATCCACCTTTGGTTTTGAATTGAGGATAGATATAGTAGGAGAAGGGTTTGCTGTCTATTGCGTTAGACAACTAAGTTTCGGTGAGGAAAAGTAAGTCATGTTTGGTAGAAGTTAGAGGAAAGGCCTCGAATGCTACATAAATGGATACATAGAGTAGAAGGTAGAGGTCCAGGGCACTTTAAGGAGTCCAGACCAGGGAACAAACCAATGGGGGCATTTATGGTCCCCCTCCCCTCGGGAATCCGAGCCTGGGTGTAATGTCGTCATCATTAAATTTGTCTTTTTTTTGCAAATGTAGTGTAATGTGTAAGGTGTTTGTAGTATAATGTATCGATAGGAGGATAAGGTGTTTTGGAGGGCAGGCTGGGGTTGACCTCAATATTGATGAGGCAAGAAAAAACTCCATATAAATTACTATCAGCAATCACAATCACAATCCCTCGCCACCACTGCTCCGCTGAATCACAGGCAAACTTGGTTCGAGTTTCATCATCGTCGGTTTTCAATAGGCTACTCGACCTCATAATATTTAATCATCACACATCAAAATCAAAATCACCGCATAAACCTCACCC
Source organism: Paralithodes platypus (assembly GCA_032716605.1). Classification (NCBI taxonomy): domain Eukaryota; kingdom Metazoa; phylum Arthropoda; class Malacostraca; order Decapoda; family Lithodidae; genus Paralithodes; species Paralithodes platypus. The sequence continues at coordinate 52,953,624 of CM064480.1, read as the reverse complement.
TTTATCACATGTTTCAGTTTGCTCATTACATCACCCCTCCTGACATTATGATGGTGTAATGGTTAGAGTATTTAAACTACGTATGTGGTAACCCTGGTTCGAATCCCGGTGGCTCACATGCTTTCATTAATTTCGTAGAGAGGTGTTTGGTGTTGGAGGTAAATATATAAAAAACAAAAATGGAAAATTAATATAAATAGATTATCGATAAAATTAACATTATATTCAATATTGCAAGTCACACACTGTAATCAAATATAAATATAAAAATATAAGAATCCTTCACTGTTCACAATGACACCAATCACCATACTTCACCACACCTCTTTCACTCATCACAGGCTACTTTGGGCCCACTGTCGGTTTTCATTACTCATATAAGCAATCTGCAATCAACATATATCTAAATCCAAATCATTGCCTAATTATCACCACTTCTAACAGCACCAATCTGCACACATCAAAACATCACCGCTTATGACATTATCTATCAAATCCATATTACATTTAAGAGAAGGTATATTTATTTTATATTTGTCTTCATTTTATATTTGTTCCCTAGACTTCGAGATAAATTTTCAATTTTTTAGGTAGAATAACGTCCAGACTGACGACCGATTCCTCCCAAATTGCAGGCTCGCTCTAGCTCGCCAGCTTAAAATCGATACATAAATGGTATAACAGGTCTTAACAATGACAACAAAATGGGGCAAAAGGTCCTAAAATCGCGGAACTGATGGCGCAAACGCCTTAAAATCCCAATACTAATGGGGCTAAACATGAGGGACAAGGGAGTCCAGAAATAACCCTCCCACCTTTGATCATCCAAAGTCACACACTTTATTCAAGTAGCGCTTATACAGTATGTTCTCTTCTTGTCACCGTACCAGTCCTCACACATCTTACATACACACCAAACTACACCCAAATGTTAACACTCACCCTAAGAAAATATATCATCATTTACAATCACGAAAACACCCCCACCCTACCCCAGTAAATCATGAATGTATAATATATAAATCACTCTTGAACAATCACCACCCCTCACCACACCTCCTCCTCCGCTCATCACTGGCTAACTTGGGCACAGCTTCATCACCGTCGTTAGTATGCGAGGCTCCGGAGTCACATTTGCTCCTCTCTTCATCCCAGACCTGCATTTCAATAGTTTCTGTGTTTCGGGTGGGGGGGGGGGGGGGGAGTCTAGAAGATGACTGTTTGTCTGTGTGTGTCTGTTTTGTAGCGAAAGTTAAATACATGTCTGGAGGTTGGTAGGTGATTCAGATATTTTAGCGATTGACCTTAACAGATTATTTTCATTAATTTATCTACCTATCTATTGCCAGATGCATAAATCTCCGAGGGGGTGACCACGAATAAATCGCCTTCATATTCTGAGGCAATTCTTTCGATTCTCTAGCTTGTTTCTGTTTACGGGGGAGGGTCATTAGTCCAGCCGCTCATTGTTGTGTATAGTGTGAGAGGTGCATGTGGGGTGTTATCGTGCTGTTGGAATGGCTGTTTATGTGAACCTATTTTGAAGAAAATTTAATTTCCTATATAGTGGAAGCTTCTATAGTAACAACAATTTGTTTTTTCTTTAGCTTTAATCATCACATTACTAACTCATATATTTGTTCCTCTGTAACTTTCAAGTCATTTGCACGATTAGGTGAGCTACTCTATTATCGCGGAAGAACGTGGATATGTCAACTCCTTCTAGGTAAAATATATAAGATTGCTAAATATCAGTTAAGAAAATGTATATAAACATATATTTTGCAAATAATTATAGTTTTCCCTGCAAGAACAGGATGAATCAAAACAAGAGGAATAATGGTTATACAAACAATAGTAACTACTCGAACGAATCTGTATTGTATTTGATTGAAAAGACTAAAATTGTGTTTACATATTTATATTTTTTCTTCTTATTATTTTATATTTTAATTCCCTGTCCATCCAGTTAAACGAGGATTTTTGTTCTATGTGGATGGGGGAGACAAAAGGCAAAGCTGCCTGTGACGAGTGCCTCCCCCAGAGTTGAATAAGTGACAGGGCCAAAATCAAGGAACAGTCGAGCCAAAATGCCTGGACACACGGAGTTTGAAGCAATTTAAGTCATAGGATGAGGGAAAGATGGATTCAAGGAGAGAGTTCCAGAGCTCAGCTGTTGAATAAAAGAAAGATTGGGACTTTCGTTTCTCTCTTGAGTTAGAAAGTTGCACAGAGTAGGGGTGGGATTGTATTACAAGTCGGGTACTACGTACCTTACGTAGAAGAGGTGGTATGCACTGAAAGAACTCTGAAGAACACTGATTATTGAAGTAGCGATCACATAGCGAGAGAGATGCAACATTGCGGCGAAGAGGTATTCTATTCCCCTGTCATGACCAACAATTTCGGGCCGTGATCACCCCATCCCTTGTCACAGTAAAAACACAGCATTGTAGTTATTACTTTGATGAAATGAAGGGAATGGATTAAGTTCAGGATAATTATAACGCTATATTAAAACTATACTTATGCTACCAAACTATTAATGATAAATATGAAAAAAGCATAATATAGGCTTACTAGAGTTCTTTAGTTATCATCAAAGTTAAAGTAGTTCTTATACTGTACCTGTACTATAAATGGCTCTCGAGTGAACACGGATTCACCTCACTCAGAGATTTTGTCCCTTGTCAATTAAAAAATCTAAGCGAAGGTAAGGTCCCAGGAGAACAGGGGTCGTCTAATAATACAACAACTGAGCCAGATCTATTCCATTCTTAAGGGGGGTCACCGGCTTTTTTGTATCTTTCTCTCCTTTTCTCTCTTTCCCTGGCTTGTATCCATTCGGCCCCATTCAGCCAACTGTTTTTAGACGTTTATCCCCATCCAGGTGTCGATTTTTTCCTGGCGAGCGATAGCGAGCCAGCATTGTGTATGGAGAAATCCGGCTTCGCCGGAGAAATTTTTCTATCGAAAAATGTACAATTTTAGCTTGCTGTCAACAAAAATATATATATATGCTGGCTCGCTACCGCTCACCAGGAAAATATTGACACCTGGATGGGGGTAAACATCTTAAAACAGTAGGCTGAATGGGGCCGAATGGATACAAGCCAAAGAGAGAGAGGGAGAGAAAGAGAAAAAAGCGAGATGGGCTCCCTTAAGTGTAGGTAGATGTGAGGCTGGATGGGGAAATATTGGAACAAGTAGAGTGTTTTAAATATCTAGGAGGAACAATAAGCAGGAGTGGAGGTATGGAAGTGGAGGTAAAACAGAGAGTGTGTGAAGGAAGGAAGGTTTTCGGAGAAATGGGAAGTATGTGGAAGACGAGAAATCTCGGAGTGAAAGTAAAAAGTGCACTGTATCAAGGAATTGTTGTGCCAACAGTGATGTATGGGGCTGAGACATGGGCTCTGAAGAAAAAGGAGAAAGAGGGCTGGATGTGATGGAGATGAGCTGCTTGAGGAGTATGTGTGGAGTTACTCGTAGAGACAGATTGAGGAATGAAGAGATACGTAGGAGAGTGGGGCAGCAGGAACATTTGTCAGCCAGAGTGGACAGAAGGGTGCTGAGCTGGTATGGTCATGTTGAACGAATGGGAGATGAAAGGCTTACAAAGAGAATATGTGAGTCAGGTACAAGGGGAGATAGAAGGGCAGGAAGACCCCCACTGAGATGGAGAGACTGTGTAAGAAAGGCTTTGGATGATAGAGGAATGACTATAGATCAGGCAGGGGAAGTGGTGGTGGACAGGAGTGAATGGAGAATGCTTGTGAATAGTTGAGTGAACACGTGGTCATTTGGAGTAAGGGGTCGGGCGCAAGTTGGACTAGATAATAGTCCATCAGGCGCCTGGCCCGGGGAGACGATTAATATGAAGGGTGTGCCTGGAAGTGTGGTGGGAGGGCTTGTGGCTTTGGCTCCGCTGCATGTCTGCCTGCCGAGATCGGAACCTCTCCGGGTGGTCAGGGGCCGGGGGAGTGCTGGAGCGACCTTGGTAACCCTGGTCTCTTGGTCTTCTCCTGGGTGGCCTGGATGTGTGAGAGTTTGTGTTTTTTATCTGTGTTTATTTTGTGTTTTATGTTGTTTTTGTGTTTTTCCTGTTCTTGCTCTGTCTTGAGTCGGCTACCCCCAAAATGGGGATTGGGCCTGAGCATATAGATAGATAGATAGATTTGATTAGATAAAGTTAAGTTCTCCTAAGGTAGATTTTGTTGTGTGATTGAAGAAGACAAAAATAAAAAATACCTGTAACAAGTGTCCCCCCAAAAATAGAAAGAGTGATAGAGAGCCAATATCAAGGTACATTATAGGTAATTTAGGTGTTTTGGAAAGAAGTGTGGTATGGTTGTTAAGTGTAGTGAAATAATTAGGAAGAGTAGGTGTTTGTGAGAGTTAGCTGGATTACTCTCTGTGTAGGTGAGGCACAAATAGAAACAGTGGGGGAAGCCAGGCAAATAAAACAGGAGTTCCAGCATCTCCTTCTCCCTATTAGCTTTGACATTTTATTTTAAGACATCCATACCCTTAGTTGGCGATTTTGAGACCTTTCATGCAAATTTGGTGTTTCATTTTGATATGCAAGCGATAGCGAGCCTGCAATTTAGGAGGAACCGGGCTTTGTGTGGGTAATTTTTCTACCGAAAAATACGAAAATAAATATCGAAGTGGGGGTTTGGGGGGTATTTGTCCAGGCTCGATGGAGGTCAAGGTAGGACAATAGAAACACAAATAAAAGAATACATAAATTAATAACAAACAAATAATAATCTCCCTCTAACGATACAAGAGGTCATGTGATAACGGTCAAGAGTAACTAACGTTATACAAGGGCACATATACTGTAGACCTGAGTACACTCCGTTAGACCAGAGTGCTTGGTTTTTGGCCTTTATATTTATATATTTATTTATTTTTGAGTTTCCTCGCTAGACCTCAATCAAGCTTTAAAAATACAGCCCCTAGACCCCCTTTCATGATAAATTTGTACATTTTTCAGTAGAAAAATGTTCCGGCCATGGCCGGTTCCTTCTAAAATTAGAAGTTCGCTATCGCTCGCCAGGAAAAACTCGAAACCTAGAGGGCACGAAAAGTCTAAATATTGAAAACAAAATATAAGGCAAAAGGTCTCAAAATAGCCAAACTAACGGAACGAACGTCTTAAAACCTCAACACTAATATGCTAGACATGAGGGAGAAGGGGGTCCATAAAAAGCGAGTACTACCCCCTCAACTGACTTTGGCGTTTTGTTGACAGGAAGACACTAGAGAGCGGAAGTCCGGAGACCTGCGAGTGAGGTAATATGTGTGTCCTGCGTGGAACAAGGAGGCTGGTCTTGTCCCGCCTCCCCAGGGCACACACACACACTTAACGGGTCACCTCTCTCTCCTTTTTTTTTTTTTTTTTTTTTTTTTTTTTTTTTTTTGCGGGTGCCATCTTGCACATCTTGGTTCTCAGTTAAGGGGAGATGGGTTGTTTTTCTAGTCCCCTTTCTTCCTCATGTTTAGCCCCATTAGTATTCAGATTCTTAGACGTTCGGCCCATTAGTTTGGCGATTTTAAGACCTTTCGCTTCCTTTCTTTGTCAATATTACGACTTTTCGTGTCATTTAGGTGTTGATTTTTTTCCTGGCGAGCGATAGCGAGCCTGTAATTTAGGAGGAACTGGCCTTCGGCCAGGATATTTTTCTACCGAAGAATGTACAAATATAGCTGGGGTTGCTTTTTAAAGTTTGATGGAGATCTTGGGAGGAAACTAAAAATAATAAGAAATAAATGACAAAATCGGCCAAAAGATGAACCATACCCTCTTAAATAATAGTTAAAGCTGTGGTTATATGCTTGGCCTCTCTTGTGCCTGTGAATTATCTTATTTGTTTAATTATTTATGTATTTATATTATTATTATTGTTTTGATTTTATATCTTCAGTTATACAATAGTAGCCTTAACCCGTTCAGTACCGGTGACGGCCTTTTAATCATATTCTGACAACTATTAGACGATTTTATTATGCTTAAGAAGGACCTGTAAACATTAAAAGGATACAAACTATCTCAATGAATCCTTTGAATTACCACAGATCCTTCCATAGCTGCACAAAATCGTCTAAATATAGCTAGAATAAAATTAAAAAGACGTCCCCAGTACAGAAGGGGTTAAAGCTGTAGTGTTATGTTTGGCCTCTCATGTGCCTGTGATTTGGCTGATTAATTTTCCGTCTGGCAGTTGACTTTAGGTTAGGATGTCTTTGTTAAGTTACATTTAAACAACAAAGTTAGTTATATTTTCGATTTTACATTAGGTTGAGATTGGTCAAGTAAATTTAAGCGACATTTAATTCGATTAACTCACTCTTGCTGTCTTATATTAAAATAAAGTTAATAGAGCAGAGTGTTAGGTTAAGTTGGCTTTAATTGGGTACCGTCTATGCAAATTACCAATTAAGTTTTACTGTAGAGTAGGGAAGGATATGCTGGTATCTGACGAGCGATACTACATAAATTTGTATGGTGAGCACTGGTCTTGCCCATCGAAATTTGTCGATAAAAGCTCTCGTGTGATACGCCATGACACTAGTGTGCAGAAGTCAAAGTTATATATATATATATATATATATATATATATATATATATATATATATGTTAGTATAGCCAGGTAATAGATTCTCTTTTAAACAGACGAGGTTAAAGGCAATGGCAGTTTCAGCATTCAAGATTTTATTGTTATAGCTTTCAATAGTTCTAACAATTTTCCTCTGGGGTTCAGAGATGAGGTACAAAAGGTTAGCAAAATTCATGGTGGATCCAACGTTTCACAAGTAAACATCTTGCATCTTCAGGGAAGGAGAGGTAATGATTAGAATAGGGACAAAGCATCATATTTATACAAAATTCGAGGATCAAGACAAACAAACAAACCACCATACTCGACAAAGAATCAGACCCCAGAAGACTAGCTATTTTAGAAGCTCTATACATCCAAACACTCAACCCCAGCATCAACAACCAAACACAAGACCTTCAAATTCTTCCTTCAGGCAAGCGCTACAGGCATACTGCCCCCCTTCCTCTCGCCCTGTGCCCCCCTCCTGTACGCTTCCGCGCTCAGCACACAACTGACAACACCAACCAATCACAGCCACCCACAGCCAACAACCAACCACCGATAAGATTTAGTGCCCGTCTCGCGAATAGACTGCCTTCCACCAATGAACAGCCACCACACACCCAGTAGCTCCGCCCACCTCCCTATTCTTGATCCTCGAATTTTGTATATATATGATGCTTTGTCCCTATTCTAATCATTACCTCTCCTTCCCTGAAGATGCAAGATGTTTACTTGTGAAACGTTGGATCCACCATGAATTTTGCTAACCTTTTGTACCTCATCTCTGAACCCCAGAAGAAAATTGTTAGAACTATTGAAAGCTATAACAATAAAATCCTGAATGCTGAAACTGCCATTGCCTTTAACCTCGTCTGTTTAAAAGAGAATATATATATATATATATATATATATATATATATATATTTTGTTTACTTTTAGTATTTGTAAGTGAAGAGTAGGCTTAGTTACATTTCATTAGCTTGGCTTACTTTCGTTAATATGTTTGGAAAAGGTTGGATATGCTGTGTTTATCTTAACCGAGTGTTTTTTTATTACTGAGATGTGAATACATTTAATTAATTAATTATGTCATATATTATGAAACATAAGAGGTCTTCTCAGATGACCTGTCTATTTATAGCCGCCAGACCCGTTGACACCTACAGGTTAGCAATCCCTCGAGTTGATATGCACCCTATGACTCGCCCCCTTTGAAGCGCACGAGAGCAATAGTAAAGAGGCTTTTTTGAAGGAAAAGGGATTCGACAACAAGTTACAGAAATATCTATTAGCACTTTATATTCTACCAGGCTTATAATATAAACCTGGTATATGGAAAACATGTATTTTAGCTCATTATCTATTCCTGATAAAATGTTGCTACTATATATCATATAGTAGCAATTTTGTTTATCAAGAATAGATTATGAGCGAAAATTTATGTTTTCCGTATCCTTTTGATATACAATAAATACATGCACATAAACAGATGTATAACTATATCACTGTATCACTACATTCATACATCCCTAGCTAATTTCTCCATACCAATAATAAACATTTAGGAATACTGGTACAAAGTAATGTTCCTCTCCATACACTCCAATACATACATACCCTTAATAAATATTTAGGAATACCGGCACAAAGTTATGTTCCTCTCCATACACTTCAATGCCTCCATACCTATAATAAACATTTAGGAATACTGGTACAAAGTTATGTTCCTCTCCATTCACTCCAATATATCCATACCTATGATAAACATTTAGGATTTACCGGTAAAGGAGTTACGATATTTGGCCTACTTATAAGGAATGGATTATAGACAGCGGGAAGATAATAACAGGGGACGAAATTCTAATAAACGCGTATTTCAGAAGCAGATTTATCGTGGATGGGCGATGTGTTGGCGTAAAGGGTATAAAGGGTATAAATGGTATAAAGGGTGTAACATAATGGTATACAGGGCGTAAATGGTATAAAGGGTGTAGAGGGTATACACGGTGTAAACGGTATACATGATATAAAGGGTGTAAAATATTGGTATACAGGGCGTAAAGGGTGTAAAGGGTATGAAGGGTGTAAATGGCATAAAGTGTATATAGGGTGTAAAGGATGTATTGGGTATAAACGGTGTAATGGGTATAAAGGGTGTATAGGGTATAATGGGTGTATTTATAAGGGTATATTGGGTATAAAAGGTGTAAAGGGTATATTGGGTGTAAATGGTGTAAAGGGTATAAATGTTGCAAAGGGTATACATGGTGTAAAGGGTATAGATGTTGTAAAGGGTATACATGGTGTAAAGGGTGTAATGGGTATAAAGAGTATACATTGTGTAAAGGGTGTGAAGGGTATAAAGAGTATAAAGAGTATAAAGGGTGTAAATGGTATAAAGCGTGTTAAGACCATAAATGGTATAGAGGGTGTAAATGGTATAAAGGGTGTAATGGGTATAAAGGGAGTAAAAGGTATAAAGGGTGTAAATGTTATATAATATGCAAATGGTATATAGGGTGTAAATGGTATGAATTGGGTATAAAGGGTGTAAATGGTATAAAGGGTATAAAGGGTATAAAGGGTGTAAAGAGTATAAAGGGTATAAAGGGTATAAAGAGTATAAGGGTATAAAGGGTGTAAATGGCGTAAAGAGTATAACCGGTGTAAATGGTGTAATGGGTATATAGGATGTAGAGACATAAAGGGTGTAAAGGGTATAGGCTAAGGTGAGTAAATGGTATAGGGGTATAAGGGGTGTTAAGGGTATAAAGGGTGTAATGGGCACAAATACTATAAGGATGTAAAGGATATAAAGTGTTGGTATAAGGGCGGCTGTCGGGAGGTGGGTGAAATATTTAGGTTACCTGCGGCATTAGACAGGTGACTAATTAGCCGACAAGTAAAGGTCCAATACTCCTAGGGCATTAAGGGGAGGTTTTTGTTTTTCTGGAACCCTTTTTCCTCATATTTAGCCCCATTAGTTTGGCTGATTTTCTGTATCCAGTTCCGTTTAAGGTCGCTGCCACAACTGCTGGCATAACACTTGCTACCACCACAGACCAAATATAAGCTAGAGTTTCGTAAATATGTCTCCTTAAACACCTTTTGCGATCTTGAATAATAAATACAATGCTAATGTATTTAGCAATTAATTTATGATTAAATATACACATAGGAAAATTAATATTGCTGAAGCTGATGTTAGAAGGAAGTCTAATTGTATCGGATTCAAAGGTTAGTTGAAGATGATAAATTAGTTCAATTGAAAGAACAACATCTCAATATAACAATACTGTGAGAAAGAGTAAGACATATATTTAAATGAGTTATTAGAAGCAGCTGCGAGCTATCTAGATAATGTACTTTGGCCTCTCTCTCTCTCTCTCTCTCTCTCTCTCTCTCTCTCTCTCTCTCTCTCTCTCTCTCTCTCTCTCTCTCTCTCTCTCTCTCTCTCTCTCTAACACCCACACACATATCTTTCTAATTTTCCTCTCTCCCAACTTCTCAATTCCGCACAGACACTACCTCTCTCACTTTCTACCTTTCCCTCTTTCCTAAGTTCTCAATCCGCTCCCCCCCCCCCCTCTCTCTCTGTCTAAGATCATAAGGGCAGTAATGAGGTGGACTATATTCTTCCTCCTCCTACTGCCTTCTGGGTTATAAATATTACACTCAATCACAACACAATATAAACATACTACGTCTCTCTCTCTCAATTGCCCTCACACGATTTCTCTCTCACCCCATACTTTTCTCTCTCTCCCAACTCCTCAATCCCCCCCCCCCCCACACACACACACACTCCCACACTCTCTCTCTCTCTAAGATCACGAGGGCAGTAATGAGATGGACTATATCGGCCACCAGGACTGACTACCTCCTCCTCCTACTGCCTTCTGGGTTATAAATATTTAGAGGAAGAAGATAATTGGAAGGGCTTCTCGACCTTTGGCTCATCTCCCCCCTGCCTCGCCCACTGCTCCCTATCTCTCTCTCTCTCTCTCGCTCTCGCTCTCTCTCTCTCTCTCTCTCTTACGGTAGGAGAAGTCTGAAAAGAGCCCATAAAGAATCGAAATCTTCAACTACAAATATTAGCTAAGTACAGTACATGGACATTTGATTCGTTATTTGCCACGTCCACAAATAGTAAGACGCTGACGGTGGCATGCCAAGTTCGGAATTTGTTCAGAAGGATGATATTTTCCCCCAGAGAAATAATAGATCTATGCCCTCTGGTCTCCATAACTTCTCACACGTTTTTAGGAAGTAAGTAGTCAAATGGCATCATACTTGACGGAAATATTCAACAATACAAACAAATTGAATAAGGACCTAACATATGGAAACTAGCTAATCTGACCCAAATCTTAAAAAATAAAAAGGAGTTCATTATTGGCCTTAAGATTATTGACTAAATGTGACCAAAACAAATATTTGATAAACACGAATGATTGTGCATGTGAGTGTAGCCTATAACCAGTGTAATTAGCTCCCCCATTGCTCATCCGATGCTAGCATACACCTCTGTACAGTCAAGAGCATACATTGTGAGGCACCTATTTGAATCCGTATTTGAACAAACGAGGTAATTCAGTTCTTTATATATAGTCCTGATATTTCATAACTTGGCTTAAAAGGTTCAAGTTGAACCCTACATATGTTCACTACTGTGCAGGAGACACCGATCTATTGCATCTCTACTGCCTTGTACGATAGAAATGTCTAAGGAGAAATACGAGCATCATATAAATTGAATCTGACCACCACACAATAATGCAGTGAAGAACATAAATTATGGCGCACCGAATTGAATCAGCAGGGAACGCAAAGGATTAGTTAGTTAAAATAGGTCTTCAGAGGCTTTCAACCCTATTGGATTATTAAGCCAGCACACTGTAAACACATCAGGACTGGAGCCTCTCTGCGAGAACTCCAGACCCTTCCGCAAAGGAGACAATACAATGCTCTATTATAGCCCAGATGCATCAGAGCTTGGCTTTAGAGGTTCAAAGATTCGAATTAGTGTAATTTTATAATGCTTAGAAGTTAGAACTGTTCACTTACTGTACTAGAGGTTTATCTCATATTTCGAAATTATGCATTACTATAGAACAATAATTGATCAATTATACGAGAAAACGTAATATTGGCATAATTCAATATTGTGTGTATTAATTAATTAATTAGATAACTAACATAAATCTAGACACTATATTGGAATCTATATTAAAGTGTTATAGTTAATAGTTCACTACTCATTTACTTTCTCTCTCTCTCTCTCTCTCTCTCTCTCTCTCTCTCTCTGCTATAATTACTTCTTGCTCTGATCTCGTTGGGAGTCATGATTATTAGCTGCTTGTGCTTCCTTGATTATTCCCTTTGTCAGACATTTTACCTTCATTATTGGGCAGGTAATTGGTTTATACTAGAGATTAAAGGGGTAGTGATTGGTTTTTGGCCTATATATTTATTTATTTATGTATGTTTTAGTATCCTAGAGAGAGAGAGAGAGAGAGAGAGAGAGAGAGAGAGAGAGAGAGAGAGAGAGAGAGAGAGAGAGAGAGAGAGAGAGAGAGAGAGAGAGAGAGAAGCAATCTAAAGTGGCACGAAATCGAAGAACCATATTAACCTATCGTTCCCTTAACCCTTTCAGTACGGGTGCCGTCCTTTTAACTTTATTCCGGCAACTTTTAGGAGATTTTAGTCAGTTTAAAATGGGCCTCCAGCAATCAACAAGCTTCGAACCATCTCACTTAACCCTTTTTACTACCACAAAACCTTCTTGTACTGCATAAAATCTCGAAAATATGGCTAGAATAAAATTAGAAAGACGTCGCCGGTACAGAAGGGGTTAACCTGTTTGAAGCCCAGACTGCTCTATTATTCCATCTCCCTAGTGTTCTTTGTCGTGGTAGCTGTGAGGGAGAAAGGGGTCTGCTGAAACTTCTAACAAAAACAAAATGATATCAGCGAAAATAAGAACACAAACAAATAATGTCAGCGATAATAAAAAGTCAATAAAGTAATGTCATGCTAAAATAAAAAGATACACAGGAATAATACGTCGTCCCAGTGATTTGTTATGAATAGAATATCAGGGAGAAAATTATTGGCAAAATGAATCAATTGCTATGTCCTCAGTCCCAGTCGAAGCTTATAATATACTGGTAGCACTTTAATAAACAGAAATACAACTGCTGCCGAAATCTTTAAGTTTTTGTTGTTGTTGTTGTTGTTGTTGTTGTTGTTGTTGTTCCTGTTTTGTTTTGTTTCTTTGGATCCCGAGCAACTCAATTAATATTTTTTTTCAACCTGAGCCAATTCTACCAGAGCCAACTTCTAGCCCTAACCTAACTTTACCTACCCTAAAATTACTTTACCTAACCTAACTTGACCTAACAATTTTAGTTGAATTGGTACTGGTTGAAATTGGTCTGATGGTTAAGGTGTCTTGTCTCCATTTCATGTCACTATTAACTTTAAATTCCAATGCCGATATACACAACTAGCGTACTAGACAATACTGAAAAACAATTACGTTAATATCAATATTAGAGGTTATATTGAATTATAAATATAATCTGCATCAACGACATGCTAGCGTGTCCCGAAATGCCATCATGATATAAAAAGCTGTCCAATCTCGGTGTGTCGACGAATCTCTAATATATACCAATGAATTTAGATTGAAAGCCGGGACGAAAAATGATCATGGCTCCAGTTTCCATCCTTCCCAAATCGATCACAACGCTGTTAATAGGAGCCGTATTAGAAAGAGAATCACACGCTAATTTTTCATGATTGAATTTGGGGGGTCCATGCATACTAATTTGGGGGATGATTCGGTGGTGGGGCTTTTCGGCGGGGCATTGGCACAAATGACATTAGTTGGAAGAGGATGACACACGACGTCCAAGATTGATGATGTTTTGTGGGTATTTGTGGTGGTAGTGTTTGTGTTAAAGGATGATGTTCTTCTTATTGTTCTACATTATAGTATGATTGATGATGTTTTGCGGGTGTTTGTGGTGGCGGTGTTTGTGTTAAGGGAGGATGTCGTTGTTATTGTACTAGTAACTAGATTATAGCATTGATGATTGGTGTTGCTTTGCAGGTGTTTGTGGTGGCAGTGTTTGTGTTAATTAAAGCCGGTATCACACTAGAGCTTTTATAGTCAACATTCGATGATCAACATTTTTCTGGCAATATTTTGCACTGGTATCGGAAACTAGACTGATAATAGATGCATTTAGGTGGCCCAAATATTCTGAATGATGACCTCATAAGCTGCCATACCAGTGTTGAGTATAAATGTTGAGTGAAAAAGCGCTCGTGTGATACAAGCTTAAGGGGGATGTCGGTGTTATTGTGCTAGATTATATTATTGATGGTTGGTGATGTTTTGCGGGTGTTTGTGATGGCAGTGTGTGTGTTAGTTAAGGGGGAATGTCGTTGTTATTGTGCTAGATTATATTATTGATGATTAGTGATGTTTGTGGTGGCAGTGTGTGTGTTAGTTAAGGGGGGATGTCGTTGTTATTGTGCTAGATTATATCATTGATGATTAGTGATGTTTGTGGTGGCAGTGTGTGTGTTAGTTAAGGGGGGATGTCGTTGTTATTGTGCTAGATTATATTATTGATGATTAGTGATGTTTGTGGTGGCAGTGTGTGTGTTAATTAAGGGGGGATGTCGTTGTTATTGTGCTAGATTCATTGATGATTAGTGATGTTTGTGGTGGCAGTGTGTGTGTTAATTAAGGGGGGATGTCGTTGTTATTGTGCTAGATTATATTATTGATGATTGTTGATGTGTTGCGGGTGTTTGTGGTGGCAGTGTGTGTGTTAATTAAGGGGGAATGTCGTTGTTATTGTGGTAGATTATATTATTGATGGTTGGTGATGTGTTGCGGGTGTTTGTGGTGGCAGTGTCTGTGTTAATTAAGGGGGGATGTCGTTGTTATTGTGGTAGATTATATTATTGATGGTTGTTGATGTGTTGCGGGTGTTTGTGGTGGCAGTGTGTGTGTTAATTAAGGGGGGATGTCGTTGTTATTGTGGTAGTTATATTATTGATGGTTGGTGATGTGTTGCGGGTGTTTGTGGTGGCAGTGTGTGTGTGTTAATTAAGTGGGGATGTCGTTGTTATTGTGCTAGATTATATTATTGATGATTAGTGATGTTTGTGGTGGCAGTGTTTGTGTTAAGGGGGGATGTCGTTGTTATTGTGCTAGATTATATTATTGATGATTAGTGATGTTTGTGGTGGCAGTGTTTGTGTAAAGGGAGGATGTCGTTGTTATTATACTAGAATGTATCATTGATGATTGGTGATGTTTTGCGGATGTATGTGGTGGTAGTGTTTATGTTAAGGTAGGATGTCGTTGTCATTGTGCTAGATTACATTATTGATACAGTTTCTTTTTTGTATTGTTATCTCATCTAAACAAAGTTTGCGGATATAATGTGATCGCCACTATCTGTTTGTTTATATATACATTTCTAAAAACACTAATAGACGGATTTATATGAACATTTCGTCAGTACTAGCATGTGGTACCATTATAGCAACCACTAATATGTCGGACTACATCAGAAGACCTTCCCCACTACTCCCCTCAAATAAAAAATGTACTGCATATACTGTATATATATATACTGTATCAGGCCACGGACCAAAGTACTCATTTGTGCTCAACAGACCGGCCTAATTCAATCGCTAGGCTCAACCTATGTAAGCCGGGGACCAAAACAGTGGCTAACCAAAAGGGTCGCAAACCAATTAGCCGATAAACGAAATTATCTCTAAATTGCATCAACGGAATTGAAAGAAATGTGGATGCTGCATTCAGTGTATGCCAATGATTCTAATAAGTTGCCCAACCAAAAAAGGTCGTGGACCACAATGGTCATTCTGCCCAAACTGGTCACGAACCAAAGTAAATTGGTCATGTATCAAAACGGTCTATCAAATTCGACCGCTCAGACAAATGGCCACGGGCCGAAACGGTTGCTGAGCAAATTGGTCATGGAACAAGATGTCCATGAACCAAAGCAATCTATCAGATACGCCCGTTCAGAGTGATAGACGAGAGAGCATAGACTATTAGATTTGTGTACCACAATGGCTGTGTACCAACAAGGTCATATACGGCATAACGGCCATGGATGACAATAATAAAAGGCCCATTATCTTCGACTGCTCAGTCGTACTGGTCGCGGACCAAATGGTCATGAACTAAGAAGCTATATCAGAATTGGGAGCCAAAATGGCTGCTGACCAAAATAGCCATTGATTTAAATGGCCACATACCATATAATCTTAACAGATTCGCTGCATTTAATGGATATCAATGACTCACATTGATCATTCAGCCTTAATAGGCAGCAGACCAAAATAGTCATTCTGTCAGTATTGGCCGCCAACTTAAGCGGCCATAAATAACTTGAATCAGCTACTCAACCTAAATAGGTCACGGGTCAAAATGTCCCGCTCGTACTAATAGTCACGGGAAATAAAAGGCTAATGGGTACGGGAAAGCGAACTGGCTGATCAAACTTGTGTGTCCGATTTGCAAACAAAATCTGCCGCAGATCGAAGCGGTAATGGATCAAAATGGCTACAGACCAAAACAGCCTATCAGATTCACAGACCAAACAGATGCATACCAGAATGGTCATGCACCAAGACAGCCTATCAGATGCACGCACCAAACTGATGCAGACCCAAACGGTCATAGACCCAGATGCCCATGGTCCAAAAAAAGCCTATCAGATTCAAGGACCACACAGATGCAGACCAAAACGGCTATGGACCAAAATGCCTACGGACCCAAAGAGCCCATCAGATTCACGGACCAGACAGATGCGAACCAAAACGGCCATAGACTAAAACAACTTATAGCATACGACCACTCAGCCAAAATAACGGACTATTGAACATATTGCAAGGCTCTGACATTACTTCTAAAGTTGATATTTCAGTTTTTCTGACAATACCACTGCCGATCTTGACTGCCTTCATAAAAAAAAAAAAAAAAAAAAAATATTAATACAACTTGGGCTATGATCAGATACATATTATTCTATACCATTCTTTGAAAGTTCAGATTTATTGAGTTTATAAAGAGATTTTTGATAACCTGTAAATATTCCATGACTTCAATATTGACATGCAAATCGACATTTAGGAGCCTTTCGCCGTGATAAAGCATGGTACACTCTTAATAGCCTGTTATCACGACAAAAACACAAACTCAGATCTTGTCTACTCAAGCTGCTAAATGATGTTCGGGTAGAATCAGAAAACTCCATTGATTTCTTAACCAATCCGAAATGGGAGCTATAATGTTAACCACCAGATGGCACCTCCATCACTTCATCAGGCCAACAGGTGCGGGCATTGATTTTCTTCTATTTATATTGAAAGTTCACATATGTGATTGCTAATGCATTATGGTAGTTTTTCTTTGTTCTTTTTTGTATTTTGTTTTAGAAGAAATCTCCCGAAATTAACCACACTTTAATCTATTGTACAGCCGCTTGAAAATGTAGTTTGTAGACTGCATGATAAACTTGAGGCAGTGATTGTTGGGTGAGGGACAATACTGGCAATACTTATGTTTACATGGAAGATTTCAAAATATTTAATAATTCAAAATGACGCTAGATATCTATTGGAATAATTCAATACCATACTGAACTTGCTGATTTATCTGAGAGCAAACATAATTATGTGTGTATATATATACCCTAAGGGGTGGTCGTGGGGTTTGCGACCCACCACCCGTCAAAAAGACATACTGCAACGATGAACGAGCGAACGGCCTTGGATCTGGACCTACAAGGGTGTGCCAGTACCCCTATAAATATTGATATATAGCATTAGTATTATTTGTATGCTAACTTGTTTATATATTCTTATTGATTGTAGACATTGCATCTTGCCTGGGTACACATACTCCATAAGAATATTCCATCTTAAAAATGGAAACACTTCTACATATGAGCATAATATAGGCAATTACAAGAGTATTGCAGACGATACATCCACAAACAGTAACCGCCATAAATACATGAACATTAACTGTAAGTCATCTCCTTATTACCCACAATTAATTACAACAATTATTCTTAACATACTCATTCGTATATGCATATATGATAAACGTGTAATCCTGTTCGTAATTCATGCGCATACAAACATTCACAGATTAGTCATGAGCACCAATAAGTGTATCTCCGTTTGTATCTTTGAACCTATAATGCCAAGTTCTGAAGCATCTGGGATATAATAAAGCATTGCACTGTATCGTTTGGTTTCGATACAAATGGGTGTGTATCTATTAGTGCTCGAGACTGTACAGACTTAAAGGGGTGTCACACGTGCTATTCTTCCGTCA
>CM064480.1:52825612-52933112 GCA_032716605.1 Paralithodes platypus | reverse complement strand
CACTTACACATTTTAATTTCGTAAGGACATTAATTTGCAACAATTAATATCACACGGACATGCTACGTACAAGACCCATTTCATACGGTATGCAATTTACCAAGAATCACTTTATGAAGACATGCAACAAGCAGACATGAAATCTAACCCATTCAATCAAATGTTGCCAATTTATGTTTAATTTTACCATCATTATTTCAAAGTAGAAAGGACCTCACGGTATCAAATTAGTAAATATAAGCTTAGTTTACCCTCTAAGACTGACGTGCTCTTCCCAAGCTGATTATACACTATCATATGATATCTAATTGTAACACACTAAAATAATTTGATTAACAGGCGTAAACAGACGCTCTTAAAGTGAGTGTGTGTGTGTGTGGGGGGGGGGGGGGGGGGGTTATGTATCCCCTTCTCCCTTATGTATAGCCCCATTGTTTTGAAAATTAAAGAGACTTGCCTCATTAGTTTGGCGATTATATGCCCTTTCATGTCATTTAGGTCTCGATTTTTTTACCTAGCGAGCGCTAGCTAGCCTGCAAATTATGAGGAACCAGCTTTCGGCCGGAATATTTTTCTACCGAAAAAATTACAAATATATTTTGAAGGGGGATCTTGGGGGTATCTTTATAAGCTTGATGGAGGTTTTGGGAGAAAAGTAAAACAAATATCATAATAATAATTATTCTTATAATTATACTAAATACATCAACAAATCAATGAATATATAAATACAAATCTCTCCTTAACTTACTCAATACAATGGCGGATATTTACAATATAATTTGACCAATCAGTATACAATTTTACTTAGCTTAGGGATAACCTCCAGGAATCAAAGGGGCAAGGGCAGTCGCGATTATCCTTTTTTCTCCAACAGATCCTTCCTAAATTGAATTAAATTGTCCAATATTAGCTAAGAATAAAATAAAAGAATGCATCATGATATACTGAGAGTTAATTTTCTCTCCTCTCATTCAGGCATTGAGAGAATATATAGCATCCATTTCTGTCATTCCTCCTGGTAGTGATGGTAGGGTCTCAAGACGGCCACACTCTTAAATGGCCACAACCAGTAAGGCCACACTCTCTTTACCTATTTTGTTATTTTAATATAATGAAACTTAATCTAACCCATCCAATCCTAACGTAATCTAACTTAATCTAACCTAAACTACCAAACCTAACCTAATCAAGCTTAGACTAATCTTACTTATCTAGTGCTGCTTGGATGTTGGCTGTTCAAGTTGTGGCCGTTTAGGATTTTGGCCGCTTATGAGTGTAGCTACTTAGAGGTGTGGCCTTTTAGGAGTGTATCCGTTTAGGAGTGTAGCCACTTAGGAGTGTGGCCGTTTAGAAGTATGGCTGTTTAGCAGTGCGACCGCTTAGGAGTGTCGCCGTTAAGGAGTGTGGTCGCGGAATGTGGCTGTTTAGGAATGTGGCCGTTTAGGAGTGTGGCCGTTTAGGAATGTGACCGTTTAGGATTGTGGCCGATAAGGAGTGTGACTGTTTTAAGGAGTGTGGCCGTATAGGAGTATGGCCGTGTTTAACCTGCTTCTGGTGTTGGGTGGCTGCATGTGACGCGGTATCACGACCAAAACAATTACCAACCAGCTCTTGAGGGATGGCCGGATAATTTGAGGCCCAGCGCACCCGATATTTCCGGATTAACGAATGGGTTGCCTGTCTTTATTAGGGCTTGCTTTCTATTGTTTTCGTCAGCCTGAATATCTGTCTTTCTATTTATCTATGTGCCTATCTATTTATCTATTTAACTGTCTATCTGTCTATCCATCTAGCTACCAATCCATGTGTGTGTATGTGCATGTTCAGACATTTGTTCAGTTCCTTTACTCTCTCTCTCTCTCTCACACTCACACACACACACACACACAAACACACACACACACACACACACACACACACAAACACACACACACACACACATATTCGCGCCCCAGACACCCGTAACCATTTCGCCGTCTTACTTCCCCCCCCCCCCCCTCTCCCAACCCCCGCCCCCTTCCCGGCAATTCAACCGTTCAAATACGCTAATGCCGGCAACACCGCTTAACTCACCGGCTCATCCCCGGTACACCGCCGTTTTTAAGGCCTGCTAATTCGGGACTCAAGCAGCTAAATTTCACGGGGGCAAATATATGTTACGAGATTGGCGAGACTTAAGTTGGAAGCATACGAGCGCTATTTTACTTTTATATTTTTATCTGTAACATTTACCTGCCAACATTTTGAAGCTCTTTTGCGCTATTGTTGTTTGTTATGACCGGCAAATTAGGGATTTGGACAGGTAACTTTCACGGGGGCAGATATATATTATAAGACTTAAGGCAGGATCACATGAGGTTTATTTTACAGAATTCTTTAGATCGTCGGTATTTTGTTCTGTAATGCAGTTTTTAAGGCCTGCAATTTTGGGTTTTTAGCTGGTACAATTTAAGAACGCAAAATATATATTAAAGAAATCCATAGACAAGTCTGAGTAACAGACACGCTTGCTTCCTACAATTTTCGATTGATTGTATTTTTCTGGCAAACATCTGGAGGTCTTTTGTTTTAACCCTTTCTGTACCCACGACGACATTTTGATTTTAGTCTAGCTATATTTAGACGATTTTGTACAGCTTAAGAAGGATCTATGGTATTATTTTTGTTTAAGTAAGCTAGATTGAAGCCTGTTAATTGCTGGAGGTCCTTTTTAAACAGCATAACATTGTCCAATAGTAGCCCGAAGAAAGTTGAATGGAGGGAACTGGTACTGAACGGGTTAACGCCGCTTTTAAGGCCTGTGAATTCGGGCCTGAAACGGGTATAATTCACTCGGGAATAATTATATATATTACAAGATTGTCGAGACTTAACCCCTTCAGCGCGATGACACCCTTTTACCTATTATTCCGGCTAAAGCTAGACGACTTTAGGCAGTTTAAGAAGGGCCTGTGTTATTCAAAGGGTTTATTGAGATCGTTTCTACCCATTTCAGTCCTAGAGGTAGATTAAAAGCTAAAGAAAATAGTTCAATGGTGACCAGAATAAGATGAACGTTACGTCATCGTCCGGAAGGGGTAAACACGGGGCCACACTAAAAACAAATCTATAATTTTCGATCGGCATTTATTTATGGAAACAATTTACCTGGTAATAGGAGACTTATGTGGCTTTATATCAAGGGGACAAAGATATATACTACAAGATTGTTGAGACCTAAGGGGGGATGGTTGGTTTTACTGGCCCCCTTCTGCTTCATGGTTAGCCCCATTAGTTTTCAGATTTGATGAGGTTCAGCCCATTAGTTTGGCGATTTTAAGACCTTTCACCCAATTTTTGTGTCAATATTAAGA
Source organism: Paralithodes platypus (assembly GCA_032716605.1). Taxonomy (NCBI): domain Eukaryota; kingdom Metazoa; phylum Arthropoda; class Malacostraca; order Decapoda; family Lithodidae; genus Paralithodes; species Paralithodes platypus. The sequence goes on along the minus strand of CM064480.1, from coordinate 52,929,756 downwards.
CCTTTCGTACAACTTAGATGTCGTTTTTTTTCCTAGCGAACGATAGCGAGCCTGTAATACTGTAGTAACCGGTCTCCTTTTTTCGATAGAAACATTTTCAAATGTATCTCTCAGGGGAGTCTTTGAGTGTGTGTGTTTTTGTTTGTTTTTTGTTTTTTAAAGCTTGATGTACTGTAGGTCTAGGGATGAAACTAAAAAAATATAATACCAAATGAATACATAAGCAAATAAATACACATGAGCACTATTTTGTCCTGCAACTACCGATCGTCAATTTCTTATCTGATATGTGTTTAGAATTGCTTAGTATTGGTATCGAAACTAGACTTAAGGCAGAATATATTATATATTTGGTTTATGAAGCTTAATTTAGAAGTCACGACAGAATACATGCTAATAATATTATGTCTCCACCTGTACATACAAAACTATATATTAACCCGCTCCGACGTATGACGCGATTTTTGAGCCTATCGGGGATACTTTAAAGCCTTTTTTACCATCTGGGGTATTTAGAAACCTTTTGTTTAGTTACTTCAACCTCTGCAGTTGTCTTTGAGTTAGCTGTGGGCAGAAAACTAACTTTGGAGAGGTAATTATAAGAGTGAGAGAACTCTATTTCTTATTGCTAATCTGGCAACCTCTGCATCATATGTGCGTGAAAGGAATAATAATAATAATAATAATAATAATAATAATAATAATGATAATACAAATAATACCAAGAATAATAGGTAACAGGACAATAATACGTATAATATTTTGATGTCGCGCGTGAGACCTGGATCTTGTTAGAGTTTAGTCTCCTCTGTCGGGTTGTGTGTGACGCGTAATTTGGATGCATTACGGAGGCCATCACTCCAGGATTTAACACTATTTGGTTCGAGGAGGGTCGTCCTACTTAGCTCCATTAGTTTGTAGATTTTAAGACGTTTCATCCCATTATTATGATGATAAAAAGACGCTTCACCCCATGCGGGTGTCGATATTTTGGTGGGCGAGCGATACTGAGCATGTGTGTACAAAAATAGGTCAGGGCACTTTTCTAATCAAAAAGTACAAATTTAGATTGCAGGGGGTCTGGGAAGGCATTTTCTTATGATTAAGACAATCTGGAAAGGAGTAATTGTTTGATTTAGGCTCGTTTGTCATGTTGTTGAATGCATAACCAAGGTCATCCCGCAAGAGTTTAACACTATCTGGCCCGGCTCCTTGTGGGGTATTATATTATGTTTAATTAGCATTGAGGATCTTGCTTCTTTTTTGCCATTTTCGAGCAATGAGTTTTTTGTTTGTCTCCTAGGTTAACAAAAAAGCCTGCTCAAACTTCCTTCAAGCTAAAAATAATACCCACCACGACCCGCTTCATGTTGAATTTGTAAATTTTCAATAAACAAATGTCCCAGCTGAAAGCCGATATTTGTTTTAATTAAAGGCTCTCTATTACTCGCCTAGAATAAAAATGCTACACGTGAATGGGTTGAAGTGTCTTATCATCGCCAAACTAATGACGTCAAACGTCTAAAAATCTCCAAACTAATAGAGCAAGACATGAGAGGTTCAAACAGGTTTCCCTCGTAAAATTTCGAATTATCATATGGATGCCAGTGTGAGCGAAGACTTAAGGTGGTTGAAATGAAGGAAATATAATAGTAGTGGTATTAATTGTTTGTGTATTGGTGGAGGTATGGATCTCTCTCTCTCTCTCTCTCTCTCTCTCTCTCTCTCTCTCTCTCTCTCTCTCTCTCTCTCTCTCTCTCTCTCTCTCTTTGATTCGTTGTGTGTGAGCGGTACTTTGGATGCATTATGAGGATTTTACACTAATTGAGTCGAGATACATATTTTTGAACCTCTCCTGCTTAGCCCCATTAGTTTCGGATTTGAATACGTTTCACCCCATTCAGGTGTCGTTTTTTTAGGAACCTGTAGCTTAGAAGAAATCTGCCTCCGGCTGGGACATTTCTCTATTGAACACATTACAAATCTAGCTCGAAGAGGGTCTAGGTTGACATTATTTTAGTTTGAAGGAATTCTGGGATGGCGTTATTGTTAGGTTTAGGCTTATCTGTCGTTATTTATTAAAACAAAAAGGACTTCAGACGCTATCAAACCTTCTGGATTATTAAGCCAGCACACTGTCAGTCAATTCTATTATCAGGCCAGGAGCCCCTTTTCGAGAACCCCAGTCCTTTGTATCTGTCGTGTTAGGTGTGATGCGTACTATGGATGCATTACTGAGGCCATCTCGTGAGGATTTAGCGAGCGACTTATCATCAAGGTGTTTGTGTGACCGACTCTCTAAAGCGGCTACAATGTGTGGGATTCGTATACATATGTATTTATTGAGTTGTATGTTTAATTGGTTACAGGTCTCTTTTTATGGATAGAAGAAAATGTGTAGAAGTAAAACAGATCAAAAACTAAAACGTCATAATTTATATTATTTGTGAAAAGTAAGTTTGTTCATGTATACAAGTGTTAATCGTCTTCCCATTTTCGAAGCTAAAGCTAACATAAATTTAAAACCAAATTAATATAAACACATTATAGCACTCGTCCCTTACAGTTTTAGTACCCATTACAGTCACATGAAGAAGTCTTTGGGTTCAGAGCGGTTCTGGGTAAGGTTGAGGCATGACCATTTGGAACAAGATTGCATTTAAAACTGCTCTTAGGGATTGATGTGATGAGCGTTGATAAACCTGGGGAAGTGAACGATACATACAGAGAAACACTGTGGTCTAACGGAATGTTACAGAATGTTTTATCAGCTTGTATGAATTGCCCAATATAATAACTATAAATCTTATCACCGCAGTTGGTTGCACATACTATAAGCGTAGCAATACAAATGCAGTGTTAACCATTTGAAAATCGGATGACGCAGTTTTGTTCTCTTTTCTGGCGATTATTAGACGAATGTATTCATATTGGGAAGGTTATATGGAAATCAGAGGGTTAATTGAGATAGACTTTTTCCTTATAGTTCTCACAGATCCTTCCCAAGCTGTATAAAATCGTATAATGATGGCCATAATAAACTGTCTAAAATCATGATCCTCAAAGGGTTAATGCATTGTAAGGTTTTGCTTTGAATAGTTATATTCAAGTATGACCAGATATGTAACAGTTTATTTTGAAATTAGTTTAACATGAAAGTATTAATATTGAAATTACTATTAATACACAAATGAGAAGAGTAAGTTTAGAGGGAGATAATATGCGGGAAACAAAACAGATAATTTATGACACTCAAAATTATATTTATCAAGCTGAAACTCAAAATTATATTTATCAAGCTGAAATTTATGACACAAGTGAGAGAGAGAGAGAGAGAGAGAGAGAGAGAGAGAGAGAGAGAGAGAGAGAGAGAGAGAGAGAGAGAGAGAGAGAGATAATATCTACTAACACACAAACACCCATTCATCACAAGAGGAAGTCTTTAAGAAGCATTCGAATCCCTTTATATGTTACTGTAATCGGGGATCAGCTGTTCAATTGTCACTTAATCTCTTGGCTAATAACCCATTACAGAAGTGCCATCTGTTACCGACCCTCCGAGGATGATGGTCGTGGTAGTGGTAGTTGTGGTCGTTGTGGTGGTAGTTGTGGTCGTGTTGGTAGTTGTGGTCGTGGTGGTAGTTGTGGTCATGGTGGTAGTTGTGGTCATGGTGGTAGTTGTGGTCGTGGTGGTGGTTGTGGTCGGGGTGGTAGTTGTGGTCGGGGTGGTAGTTGTGGTCGTGGTGTTAGTTGTAGTCGTGGTGGTAGTTGTGGTTGTGGTGGTGGTAGTTGTGGTTGTGGTGGTGGTAGTTGTGGTTGTGGTGGTGGTAGTTGTGGTTTTGGTGGTGGTAGTTGATGTTGTTACTGTGGTGGTAGTTGTGGCCGTGGTGGTGTATTGGTGGTAGTTGTTATCGTGGTGGCGGTAGTGGTCGTTTAAATTAAGTAGTTGCGGTTAGGTGGTAGCTGGTGGTTATGGTGGTAGCTGTGGCTGTGTTTGTAGTTGTGGTTGAGGTATATTTGTGGTCGTGGTGTTAGTTGTTGTAGTGGTGGTAGATGTGTTCGTGGTGGTAGTTATGGAGGTAGTTGTGGTCGTGGTGGTAGTTGTTGTTGTGGTGGTAGTTATGGTCGTGGTGGTAGTTGTTGTCGTGGTGGTATTGTTGTCGTGGTGGTAATTGTTGTTGTGGTGGTAGTTATGTTTGTGGTGTTAGTTGTGGTCGTGGTAATAGTTGTGGTAGGGAAGGTGTATGCATATGTAGACGTCCTGGTAGTTGTGGTTGTGTTTGTAGTTGTGATTGAGATATGTGTGTGGTAGAGATGGTAGAGGGGACTGATGTAATGGCATTGGTAGTTTTGGTAGTTAGGATGATAGAAGTAAGCAGTTTTCTTCGATTATATGAGGTAGGTGTATTGATACTGGCGGTAGGGGTGATAGAATAAAACACTGAGATGAAAACATTCATTTACATTTATGTTACTTATGGATCAGCTGTGTGAAACGCCTTGTAGGAATAAGATTGGTGTTTTGGGTTTATAAATAATACATCGTCAGGAATATGATTGTATGTGTATTTGTGATATTGGTTGTGCTTTCTGTGGTAGATGCACTGCAATTTATTGGAGATTTTGGTACTGAAGGTCAAAGGTAATTTTGTAATTTTGTAGATTGTTTTGTGAAGCTAGTGATAGAGCAAATTGAAAGTTTTTTGTATCATTGTACTCGTGTACTTACGTTGTTTGCAATGGAAAATGCAAATTCATAAGGATATGACGTATATACTGAAGTATATGATACTGGTAGTAGATGCTCTAGCTTATAAGTAATGGTGTGTGTGGTATTAGTAGTTAATCTTGGTAGTTATGATAGAGATAGTATGGGTAAGTATGGGTAAGTATGGGTAAGGGCTCAGTATTTATGGAAACGCTCATACAGAGAGTTGGGCGGACTGTATTCGTTTCTGTGATAATAATGGTGTACAGCAGTAGCAGCCGGGGCGGTGAGAGGGTTCTGCCTGTGTTGTTGTGCTGGCCACCCTCCTTGTTCCCGCCATAACTACACCATTACTCATAAATAACAGCAACTTAGTAAAGTGTCTGCGCTGGGTATGTTTCTAACTATTTAAATATGATTGCAAGAAAAACAAACTCAATATTTTGATAAAATGCAGCATATGTAAAGTTTCAGCATATATAAAATCAGAGCTATTGACTCGAATCATGCTCCAATAATATCCTGCCTCCAGCAACAAACACTAACTAATTTAGTGCGAGTCATGATTCAATAATACTCATTTAAAGAAAACAAACTCAAACTCAGCTGCTCCAGTAATATATTATAACCATTACTTTAAAACTACTGCTTAAGAGAGAAGGAAAGAAGGAAGAAGAGAAGGAAAACATCTGCAATATGACGATGAGAGACACAAGACAAAACTCTAAACAGCAACAAAGCAGAGCGGACCCTACCCACCACCCGGGGCACTAGTGGCCACGAAGCAGCTGAACCACATAGCTCGAACACCAAGAGCCCGGACCTGCTACTTAATTAACACCAGCACGCAGCAACACGGAGATCAGTCATCACAGGACGGCGCCATCATGCAGAGATCCCCCTCGCTGACTGACGTCGCCATGGTCCAGGGAGCCATGACGCCGCCCACCGGTGCCACTACCCAGGGGGGAGACCTAGCCACACCTATCGACATCATGGGCCACATTTCATCCGACATAACCACTCTGTCCGAAGAAGATAAAGTGATCGTGAACTCCATTGTTAAAGCAATGCCAATGTTATTGGCCGATAAAGATAAAACTATACGCATCTTGCAGGGCCAAATCACATCCCTCGAAAATAGAGTAACAAAACTGGAAAATCAACTGGATGATGTAAACCAATATGAAAGACGCGATACAGTTATTGTTAGTGGCGAGCCTTGCCGCTGGAGTGTGCCACCGAAAATGCCGCAGATGTTGTAATTAGGGCTATCAAGGACAACCTACACATAAACATCTCTCATGGTGATATTAATATTGGCACAGACTTGGTCATAAAAATACCCAAAACTCTAATAGACCCATTAATATAACGCTAAACTAAATAGCAGGCAAAAGAAATCTGACATAATTTCAGCTTGTGTAACTGTCAAACCCAACCTGCACGTCAACGAAAGCCTGACCCCGTACCGTCGTGCACTATTCAAGCGTATATGGGCCATAAGGAAGGAACACAGGCAGTTATTCAAACAATGCTACACTCAGGACGGTAAAATTTGTATAAAGCTAAACGCATCCAGCACCATATACCATAACTACCGATGAAGGCCTTGACAGTTTCCTTGATAAGCACCCTATACTTAAACAAAACATGCTTTAGAGTCCAAAGTTCAGTCATAGCCTAATTTCTATTACGATACTACTTCGTGTAATTCGTGTCTAGCCCTGCAACGTCTTTAGTAATCATATAGTTTTGTTCAATAACCACATATTTTCTTAGTATAAGCCTTAGACGGACTACTATTTATATATCATACTAGAGTAATCTGTCATCACTGCCCATTGGCTTATTCTAACCCCGTATACTGAGGTGCAGGGCATGCATTCACAGGATTTCTATATTCCTTTTTTTTTATCTCTTAATTTGTGTATAATACTAATTATGGTTTCCATAATTATCTTGTCATACAATAAGTGTATACGCATACCTTGTGCACCTGGTTATTATACACACTACATTCTTCATTGTTATTTAGTTTTCTATTTTTGGTTAGTTACCATTATTGTACTACCCTTTTTACTGTTTATATATGGAGAACTTGTACCCTTCCCTCTTTGATGATCCAGACGACATTGGATTAGATGCAGTTAACCACATAAACGGCCAAACTGACCTAAATGAGTTGTCAAGGTACTATGACCTTTATAACTATACTGAACTAACTAAGCAAATTAACAACTATATAAATGTGATTCATGTCAATTCTAGGTCTCTCCCTAAAAACTTCGACCAGTTGAAATGCTTCCTAAAAAGTCTTCCCAAACCCCCTGATATCATTGCAATCACGGAATCCTGGCTAAATGACAATAACAAAGACCTATTTCAACTAACTGGTTACGAATCTGATCACCTAGTAAGAACCAATAGGGAGCACGGTGGGGTCTCTGTTTTCATAAAAGACAACTATCAATATGAACTGGTACCCCAGCACATCTTCATTAACAATGACATAGAAATATGTACGGTGAACTTAAAATTAGCAGATAAAACCTATACTATAACTATAATATACAGGCCAAATAGTAAACATATAGAAGTAGATAGATTTACTAATATAATGCACACTATTTAACCGAGGACCATTTTAATCAGAAAAACTCTATTATCCTTGGCGACCTAAATATCAACCTTTTAGAGCATACCACCCACGCCCCAACACACAATTTCCTCGCTAACATGCAAGCCCTTAACTATTTCCCCCACATCTCCCGCCCCTGCACCCTCTTCCCCGACAACTCCGGTCTTGGCCAACCTGCGTTGCTAAACCACAAATTATGGACCAACTTTACTGCACCCTCCTCTTCGGGCATTATCCACTATACCTCTGTCGGATCACCTACCAATATTCCTCAATATAACTCTATTTAATAACGCTAACGATAAATTCAAGATCACCTTCAGACTTCATAATGAGGCAAACAATCAAAAGTTTTCCAATATGCTTGCAACAGTAAAATGGAACGAACTCCTTACTTCTCACGACTGTAACATACATTTTGATCTATTCCTAAAAAATATAACTATGCTCTATAATCAATGCTACCCTATACTTACTAAATATATTTCATCGAAACGTCTACATAATCCCTGGATAACTTCTGCTACTCTTACTTCCATAAACACTAAATGTAATATTTTCAAAATGTACAAAATTGGCTTGATAAGTAATGATTACTATAAAACTAACCGAAATCGTCTTACTTTTATTATCAGAATTTCAAAAAAAAAAATACTATAAACGAATTTTCACTAACTTCAAAAGTAACACTAAAAAAGTCTGGCAAACCATAAACGAGATATGTAATAATAAGGTACCTAAAACTAAAGTAACTGACTTATCCTATAATGGAAATGCAATACACACGCCTTCTGACATTGCAGAAACCTTTAATTCATACTGTTGTAACATTGCAAATAATTTAAATAATGATCTTCCGATTTCCAACACCAATCACAGTCTATATTTAACAGGCAACTACCAAGGTTCTATGGTCGTACCTAAGATTTCAACAATTGACGTAATTCCTGTAATTAAATCCCTAAAATATAAAACCTCTAGCATACATGAAATTTCAGTATATACAATAAAAGCCAACTATCAATTATTCGCCGAACCCATTAGCTTGTTATTCAATCAATCTATAGAAACTGGGACTTTTCCCTCGGCATTAAAACTAGCAAGAATATCACCAATACACAAAGCTGGCACTAAAAACGACGTCACTCATTACCGGCCAATCGCGATACTAAGCATATATTCCAAAATATTCGGAAAGATAATGAAAACATTTCTACTGCAATACCTGGAACGTAAAAATATCTTAAGTAGTAGTCAGTTCGGTTTCCGTGCCGGTCTTGGTACAGTAGACGCCCTTAAGCTATTTACTAGTGATATATATTCAGCCCTAGATAACAGCCAATCAGTATTATCTATATTTATTGACTATTCTAAAGCGTTCGATACAATCAATCCAACCATACTGCTTCAAAAGCTTTTCCACTACAGTATCCGAGGTACTATTCACTCATGGTGCAGAGACTTTTAACAAACCGAACCCAAATAACATGTATAAATCACTGTTCATCAACCCTTCCTATATTACTAGGGGTGCCCCAGCGTTCCGTTCTAGGGCCCCTACTATTCCTCATATACATTAACGACTTCCCTAATATTACTCCTAATATGAAAACTATACTCTTTGCTGACGATGCGACTCTTTATATAACTGGACCAAATCCAGAAACCCTGATTACCACGGCTAACACTGAACTTGATTTTTTTTATAACTGGTGTCTTGCAAACCGGCTCACGATAAACGCAGACAAAACTTACTATATGATGTTCACGAACAAAACATTTGTATCATTGCCGCAACTAGTTATCAACAATAAGATCATAAATAGCACAAATAGTCATACATTTCTTGGAGTAATTATTGACGACTCCTTAAACTTCAAAAATCACATTTAACACTCTTTCCCTTAAAATTTATCGACAAATAGGAATGTTTTATTTAGTCCGTGATCTCATGCCAGCTGATGTACTAAAATGTCTTTATTACGCCCATGTATACTCCCTGCTAAATTAATGTAACATTATATGGAGTACAACTTACCCTACACACCTAATTACCTTACAGCTACAGCTTAAAGATAATTAGAATAATTACAAGTAGCCTAGTCACTACTTAGAGCACACCCTACCGCTATTCAAACAATGTCAGATATTGAATATCGAAGACATTACAAAACTCAAAATTGCGAGCGAAGTTTATGGAAACCCTTTGACTAACCCTGGCCGTTACAGTTCACCCCTACCCAACCCATCACCGCGATCTACCCCGCCCTCCTCCCCACCGGTTAACAATATTCAGACACTCTTGCGTGCCTGGGACCAGTTATCTGGAACGAAATACCAACCAATATAAAAAAATCAGCCCTCACTTTATCTATTTAAAAAAAAAAAAAAAAATGCATTATATTAGTTTGTACTAAATGATAAGCCCGTGTCTTCCCTACTAACTTACCCCTTGTCCTCCCCACTAACGTACTCTTCCAAACTACCATAATAGCTTATCAATTTTAATTAATAATTTCATTCCTTATCAGTTTCCTCCTCCCCCATACATGTTCGCCCTTACTTGTACCTCATACTGTGTGCCATGTAGGTATTATGTTGTACTGTGTGTATGTTTGTGCGTGCCTTGTGCTATCTATGTTGTGTATATATCCTATGAATTATTTACCCCATTGGTCATTCCTCCTCCCTACTTTTAACATTATTACTTTGATACTGTTCTGCCTCTTTTTTTTTTTCCCTGCATAGGTCCTGGGCTTGACACTGGTTCCGCTTGGCACTGACACGGGACGCACTCCCTACCTCACCTACCGGCCACTTAAGAATTCTGACACTATTTCTCCATTCAAACCAAAATAAAATATATAGATTTTTTGTCTCAATAAAATAAAAATAAGCAAATAAATAGATGAATGAATTAATAAATAAGACATTCCTGCGTCCTGTGTCACTGTCAGGTGTGACCTTTGCAACTGCCCCATTTCCTTGATTGTTTAAATCAAATTGTATTAATATCCCTAAGAATTATTTTATATTTAATCTTTGCCTGAAAAGCCTACTGGCTTACAAAAAGGCTGGTCATGACATGTGCTTTATTGTCTGAATTATTTTGTTCTCATTCTTAAACAATGTATCATGATATGACAATAATAAAGTGTTTAAAGTGTTTAAAGTATAGTGTGCTTTACCAGCTGACAGTCATTTAGCATGTACTCTTCTCAATATTACGAAGATGTTTTAACGAAATATGTTGTATAATATGAACACTTGGCATAAATATGACTCAGGAATAGTGATTTAATATTTTTCCATGAAGCATCGAACAATTGAGCAGCTATGGGATTATGTACTGCGCCAGGTGACAACAAAATATAGACTAGAGATAAAGTAATGTTGTTGATGTAACTGAGTTGAATGCTAGTGTCTATTATTTGTTTTTATTGGTAGTAGCAAGAATTGTGATGGCAAGGCGCTTGTATTGTGTGAGTGTGTGTGTGAGTGTGTGTGTGTGTGTGTGTGTGTGTGTGTGTACAAATGGTAATACTTGATTTATAGATTTATATGAGAGAAGGAGAGAGAAGTATGATTGTTGTGTTATCCAGATTCCCAGCAGTATAAACATACTATAATAATAATGATATACTCCTAATAACTTCCTATCGTCATAGGAATGGAAAACTCAGAATAAACTTCAGCAATAAAAAATATAGATGTTGGCTTTATATTTTGTTGGCCATTATATACAGTAGACATACAGTAAATTGCTAAAGAAACCTAAATACACATAGCTTTGTAACATTTGGATGTGTGGCCAACTGTGCATGTGATTGAACTTAGTATATATTTCATTATTTCTGGTGATGATTATGATCGGTGATTAAACACAGAATTTATTCGGAAACTTTATTATATATGGGTGATTATAGGTGGAATTTGTGGTTGATTAAGCTGTAATTAATATGTTTGTGGTCTGATTAAATGCGATTAATGGTAAATTAAGACTTTTAATTTGATGATATATTAAATATACGCCTGACTTTGATTATGATTGATAGCTAATTGTGTCTCTGATTGATGGCTTAACGGTATTGGTTCCTAATGGCATTAGTAAAAGGTTATTACAATGGAAATAATAACTGAAACTATAAAGTTTGTTTATTGGCTGTTTATGTGGTTCACTATTATTGTTATTTATGGCTAATGCAAACTACAGTTAGCCCGTTCAGTACCGGTGACATCCTTTTGATTATATTCTAGCAATTATTAGACTATATTATTCAGCTTAGGAAGGACCTCCAGCAATAATAAGGCTTCAAACTAGATCAACCAACCCTTTTAACTACCACAGATCCTTCTAAAGCTGCATAATATCGTCTAAATATAGCTAGGATAAAATATAACACGTCGCTGGTATTCAAAGGCTTAATTAATGATTTAGTGAATATGGTTGAAACTCTTGATTATGAAAATATTTTGTTTTCTTCTTGAGAAAAATAGTAATATTTGAGAACTAATATCTGATCTGCTAGCAACTAAGCCCAAACGAAAGAATAAGCAAGATTTTCCGTTTATGCTGATTGAATATATTGCAGCATATGAACATTCTGGGTACATCGACATAATATGTCGATGTACCCAGAATGTTCATATGCTATTTAGCAGATATTATCTGCTAAATACCCCTTAACATAATTACGGTATCATAGAGATCAGTCCCTGGATACACTTAAAACTTACTAAACGACAGGTCAAAGTAGATTACTTGCCAATTATCTGCAGTCTCTCTCTCTCTCTCTCTCTCTCTCTCTCTTCGCCGCAATGTTGCATATATCTCACTATTCTACCGCTATTACAATAATCAGTGTTCCTCAGAGCTCTCTGTGTACACCACCCCCTCTTCGTAGAACACGTAGCACCCGTCTTGTAACTCAATCCCACCCCTACTCTGTGCAACTCTCCAACCCAAGAGTGAAATTTTATTCTTAAACAAAATATATAAATGACTTGGGCATCAAATTGGAAACTCACCATAATATATTATATTAATTTAACTCCCAACACCAAACACCTCCCAATGAATTTAATGAAAGCATATGATCCACCCGGGATTTTAACCTAGGTTACCACATACAGATTGTATACACTCAAACCATTACACCATCAAGACTGTTAAAGGTTAAGTATATTACTATGATTTTATATACATTTATCGAATGCTGGATATCCATCTAATCATGTACTCACACCCAACTGCACACTGAATAGCCTAATGATTTAAGTGAAAGGAAAGCACATTTAATGGGGCACATATCTCTAAGAACCGACCTCGCTATCAAATGTCCCTGAACCTTCAGGAAAAATGTAATTTATTAATTCACTCCCAACACCAAATACCTCCCAATGAAATTTATGACGGCATATGATCCACCTGGGATTCGAACCTGGGTTACCACATACAGCTCTTAAACACTCAAACCATTACACCATCAAGCCAGTTAAAGGTTAAGTACATGACTACGATTGTATATACATTTATCAAATACTGAATATCAATCATGTAATATCATACAAAAAAGTATCCTTACTCTCGTGAACGCTGAGTTTCATAAAGTGGGGTACGATTCGAGCACTTTCGGTATAGTTGGCAAGCCTGGCTGTCTGAAATGTCACAAAACATCTGTTCCTTATCATATTGTATCAATCAATGCTATACATCGTAATATCAGGAATAATTCCATCAGTGGTATTCTCGTATTTATTTTCACAAAGGCATCACGTGTCACCATTTGATAATACACGTATATCTAGAGCACCGCTTAGCCCTATAATCCAGGGGGCGGAGCCACAAAACTTTACGACGTCCGTAAGCTAAGATTTCGTTCGGAAACGTTTCTTCATGGCAAGGAATAAGACTTGGCACTGCTGCGAAATCTCAATACAGGTTCATATTTCAGGAGGAAGAAAATGTTCCACTGCGCTCGAAATGAGCCTGATACACTTCGGCGAGGTCAGTAATGCAAAGATACGAACAAGGTCGAAATCGTTAAATGCTTTGTGGATCCGCCCCCTGGGCTACCAACCCATCCTACGCTCAAACAATATTTTCCATATTACTTCGTCCATTGAGTCTAAATGGTGCTTGTCATTTTAGTAAGGATACTTTTTTGTATGAGAGTACGGTCGCGCTAATAAATCATGTCCCAGCTGTCATTATGTTTGGCTTGCTCTGTGCTGTATTAATGTTGTTAGAGGTTGAATAGGGTGGGTAAATGTAGGAATATGTGTGTATATTTCACTCGATATGAAGAAATGAAGCTTAGATATTGCTGATACCAATTAGTGATCAACATATACTTGGTGCCGAGACATCACTTATTAGCGCGAGTGTACTCAAACCCAACAACACTGAATAGCCAAATGTTTTAAAACACATCTACCACAATTACCAATAAGCATATCAGTCACAATCAGAAATTCCCTGAACCTCTTAAGATACCATCAAAGCAATCTTTAATTAAGTATCACCTCAGTAACAAATGGGAATTACCACAATGAGAATTACAAATTAGTATTACCTTTGCCATGAGAAACGACATTGTCACAAACACTAAATCACCCTTTCGACGACTTAAACTAATAACATTGGATTTCATTAATCAAAACGATTCCAATTAACAACTAATATTTCTATATCAACTAGAATAGATAGTTGCCAGTAATAACGGACTATCAAATATATGTTGTTGGATGCTGGTATAACAGGCGTGGCACTAATGACTGAAAAAGATCTCTACCATTATTCTCACTAGTAAAACATAATATACACACATTTTTGTTTTCCTCTGGCGAGAACATTTCCAAATTTCAAAGGCTAGTGGCAATACCCTGACAGGAAGAAAATTATTCATACATCACATTCACCGATCGCTTTCAACCCCGACACCGAAAAATCTCAAAGTGAAGGACAAGAGAATTTTAATAATCAGTATAATGGCGTAGGAGAGAGTTAGTGAGTTTATTCTGGGGCTCGGGGTGTCTGTTTCCAAGTACATGAATAATTTTTGGCCAGTTCTGCTTTTGTGGTGTTGAAGGGTGGGGTGGGGGGAGGGTGGGGGATTACATATACAGTATGTGGTGAGTTGCATTAGCAAAGTTGATTGTGTATAACCTGGCGAATATGCATTTAAATTGTCTACGCATTTTATGGGTGTGGTTTTGAGGGTTCTTGATGGAATTAATGTAATTTGATTGTCGAACGAGAGTTTATGCTAATATTAAATTATATTAAATTATATAGTCTATTACCAGAGTTGATTGTGCCTGACCTGACGAATATGCCTTTTTGCTTTAAAGTGTTTATGTTTTTGGGGTGTGTGGTGTCGTGGCTTTGCGGAAGAATGCATGTAATTGGATTAGTTAAAAGAGAACACTATTGGCGCCTATTACACCGGTAGACATATTTCTTTTGCCAAGTACATTCATGATTACTAATCTGTGGCCAGGGAGTTAGCCAAAGTCGTACCCAGGTGTAGGCTGCACACTCAACCATCGTTCCAGAAAAGTTTAGCGCCTCAATGAAGTATGTTCGGAGGATCACTGAAACATTAGCGAGTGCTTGACACGTTCGCTTTACATATATATTACGTTGCTCAAGTAATATACATGCATTTTAAGAAATAGACATGAACGTGGGTGATAGCCGTTTTTATAGTGTGTGCTGCTATATGACATTCATATGGTTTTGTTTAATCTATAAACACTAACACTAATCTAGTTCTTGAGGTGAGCCTTTAACCGAGTTGTTGTTGTAGTTGTTGTTATGTGGGAATGGTTTTGCTATTCCGGCACGTTGTCTTAGCTGCATGCTCTATTGTAAAAAGGTGTATCTGTTAATGCCGTTAATTCATACATGATTATTATGTATGATGCCAATACCCACAGATATTGGCACATGCATATTTAAGTGATGGAAATTCCCCAATTACGGATTGAATGAAGAAATGTCGGTCCCTGTCAATAAACGCAGATTACCTTATTATGGAAGAGAAACCATAAACATATGTCAATATTAGAGATATGAGGAGTAGAACGTTTCAAATCACCTTGTTACAGTTACTTGACCCACCCAGTAGTGTAGAGACTGTGTTCGAATATGTGTCTCCTGTGGAAACTGAAAAATAAATAATTAAATATATATACCAAAACCTAACCACTACCCCCTTAACTATGCTATCTACAACCTACTTCCAATCATGACCATACCTCAGTTCTGCTACCTCTCTTATATTTCTCTAAGTCATTCCCCTGCCTCCAGTTTTGCCTTACTTCCTAGTCACTATTAATTTTGTTCAATCTTGCCTTGTCTTTAGTTCAATACGCTCTTCATATATCCTTCATGATTTATTTTTACCGGTCTCCCTCCTGCTTAGCCCCAATAATTTTTGAGAGTTTAAGAAGTTCACCCTATTAGGTTGGCGATTTTAAGACCTTAACATATTTATTCGTCAGAATTAAGACCCTTCGTGCCATTTAGGTGTAGATACATTTTCCAAACAAGAAATAGTGAGCCTGTAATTTATATCGTAGGGTGTGTTTTTTTGTTCTCGTATTAATTAACTTGATAGAGGTCTAGGGAGCAAATACCCCCCCCCCCCACCTTGTAACCAGAATCTTACCCTCAATTATGGCCGTAACTATAACCGGAAGAAGATCAAAACGGCCACACTTCTACACGGGAACAATCCTAAGCAGCCTAGGTGAGGGGAAATTAGATTACGATTGGTTTGGCTTGTATATATTTATATATATATATATATATAAATATATATATATATATATATATATATATATATATATATATATATATATATATATAGATATATTTATATATATATATATATATATATATATATATATATATATATATATATATATATACTGTATATATATACTGTATATATATTAGGTTTTCTTATTTTATCTTTATCTATTAATTTTTTTTTTTCTTTTTTTCTCTTTTCTAACTATTCTCCCTACACTTCCATCACTTAAAAATATCCCCAAGACCCCCTCTCCGAGATAAATTTGTGCATTTACGGTAGAAAATGCCCCGGCAAAAGGTCTGTTTCTCCTAAATTGCAGGCTCACTATGGCTCGCCAGGAAAATGTCGACATCGAAATGGCACGAAAGGTATTATACCGCCAAACAAAGGCGGCAAATGTCTTAAAATCTCAAAACTAATGGGGATAAACATGAGAGAGAAGGGGGTCCACAAATCCCCCCCCCCCTTCATTTTAATGAGGCTATGCATGATGTAGTTTAGTTAAAGTTACGATAGTGTCCAGTTTTGGTCGCCATACCATGAAAAGGACATTACCAAACTAGAGAAAGTACAATGGAGAGTAACTGACCATGATTTCCTGACTAAGAAATAAACCATATGAGGAACGACTATAAGAGTTAAACCAATTTACTTTGGCAACCCGCAGA
Organism: Paralithodes platypus; assembly: GCA_032716605.1. Lineage (NCBI taxonomy): Eukaryota > Metazoa > Arthropoda > Malacostraca > Decapoda > Lithodidae > Paralithodes > Paralithodes platypus. The sequence goes on along the minus strand of CM064480.1, from coordinate 52,912,917 downwards.
ATATGAGGGGTCCTTATCCAAGTTTATAAAATTATCAAAGGCCATGACAAAATGGGCGCAAGTAAGAACTTTACACTAGATAACGCAAATTACACAAGAAGTAATGGTTACAAATTTGTGGGAAAAGCGTTTTATTCACATCAAGCGAAGTACTTCTTTTTCAACAGAGTGGTTAGCTTATGGAATAAATTGCCTATAAGTGTTGTAGAGTGCCATACAGTCCAGACATAAAAATATCGCCTTGATAAATATTTTGCCATGAATCCCTGACTGATGGCGTTTTTGACTGAGTAATGTGACCGTTTTAGTATTGTACATAGTACTATAATTTTGTGTTTTGACAACACTCTTACTGAAACTGAAGCCCTTCAGTTAATGGCTGTGGTAATCTCATGTTAGCAAGCAGCCTAGTAAGGGCCATTCAATCTGTTGTTGATTGTCTTCCTTTGTATTTCTTTATATACATTGCGTAATGCTTAGTTAAAGAATGGCCGTTCTGGTTGTTGACCTGCTAGGAACGTGGCCGATTTGACTAGAAACCCTTCCAACGATTGCACTCAATTACTCTTCTTTAATCCTCCTTCTTCCCCCCTCTCCCCAGTACCCCCCCCCCCCCAACGCCTCCCCCTCCCCCCGTACCCCTTGCTCCCATTGGACACACTAATTACCTAATTCCTCTTAATGTAATCAACGCCCTGATCACTCCGCACGATATTATAAAGGAACGTAATCTCATGGAAAATTACTTGCTGACATTTTTATTGGCTTATCTGGTATGCTAGTTACCCTGCGCGTCGCCAGAGGGACGAAGAACAAAATATTGCTACCGCCCCTTTAATAATAATAATAATAATAATAATAATAATAATAATAATACGAATTAAAGTTGCAAGCAACGTTGTGCGGGGTTCGAGCGGGGTTGCAAGCAGGGTATTGTGTTGGATACAAGGGCTGTGCCACATATATCAAAATATCATGTATCTCATCGGGCATGGAGAAAGTACAGAAGGAATATAGTGTAGCCATTTTGGCTATGGCCACTTAGACCATTAAGGAGTGTGACCATTTTGGTTAAAGCTATTAATCCTGTACGAGTTGTTGTTGTTGTTGTTGTTCCCTAAGCTGCCTGGCCGAACAGCCCCGAGTCCCTGAGGAAGGCCATGGCCATGATCGGGCTTTCCCACAGAGCTCTCATTGAGTGTAGATTGTGTTGTTGGCGTAAGTGGTTGTGTGAAATGCAGTCTTCTATTATGTGTTTAATGGTATGGGGTGCTGTGTTACATCCCGGGCAGGCATCGACAACGGAGTCATCCAGTCTCTTCTGATAGCTCAGGAGAGCTGGATGGTGTCCGCATCTCAGCCTGGCCAGGTGGACTCTGTCCTCGCGAGGAAGGGAGGATTCGGAAGGATGGATTTCGGGAGGTCGTGCTTGCAGCTGCGTGTTGTCTGTGAGTGAGTGGATGGATCGGCGAGAGATATGAGTATGGATGTGCTTCTGAAAGGTGGTTCGGGGTGGGAGACAGGACAGTAATTGTGTGTGATACCGTGTGCTGGGTGTTGTTTTGATATTTCTTGGTGTCTGTGGGTGTGTTGCCATGTAGTTTAGTGGGTGGTCTTGGTTCATGGAGGCTACTGCCAGGAATTGAGTGCCTCTCATGATCACTGATCTTATGTATTGTTTATATACTGTGGTGGTAGTTTCTTTGTTGTGTCCAAATTTTGTGTGAGCAAGTGACCTGAGGGCGTTAAGTCTGGGTGTCATTTCTTTTTAATGTTTGTGGTGTGATGTTTGAATGTCATATGAGTATCATATGTTACTCCTAGGATTGTGTGTGTGTGTGTATGTGTTAGGGGTGTGTTGTTTATGGTGAGTTGAGGGATGTATTTGTGTTCTCCTGTCCAGCTTGTGAGCAGGGTTGCGGTGGATTTGGCTGGGGGTAGATTAAGTCTGTTTGTAGTGCACCAGCCATGTAGTGTGTTGAGATAGGGTTGAAGGAGATCTGTTGCTCTGTTTGGGTCATGGTGTGTGCATGTGAGTGTTATGTCATGTGCATATGAGGCTAAGTTTATTTGGGGCGTATTAGGTGTAGTTATATCATGCATGTACAGATTGAAGAGTGCAGGCGATAGGACGGATCCTTGTGGGACTCCGTTTGGAAAGTTTCTGATTTTAGATGACTGACCGGCAAAAGATACGTGTGCACATCTGCCTGCTAGGAAGTTGGCCAGCCACCTTTTTGTGTTGTTATGCATGTTTGTGTTGTAGATTTTGTTTGTTAGGTTGTGGCAGGGGATGGCATCGAAGGCTTTACTTATGTCGAGTGTGGCTAATAGTGATCTGTGTGGTGGTCTAGCTGAGTTGATGCCGTCAAAAGCTCTTTGTGTAAGGTCTGTGAGAAGAGTGTTTGTGGAGTGCAGTGGCCTAAAGCCATGTTGTGTTGGAGCTAGGGGTAGGTCGGGTGTAATTAGATGTAACACTAGGCGTTCCATGACTTTGGAAGGGGAGCAAAGGAGTGTGATGGGGCGGTGCGAGGAGGGTAGCGTGGGGTCTTTGTTGGGTTTGGGGAATGTGGTGATGAGACCATGCTTCCAAATTTTTGGGTTTTTTTTTTTCTATGTGATTGAGGGAGGCAAAAGGCATAACTGCCTATAGCGAGTGCCTCCCCATAGTTGAAAGAGTGACAGGGCCAAAATCAAGGGACGTTCGAGCCAAAATGCCTGGAAGCACGGAGTTTGAAGCAATTTAAGTCATAGGAAGAGGGAAAGACTGATTCTGGGAGAGAGTTCCAGAGCTCAGCTGTTGAGTAGAAGAAAGTTTGAGAGTAATGTTTCACTCTTGGGTTGGAGAGTTGCACAGAGTAGGGGTGGGATTGAGTTGCAAGACGGGTACCACGTGCCCTACGTAAAGGAGGTGGTATGCACTGGGATAGCTCTGAGGAACACTGATTATTATAGTAGCGATAGAATAGCGAGAGAGATGCAACATTGCGGCGGAGAGAGAGAGATTGCAGAGAGTTGGTGAGTGGACGGGAGTTAATGATACGAAAGGCCTTCCTTTCAACTTTGTCTAGGAGAGCGGTGTGAGAGGAACCTCCCCACACATGTGAACAATACTCAATACAAGGGCGCACTATGCCCCTGTACAGAGCAAGAAGCTGTGCAGGGGAAAAGAACCCCCTAAGGCGGTTGAGCACACCCAGCTTCTGGGAGGCTGCCTTAGCAAGACTGGTTATATGGTCCTTCCAAATGAGAGCAGAAGAAAAAGAGACACCAAGAATATTGAGAGAAGATGAAGATGAAATGTCTGGTATTGTGTTGTGTGAATAACTGTAGTTTGATATGTTAGTGAGTGCTTGTATGGCTTGTGGTCCCAGGTGTCTGAGGTGTATGTTGCTTATGTTGTCTAGGCCACAAGCGGGTGAGTGCTTGAGATTGTTGATGATATGCTTTGTCTGGTGATTGGTGAAGGGTGTATAGTCAGGGTCTGTGGGGAATTGTCTCTTACGTCGGATGACACGTCGGTCGTCTTTGTGAGGTTTTAGGTGACTGACATGTGAGAAGTGATTGATGAGAGTGTTTGCTTGTTGTTTACATTAAGGAGTAGAGTCCGTTGTTGTGATTGCAGCATGTGATTGTGTTGTGTTGCTGTTGGAAAGTGTGATGCTGTTTAGTGTTTTGTAGAGTTTTTTGGGGTTTGTTTTGTGATCAAGTGTTTGTAGGAAGTTATTCCAATTTAGTTTTTGTTGTTCTTGTATTTTGTTGTTAGTTTGGGTGTTGAGTGCTTGGATTTGTTGTGTGATATCTTGTGTGTAGGGTGCTGGGGAGTGTTTCAGTATGTTGCGTTGTCTGATGAGGTTTTGAATTTCTGGTGTGAAGTTGGGGTTGTGTCTTTTTCTGTTACCTCTTGGAATGTGTTTCTTGTCAGTGTTTTGGATAGTTTTATTGAGTATGTGTACAGCATTGTTGATGTTAGTGATGGGTGTACTGTTTAGAGTTGTGAAGTGTTGTTCTGTCTCATTTGTGAATGCTTCCCAGTTAGGTCTTTTATAATTGGTGTATGTGTGTTTGCGGTTAGCTGGGGTGAGTCTGGTTTTGGTGGTGATAATGATCGGGAGGTGGTCAGAGCCTAAGGTTCTGACCACCCTCCAGGATGTTGTGGGGGAGAGTTCCGGGGAGCAAAAGGTGATGTCTGGAGATGATGGGTTATAGAGGGCTTGGTAAGGAATATGGGTATGTTGATGGATGTCGTTAAGGATGATGAGGTTAACAGTTTGGTTTTGTAGTACCAGCCCTCTGTCTGTGTCGGGGTTGTCGACAAACCAGGCCGACGTCTTGGCGTTGAAGTCACCACCCAGGATGATGTGTGGGGTGTTTGTGATGTGTTGTAAGTGTGGTCTGTATTCATTTGGTACTGTAGGGGATGTATGTGTTTATGATGGTTATGTTGGAGTTGTTGCCAGTGCGTATTTTAATTGATTGTATTTCTGTTGTGTTATCATTTGGGGGAGGAGGGATTTGGTTTGTACACTGGTAACTATGTATGATATTTCTTTGTGTACCAGGGTGATGAGTCCACCGCCTCCGCCGACAGCCCGGTCTTGTCTGATGGTGGTGAAATCATGAAATGTGGGTGTTTTTTGAGTTGTGCGGAGTTTTGTTTCTTGTAAGATGGCAATGTGTATGTTGTGTTGTTTGATGAAGTGTGAGAGTTCGTGTTTCTTTGTGTTGATGCCATCTATGTTCAATTGGAGAATGTTAATGTTATGTGCACGATGTATGTTGGGTGCTGCTGCACGAGGATGGGGTGGGGGTGAGGGAGGAGTGGGGTGGGGGTGAGGGAGGGGCTGGGGGTTGGGATGGGTGAGGTGGGGGTGGGGATTGGGGAGCAGATGTGGGTTGGAATGGATTAGGATGGGGTGTGGTATGTTGAGTTGAGGATGTGGATGGTATGGGAAGGTTAGGTGGGTTAGGGAGGAGAGGTGGACAGGTTTTAGGGGGGGAGTGGATGATATAGGAAGGTTAGGTGGGTTGGGGAGGAGAGGTGGACGGGTTTTAGGCGAGGGATTTGACTGGGAGAGGGAGGGGCATGAGGAACAGGTCCAGGTGTTCGTGTAGTGTTTCTTGGAGGCAAGTGTTGTGCAGGTGAAGTGGGTCCTGTTCCTGCATCAATTGCAGAGAACTGAACCATTAGTGTGGCGACTCGAAGTGATGGGTTTTGAGCAAGTTGGACATATGTATGTGTAGGTGGGTCCTGAGTTGCTCTCAATGTCTCCGGCTGGAAGTCTTCGAGAAATGACAGCCGGAGAGTCATTTCTCGGTGTAGGAAAAACTGTGTGATGTGTGCGTGTGGTGTGAGGTGTAGAAATTCCCGGCGCGACCGAAGCCGCTCCAAGGACTCCTGTACAAGTAGGCATAATTGCCCGAAATTGCCTTCATTCCCTGCTCATTTTCATGCATAAGCAAAAGCCAGAGCGTAATACAATTATGTATTCGTGAAAGTACGGTAATAGCTTTCAAATTACTCCTGAATCATCCCTGTACGACGTCTGGTTTTCTTGTAAGGATCTTGCAAACGAAGGGAAAAATTTGCTAAAAATTACCAAATCCGATAGGCCTAGGCGAAATCGCTAATAATTACCAATTATTTTCTGTTTTCGCTATGTGTGACGCTGCACATAAGTGAACTCTCTCTCACACAAACCTCAGTGTCGTGGCGGGGCCTGTAGGCTCCGGCTGACGTCCATCCGTGTTGCTTGCAAAAGCTGGCCTGGCTCACAGGCTACAAAATAGCCGGAAAATCGTCTCCGTCATATGAGGGGCCCCGCGGGAATTGGGTTAAGAAGTGTGGTTGTTTTGGTTATTTGATAGGGTCACCATAAGGGTAATGGTGTGGCATTTGTTCTGTACAGAAGCTTGGCCTTTTTGGTTTGGGCTTCTTAGGAATGTGACCTTTTTCATTAGCCATGGAGAAACTGCAGAGGTACAAATTATTATAAGCAACCTCATGTTAAAAATATTGTATTGATTGTATGCGTGTATGGGGCGCCCCGACAGAGGATATACTTGAAAGAAAGAAAGAGGAGTTCTGGATGAATGTGGAGGCGTGCCTGGAGAAGTTTGACAAGAATGAAAGAATATTTCTGATTGGGGATATGAATGGTAAGGTGGGTGATAAGGAAAGTTGACGGAGTGGTGGGAGGGTGGGGGGTACCATCAGAGGTGAATGGGAATGGTAGTGCACTTGTGGACGTATGTGTGGGGAGGAGGCTGTGGATAGCCAACACCTTCTTCTGACACAGAATGATCCACAGGTACACGTGGAAACGGATGTTGACGATGAAGGATAAGACAGTGGTGGAACGAAAGTCATTGATTGATTATGTATGTGTGGATGAACGAATGAAGAAATCTGTGATGGATGCTAGGGTGTATAGGGGTATTGGAGGGGGTCTGCCTGATCATTATGTAGTGGTAGCTAAGGTTAGGATACAAAAGAAGTGGGTGAGGAGAGCTGGAGGGAGGTGAGAGGAGGGTGGAATGGTGAGGAGGGTGGAGAGGTTGCAGGAGGAGGAAGTCAGGGAGGAGTACAGGAGAGCAGTGGAAAGACGACTAGGTGGGTTCGACCTGGAAGTTATGGAGGAAGTGGAGGAGATGAGCAAGGTGTTTAAGGATGAGATCTGTGCAGCATGTGAGGAGGTGTGTGGAGTGAGGAGAAGAGGGAGGGGAGTGAAAGGTACAGCATGGTGGACAGAAGAGGTAAGAATAGCTGTGGAAGAAAAGAAGAAAGCATATAGGGGGTGGTTGGGTAGTAGAGGGAATGAAGATTCCGAGAGACAGAAACGAGCACCTGAGTGTAAAATGGAGGGAGAGTAAGAAACTGTTCTGGGAAGAAGTCAAGAAAGTTAGGGAAGGTAGCAAGGGAAACAGTAAGGGTGTGAAAGATAAGAATGGGAGAATGCTAGCCGAGAAGCAAGAGAGAGTCGAAAGATGGAGGGAGTACTTCAGTGAGTTGCTAAATGTAAGGAATGAAGAGCCAGCAAACATAGCTGGATATGGTATGGGAGGGAGAAGAAGAGAAGTAGTGGAGGAGGAGGTGGGGATCAGGTCAGAAGTGTGGGAAGCCATGAAAAGAGTGAAGTTGGGGAAAGCACCAGGAACAGATGGAGTGTGTGGGGAAATGTTGAGGTATGGTGGTGAGATAGTGATAGAATGGGTATGGAAAATGTGCAAACTAGCATGGGAGAAGGGGAGTGCACCCGATGACTGGAAGAATGGCATAATAGTCCCCCTATATAAGGGCAAAGGGGAAAGAGGAGTGTGTGGTAACCACCAAGGAATATGTCTTCTAAGCGTAGTAGGGAAGGTATACAGTAGGGTACCGGTAGTGATTGAGAGAGTGAGAGTGAGAACGGAGAAATGGATAGGCGACGAGCAGGGAGGTTTTTAGGAAGGGAAGAGGATGTGTAGATCAGATTTTTACCCTGAATTGTGTTGTGGAGAAGTATCTGGAGAAGAAACAAAAGGTGTATGTTGCCTTTATGGACTTGGAGAAGGCCTATGACAGAGTGGATAGAGAAGGTTTGTGGAAAGTACTTAGAATATACGGAGTAGAGAGCAAGTTGCTGAAAGCAGTGAAGAGCATGTATGAGGGTGTAAAGGCGGCAGTACGTGTGGAGAGTGAGCAGAGCGAGTTCTTTGACCTGAATGTTGGTTTGAAACAGGGGTGTGTGATGTCCCCGTGGTTGTTTACTGTATATATGGATGGAGTCATAAAAGAAATACTATCAAGAGCAGTGGATGTTGGTGTATCGCTGAAAAGGGAGGGAATTGAGTGGAAGCTACCTATACTGCTGTTTGCGGATGATACAGTTCTGATGAGTGATAATGAATGGGAGTTGCAGGGTCTGGTAAATGAGTTTGGAACAGTGTGCGAAAAACGGAATTTGAAGATAAATGCGGGGAAGAGCAAGGTTATGGTCTTCGAAAGGGGTGAAGTCACAGAGTGTGAGGTGAAGCTGAAAGGTCAGGCTATGGAGATCGTCAACTCTTTTAAGTATCTGGGCAGTGTGTTGAGTAAAGATGGGACTATGGATGAAGAAGTGCGGGAGTGGGTACAACAGGGGAAGAGGGTTGTAGGAACGCTAAATGCAGTAACAAGAAATAGGGTGGTCAGTATGGAAGTGAAGAAGTCCTTGCATGACAGTGTGGTAATCCTGACACTGACTTACGGAAGCGAAGCATGGACGTTGGTTGAGAGACTCAGACCAAGAGTGAGAGCTGTGGAAATGAATTACTTAAGGAGTGCGTGCGGAGTTACATGGAGGGATAGACAGACTAATGAGGAAGTAAGAAGGAGGTGTGGTGTGGTCATTAAAGTTTTCGAGCGAGTCCTGCGAAGCAAAATTTCAACATTCATGGATACAAATGAACTACACAACACCGGTCAACATGGGTTCAGAGCGGGAAGATCATGTCTCTCACAACTTTTGGAACATTATGACAAAATTCTTAAAGCGCTAGAAGAAAAGAAAAACGTGGATGTCATTTACACCGATTTTGCTAAGGCATTTGATAAATGTGACCATGGTATAATAGCCCACAAACTGAAAGCAAAAGGTATAACTGGGAAAATCGGATGGTGGATATACAATTTCCTCATAAACCGAAAACAATCAGTAGCAGTAAACCAAGTCACATCTGAGCCTTCGGATGTCAAAAGCTCAGTGCCCCAAGGATCAGTGCTAGCGCCCCTTCTGTTCCTCATACTAATTTGCGACATAAATACCAACACCAGACACAGTACGGTGTCGTCTTTTGCTGATGACACAAAATTAAGCAAGATAGTAAACACACAAGAGGACACGGGCCGACTGCAGGAAGACATGAATGTAGTGTTCCAGTGGACCAGGGAAAACAACATGCAATTCAATGAGGAAAAATTCCAATAAATACGGTACGGAGATAATAATGATGTTAAAGAAATTACAAATTACTTAACAAAATCTAACCACATAATAGAACGGAAAGACAGTGTGAAAGACCTTGGGGTATTAATGTCTGAAAATATGGGTTTCAAAGTACATAACCAGGTCAAAGTGGCGGCTGCGAAACGTCTAACGGGTTGGATTCTGCGTACTTTTAAAACACCCCGTGAATTGCCTATGATAACGCTCTTCAAATCTCTAGTGCTACCGCGGCTTGAATACTGTAGCGTATTAACATCCCCATACAAAGCAGGTGAAATAAATGACGTAGAGAGTGTACAAAGAAATTTCACTTCGCATATAAGTTCGATAAAACATCTACACTATTGGGAGCGTTTAAGAGCACTGAATCTGTACTCACTGGAACGTAGAAGAGAACGTTACCTAATAATATACACGTGGAAAATCGCAGAGGGTTTAGTACCAAACCTACATACTCCGATAGTCATGAAATTCAGTGATAGGAGAGGCTGGGAATGCGAAATCCCCCGGATGAATAACAGGGGTGCTATGGGATCTCTGTGAGAGGGTTGGTTATCACACAGAGGCCCACGTCTCTTCAACAAACTCCCACGGCGAGTAAGAGACATGAGGGACATCTCGTTAGACAACTTCAAGAGAGCCCTAGATGTCGAACTGCAAAAAGTGCCAGACGAGCCCATCCTCGCAAGGGAGCGAGCTGTCGCTTCAAACAGTCTACTGCACCAAATCACCACCCATAACGAGGGGCGTCGCGCTCCTTGGTGCCGCTAGAAGAGTGGCGAACACATCAAAAGGTATCAAAAGGTAAAGGAGGTAGATGTGCTGAAAGTGTGAAAAGGAACAACTTGAGATGGTTCGGCCATATGGAACATATGGAAAGCGAGAGAATGACTAAGAGGGTGTATGAGAGCGAGGTGGAGGGACAGAGAGGCAGAGATAGACCGAATGAGAGGTGGAAGGATGGAGTGAGGAAGTACATGAACGAAGGCGGTGCTGGTTGGGGGGAGGGGCGTCGACTGGCGGGGGACAGAGGTGCATGGGGGCGGTTCGTTCTTGGCCACCACTTCGGGGATCACGGCGTCAGGCAATAGATGATAGATAGATGTTAAAAATATCTTATATATTTTTGTTTAGCTTTACTTGGCATTCCTCTTCCTCTATGTATCTAGCAATTTAACCCCCTCAAACTCCTTATGACGCGATGGTGTGGTAATTACCCCCGGCCAAAAAGCTCTAAAAGACGATCGAGTGATAACTCAAGCGAGCTTGAAATACGCAGGCGTTTCGTTCATGGTCAACCCTTCGGGGATCAAGGTGTCCGGCAATATATACCGGTAGGCTATAGATAAATTCATTTTTGGGCTATTTCTTCCATTTTATTTATCCTGTTAAAGTGCTTGATTGATTTTTGTGCTAATGTAGTTAGTATTTGGTGTAATTTCACATATTTCAGCTAAATCTGGAGAGCACATGCAATTTATTTGTGCATGTTCAGTAAGTATTGCTGGGGAAAGGGTTAACATATTCATCTTTTGGGGTATTTATTCTATGTTTTTATCCTGTTTCTGTGATTGATTGAGTTTTGTGCTAATGTAGTTGGTATTTGGTATAATTTTACATATTTTAGATAAATCAGAAGAGCACATGCAATATGTTTGGGCATTATCAGTTAGTATTGCTGGGGAAACGGTTAACATACAGTATTCATCATAGGAAGGGAATAGGATGTGTAGCTCAGATCTTTGCCCTGAAATATGTTGTGGAAAAATATCTTGAGAAGGGACAAAAGTTGTATGCTGCCTTCATGGACTTGGAGAAGGCCTATGACAGAGTTGATAGAGAAGGTACCGGTATGTAGAAAGTACTTGGAATATACGGAGCAGATAGCAAGTTGCTGAAAGCAGTGAAAAGCATGTATGACGGTGCAAAGGTGTCAGTATGTGTTGAGAATGAACAGAGCGAGTTCTTTGATCTGAATTTTGGGTTAAAGAAAGGGTGTGTGATGTCCCCGTGGTTGTTCAATATATACTGAACTGTATATGGATGGAGTCATAAAAGAAATGCAAGGATGAGCAGTGGATGTTGGTGTACCACTAATAAGGGAAGGCAACGAGTGGAATGACAGAGTTGATAGAGAAGGTATGTGGAAAGTACTGTACGGTACTGAGAATAAATTATGGAGTAGATGGCAAGTTGCTGAAAGCAGTGAAGAGTATGTATGAGAGTGCAAAGGTATCAGTACGTGTGAAGAATGAACAGAGGGAGTTCTTTGATCTGAATGTTTGGTAAAGCAAGGGTGTGTGATGTCCAGATGGTTGTTCTATATATACAGTATATGGATGGAGTCATAAAAGAAATACAAGGAAGAGCAGTGGATGTTTGTGTACTGCTGTTTGCTGATGATATGAATGGGAGTTGCAGGGTCTGGTAAATATTTTTGGAACAGTGTGCGAAAAATGGAATCTGAAGGTAAATGCGGGGAAGAGCAAGGTTATGGTCTTCGAAAGGGGTGAAGCCACAGAGTGTGAGGTGAAGTTGAACGGTCAGGCTATGGAGATTGTCAGCTCATTTAAGTATCTTGGCAGTGTACAGAGTAAAGATGGGAGTATGGATGAAGAAGTGTGGGAGAGGGTGCAACAGGGGTGTAGGAATGCTGAAAGCAGTAACATGAAATAGGGTGGTCAGCATGGAACTGAAGAAGTCATTGCATGACAGTGTGGTAATCCCGACACTGACTTACGGAAGCGAAGCATGGACGTTGTTGGAGAGATTCAAACCAAGAGTGAAAGTGATGGAAATGAGTTACTTGAGAAGTGTGTGCAGAGTTACATGGAGGGATAGACAGACGAATGGGGAAGTACGAGAGAGGTGTGGTGTGAATGTACTGGAAAGTGCGAAAAAGAACTCCTTGAGATGGTTCGGCCATGTGGAACGTATGGGAAGCGAGAGAATGACTAAGAGCGTGTACGAGTGAGGTGGAAGGACAGAGGGAGAAATAAACCGAGAGAGAGGTGGAAGGATGGAGTTACGTACAAGTAAACTGGGATGGTATGGACATGTGGAGAGAATGGATGAACAAAATTGGGTGAAAAGATGCAGGTCTGCGATTGTGGAGGGAGCTGCACCAAGGGGTGGACCGAGTAAGACCTGGGATCGGACTATACGTGCCGATCTCAAATCCAAAAACTTGACAAGTAAAGCATCCCTTAACAGGGTTGCCTGGAACGCCGCCATTAGGAAAAGAGATTGAAACTGCACATCTGTGTGGAGCACTCAGTCTTAAAATGTTATGTACGTATGTATGTATAAATCTGAAGAGCACATGCAATCTATTTAGGCATTTTCAGGCAGTATTGCTGGGTAAAGGGTTAACATATTAATCTTTTGGAGTATTTCTTCCATTTATTTATCCTGTTAGTGAGTTTTATTGATTTCAGTGCTACTGTAGTGGTATTTGGTGTAATTTTACATATTTTAGATAAATCTGAAGGGGACATGCAATATATTTGGGCATTTTCAGTCAGTATTGCTGGGGAAACGGTTAGCATACTGTAGTCATCTTAGGAAGGGAAGAGGATGTGTAGCTCAGATTTTTGCCCAGAAATGTGTTGTGGAGAAATATCTGGAGAAGCGACAAAAGTTGTATACTGCATTTATGGAGTTGGAGAAGGCCTATGACAGAATTGATAGAGAAGGTATGTGGAAAGTACCGGTACCGGTACTGAAAATATACGGAGTAGATGGCAAGTTGCTGAAAGCTATTAAGAGCATGTATGAGGGTGCAAAGGTGTCAGTATGTGTGGATAATTAACAGAGCGAGTTCTTTAATCTGAATGTTGGGTTAAAGCAAGGGTGTATGTGATGTCCCGATGGTTGTTCAATATATACCAGTACAGTATATGGATGGAGTCATCAAAGAAATACAAGGAAGAGCAGCGGATGTTGGTGTATCGCTGATAAGGGAAGGAAACGAGTGGAAGTTGCCTCAACAGTACAGTACCGGTACTACTGTTGCTGACAACACAGTTCTGATGAGCGATAGTGAATGGGAGTTGGAGGGTCAGGTAAATATGTTTGGAACAGTGTGTGAAAAACGGAATCTGGAGGTAAATGCTAGGAAGAGCAATATTATGGTCATTGAAAGGGGTGCAACCATAGAGTGTGAAGTGAGGTTGAACGGCTATGAAGAATGTCAGCTCATTTAAGTATTTGGGCAGTGTGTTGAGTAAAGATGTGAGTAGGCCTATGGATGAAGAAGTGTGGGAGAAAGTGTAACAGGGGAAGAGCGTTGTAGGAACTCTGAAAGCCGTAAGAAGAAATAGGGTGATCAGCATGGAAGTAAAGAAGTCCTTGCATGACAGTGTGGTAATCCCGACATTGACTTATGGGAGGGAAGCATGGACGTTTCTGACTGGGATTGATCATTGATAATCATCGGTTATGCTAGTTGGAAAATTAGTGGGGTAGAATGTAGAGTTTGGGTGTACCGCCAGCCTTGTTTACACTACGCGGAGCGGCGGCGGATGTTGGCCATCATGTTCCCGTCTATTTGACTGCTTTTGGATACAATAATAGGTTGAGGGGGGTCACCCCCCCATGACATATTGTCATCATCATATATATTGCCAGCAGGAGGCAAATAACCGAAAAAAACGCCTTCAAAATAGACGCGAACTAAAGGCTGGTTCACACATAGCCGAGTCGGTGCGCGAGTCCAACACAAGTGATGAAATTTTGCTATTCAGCAATGACTCGTCGATACTCCTCAACACTCGTATAGACTCGTGCTACGCTCGTGTATACTCGCCACACTCGTGGGTACTCGCCACGGGGTCCAAAAATTTCATGCATGCATGAAATTTTTGGGTCCCATGGCGAGTACCCATGAGTGTGGCCTAAATATGTGTAGACTCGTGTACATACGTGTTAACTCTTGTTTGACTCTGAATAACTCTTCGTTATTCGTGTTAACTCGTGTAAACCCGTGTAACACTCTTTGGTGATTCGTCGCTTTTCGTCATCATTTTGACGTTGACGAAGCAACACGTGTCTACACGCAACAACACGTATGTAACACACATGCAACACGTATAAACAAGAGTAGAAAGCACGAATGTGAGTGCCAAAATTTGGTGCCCCCATGATGCCAGAGTTTACACGATTCAAACACAAGTGAAAACACGAGTAAACAAGAGTAAACACGATCCACTGAGAACAAAACACGAGTGTAACACGAAAAAGCAAGTGTCATTTGAAATACCGTTATTTCAAAAATGTAGGAAGAATCAACGAGAGTTTACACGGATGTTACACGAGTCAACACGTGTGCAACAGAGATCCAACGAGAGTCAACGCGTTGTCTTTCGTGTTGATCCGTATAAAAATCGTGTTGATCCGTGTAACAATCGCGTTGACTCGTCCATACTCTTTGTTTACGTGCCCTGGAATGTGGCCATTATTTTTCAAATTTTTGACACTCGTGTTGGGTTCGTGTTACACTCGTTTTGACTCTCAGTTACTCGTACAGACTCTTGCATGAACACGTGTTGACTCGTATTGAATCAAGTTAACTCGTGTTACACTCTCCTTGACTCGGGAACAATTGCTACTCGCGGCCGACTCAGCCTCCAGCGACGGCGATAATCGACGAGTGTGACTCGTGTTGGACTCGCGCACCGACTCGGCTATGTGTGAACCAGCCTTTAACTACGGTGATCGACATATGTAAACATTACGGCGGCGGTGTCGGCGTCGGACACTTGCGATAATGTTCCCGTCTATTTTGAATGCCATTGGATACAATAATATGTTGAGGGGGAGCTTTGCCCCCATGACATGTTGTCATCATCATATATATTGCCAGTAGGGGGCAAACAACCAAAAAAATTGCCGCAAAGCCCTCCCCTCAACATACTATTGTATCCAATGGCAGTCAAAATAGACGGGAACATGATGGCAAGCTTCCGTCGCCGCTCTGCGCAGTGTAAACAATGGTGGCAGTACGCCCGAACTCTACATTCTACCCGGCTAGGCCTATATTATAGGCTACAATAAATAAGTAGGCTAGGCTATTTTTTCTATAGGCTATGCCTAGTCTAATATTACAATTTAAGGTAGCATTCAAGTTGACTACAGCAGGACTTACCCTTGACCAGGTATAGGCTATCCTAGTGTTTAATAGGCCTATACCCCTTTGAAAGGACATTAGCCTAGTCTAACCTAACAACCTTACCTAACCTATTATAGTAGGCTATTATGGGTGGGGGCTGCTGCTCCCACACCCCAATTTTTGGTGTATTTGTCTATTTTGTCTGTGAAGTGGGAATTTTTTCAATTTGTCGATAACGAAAATCCTCCATGCGGACTATAGCTTATGGAGAAAAATATGGCGAATCTATTGTTGCCTATTATCTCTAATAAATTGTTTCTCATAATGCTGCAGTAGTGTCGTTTAAAATACCAACCATTTAATTGTGTGCCTTTAAAAATGACCAAAATTAGGCTATAGGCTACTGGAAGATTAGAAGAATCTTTAAGAAAGACTAGGTTAGGGTTATTGTCGTGCCAAAGCTAGATTATAGCCTAAATATAAAAGGAAGTGAATAAAATGAAATATGCCGAAAAAAATCAACGTCAAAATAGACGCGAAGTTAACCGCGACGATCGCCCTATGTAAACATGACGACCGTACACCCGGTAACTACATCCAACCCATTAAAAGTTACTGTGGGACACCCAATATGTTGAGGGGGTCTCTGCGGCTCTGCCCCCCCACGTCGGCCTGTCACGTATTATGATGTACGGTAAGTCATCATCATCTGTGCTAATTCATAGGATCCCCAATTAAGGACAAAGTCAATCAACAGACGAAATAAGCTCCCAAATTACAATAAGATAGTGGCCCGCCGTTTATGGGCGACTTTTTACACGTCATTTTAAATGTTACTTTCCTGCCCTGGTCTAGGCCTAATAGATTTTTCCAAAGAATCAAACTTAAATTAAAAGGAAGTAGCCTAGCCTACAGTTTATAGGAAGGCTATTCCAACATGCATTCCAGAACTTAGGCTAGCCTAGGCCTAGGCTATATGAAAATTTGTGGGTGGTCTGCCAAAAAAGAATCACTAGGCCTATTAGGCTATGGGTAGGCTAGTATGGGGTGCATTTTGCAAATTTTCTGAACTCTTAGGCCTAGGCTAGGCTAAATTAAAACTCACAAAATCTGAGTAAAACCAGCACTAGAATTTTGTCTTGTCTTGTTTTGGGGCAACCTCAGGCGAATACTCGCCCCACTCCGGTCCTACCGTAGTCGCGGAGATCCTATGTCACAATTAAATTAGTTTATAGTTAAGGTTAAAATTCACCACTGTGTCACTTTCATTCTAGGTCATTCGTAGAACCGTAACACTGTAAAGGCAACAACCCAATAGCAGGTCATCAGGTGGTGAACCAGATACCTACAAACCACGATACTAGGGCCAGAGCAATGTCTTGAAGCGAGGTGCCCATATCAACCAATCCCAGACAATCCAGTAGGAGCTGTCGGAAGGAATCCATATTTGAAGACAGAAAGGAACGCCCATCCACATGCTCAGTAACGGGACGAGGCGAGGCTTAGGAGGCATATGTAGGACGACCAGATGTAGGATGTGGAGGGGAAGAGGTACCGTACGACGATACATGGGATGCGGAGACTGCGGAGGGAAGAGCTTGTCAAAGTCATACAGTTCCTCAACAATAAACGGGGGACGGCCGGTGCGGGCAATGGTCGATCGCCGTAGTTAATATAAGTTCGCGGTCGCGGAGATCCTATGTCACAATTAAATTAGTTTATAGTTAAGGTTAAAATTCACCACCGTGTCACTTTCATTCTAGGTCATTCGTAGAACCGTAACACTGTAAAGGCAACAACCCAATAGCAGGTCATCAGGTGGTGAACCAGAGACCTACAAACCACGGTACTAGGGCCAGAGCAATGTCTTGAAGCGAGGTGCCCTTGTCAACCAACCCCAGACAATCCAGTAGGAGCTGTCGGAAGGAATCCATCTTTGAAGCCAGAAAGGGACGCCCATCCACATGCTCAGTGACGGGACGAGGCGAGGCTTAGGAGGCATATGTAGAACGACCAGATGTAGGATGTGGAGGGGAAGGGGTACCGTACGACAATACATGGGATGCGGAGACAGCGGAGGGAAGAGCTCGTCAAAGTCATACGGTTCCTCAGGACCTCAACAATAAACGGGGGACGGCCGGTGCGGGCAATGGTCGATCGCCGTAGTTAATATAAGTTCGCGTCTATTTTGACGGCGATTTTTTTTGTAGTTAGGCTAGGCCTAGGCTATTTGCCCCCTGCTGGCAATATATATGATGATGACAAGATGTCATGGGGGGCGATTAACCCCCTCAACATATTATTGTATCCAACGATCTCTAACCTCTGTATCTCAAAAAGGGCTAGAGCAAATTGGCTGTAAATTTCCACATCTAGGCTATTCCTTGACAGATTTGCTCCCTCCAATTAATATTTATTAGCATAAATTCAGCCTAGTTTAGCCTATAAAATAAAAACTAATATTTGTTTAGCCTAGGCCTACATATAAAAAGAAAAAACCCACTCGTACTGCAATTATAAGCATAAATATGAGTATCTAAGTTACAAAGCAAATGTTTTTGTATAGCCTAAAATAAACCATAAAATTGTCATCTTTCAACTGTTGAGGTCATAAATATAAAAAAATCTAATACATTAGGAAAAAATGCGTTAAGAGTTGTGTTAGCGGGTCTATCGTCCCCTTTATTTACGTAGTCGCACGCTCGCAGTTACATTCGCGTCTAATTTGACTGTGGTTATTTGCCCCTGCTGGTGATATAGATGATGATGACAATAAGTCATAGGGGGATAAAGCCCCTTCAACCCATTATTGTATCTCACGGCCAGGCGTTGCGTAAATTGTTTTGTTACCGGCCGGCGGATTGAGGGTGGCTTTACCAAGTTTACCCCAGCAGTTAAATTAGAAGCGAATGTAGGCCTATCTGCGAGCGTGCGACTAGGCTATATAAACAAAGCTTTTGGTATGCCCACAACTACAACTCTTACCAAAACTGCAATTAGCCTATTTTTGTTTTGTTTTTTCAGTCTAGGCTAACTTGGTGAGGCTAGGCTAAATTATTTAGCTGCAATTAGCCTAGCCTATTTTCTTTTGTTCTTTCAGTCTAGGCTAAATTGTGGTAGGCTAGGTTAAATTCTTTAACATGTGTACTATTGTGTAGGCCTGTGCTTTCCAATAGAAGTAAAGATATGTAGCATAGCCTAATGCAATTTTACTAAAACCCAAGCCTACCCTATGCAGAGCTCAAAAGCAAAAAAAAAATATGTTGAGCAGTGAAATAAAATTAAGCTAGGCCTAGGCCTGGTTTCTCATAGGCCTAATAACCTAATGAAGTATACTATAGCCTAACCTAATTTAAGTTATTTCACAAAATACTAATAGGCCTACCCAGCCCTCCTCATGCATTATTTTCCATTGTAAAATAAGTTTGTGATACACTACGAAAGATTATTCAACATGGAATTTGAATGGAATAGAGAAGCTTAGCAACGAAAATCCAATACTCCCCCCTCCCTGTGATTGTGCCAGCTTTTGTAAGCAGTGCAATAACTTAATGAAGGACAGAAAAGCTGCAGGATGCTCTGGCATTCTAGCCGAGATGATTAAGGCCTCAGGTGAGAAAGGAGTAGGTGTGTTCAATGAGCTAATTAACTTCATCATCAGAGAGGAAGTAATCTCTGATGAATGGCACAAAAGTACATTATATACTGTATACGAGCAAAGGGGACTCATTGGATAGGGAAAATTATAGGGGCCTGAAAATACTTGATCAAGTCATGAAGGTCTGTGAGAAAGTCTTTGAAGGTATGATATTGACGATATGCAGTTTGGTTTCATGCTAGGACACGGCACAATCCAAGTCATGAAGGTATTTGTGTGATAATGAAGATGTATGAGGACTCACAAACGGCAGTGAGGGTGAAAGATGTACCGGTACTGAGTGATGAGTTTTCAGTTCGCGTCGGAGTCCACCAGGGCTCTGTGTTAATGAAGCCCTTTCCTCTTTTGTTTATGGTTCTGGAGGCACTATCTGGTGATTTCAGAGTTGGGCTCCCCTGGGAACTGCTATAAGGGTCCTGAAAATGCTTGACTAAGTCATGAAGGTCTGTGAGAGAGTCTTAGAAGGTATGATAAGGGAAAGATACTGTATGTACTGTATGTACTTAAAAGATAGGGATCTGATGTTGTGTTTGCAGACCGGGAGAAGGCCTTTGATAAGGTGGCCAGAGAAGTTGTGCAGTAGGCTAGGAGAAAACTTGGCATTGAGGAGTGGCTGGTGCATGTGATAATGAAGATGTACGAGAACTCACGAACGGTAGTGAGGGTGAAAGGTGTACAGCTGAGTGAGAGACATATACAGTACTTCTTGTTGAGGATATAGGGTAGTGAAGCTGTGAAGCTTATGTCACCCTATCCGGGCGGAAAGGACCCCAGGGTGGAGAGGTTTCACAGGGAGGACGGGGACATTGTAGATTTCAGGGGAGGGCACCCATGCCCCGCAGTCGACGGAGACGCCCCGCCAACCTCAGGAACTTCTTCGTTAGCAGGAGGACCTTGGATTGACATATACAGTACGGTACTAGATATTTGGTAAGGGTTAGCTTTATATCCCATGTACTGGATACTAGGGACATATACTAGGTGTTAGGTGGAGGTTAGTTTTGTATCCAAAGTACTGGGTACTAGGGACATATACTAGGTGTTACGTGAGGGTACTGAGTGATGAGTTTTCAGTTCGCGTCGGAGTCCAACAGGGAAGTGTGTTAATTTAGCCCTCTCCTCTTTTTTATGGTTCTGGAGGCACTATGTAGTGATTTCAGAGTTAGGCTCCCCTTGCAACTGCTATAAGAGGCCTGAAAATGCTTGGCCAAGTCATGAAGGTCTGTGAGTGTGAGTCTTTGAAGGTATGATAACTTCATAGTCAGGCAGCTGCAGGAAAGATATCTAAGAGGTGTTTTTCCGGTCCCGTCTCAAGACCACTGTCGCAAGATCTACCCGAAAAACTCTTTTTCTGGTCCCGTCGCAAGCCCACCTTTAGCAAGCGAGACACCAATATTCTCTTGCGACGGCAAGAGAGCTCCGGAGCTGGGTTGACGGCAAGCTGAAACATCTCACTTAACTTACTGTTTCTCCATTCTAATTTATTTCGGTATATTTGTTTATCCAAACATTATGTTATAATTTACTTGCCTATTATTAGGAAGTAGAGTAATAAGAGCCCACAGAAACGTATATCCAATTGTTGATAATAAAATAATGTGGGACAGTACGCTTGGTTAAATTTTGTCCACGAAACAACAACAAACCCCAGCTTTGACTAGGCCTAGGCTATGCTATTTACCGATTGTTTTTCATATCAGAATTGCATGTATATAATCCTTATGATAATTAAATTGGCGGTGAATGTTATTCCGATGAAATGGAAGTTGTATAGCCTAGCCTATATATTTGTAAGATGTGTGCTGGCTTGGAGCAAGCCTGTGTTGTTTTTCCTGTCCTGTGATGATCTTGCGACGGCTCGGTTGAGACGGTGGTCTTGCGACGGGCCCGGAAAATCACGTCTCTACTGAAAGTAAGAAGTTGTGCAGTAGGCTAGGAGAAAATTTGGCGTAGAGGAGTGGCTGGTGCGTGTGATAATGAAGATATTTGAAGACTCACGAACGGTAGTGAGGGTGAAAGGTGTACTGAGTGAGGGACATATGCTAGGTGAAGGTTAGTTTTGTATCCCACGTACTGGGTACTAGGGACATATACTAGGTGTTATGTAAGGGTTAGTATTGTATCCCAAATACTAGGTACTATGGACATATACTAGGTGTTACGTGAGGGTTAGCTTGGTATCCCACGTACTGGGTACTAGGGACATATACTAGGTGTTACGTGAGGGTTAGTTTTGTATCCATCGTACTGGGTCTAGGGGGTGGCAGCCTCCACCCATAATACCTAGGATAGGTTAGGTAAGGTTGTTAGGTTAGGCTAATGGGGATGGATGTAGTTTCCGAGAGTACGGTCGTCATGTTTTCATTTGTCGATCGCCGTTGTTAACCTGCCCTTCCCTACCTATCATGTGTTGATTGGTTGTCCATCTAAATCTAATTCTTCAGGCCAGCCCTATTAGAGTATTTTGGGGGAACTCAGTGGTGTGGTTAAACTATTTTTAATATATATTTGTTTAAATATGTAAGATATGCAATAAATTATGTAAAATATATTTTTTTTACTTTATACCTATACATATAATTGTCATTATTAAGGAAATTCCATTGACTATTTACATCGCTAGGCCTAGCTTCCTTATTTCTATTAATTTCCTCCAGTTCACAATGAAACCTATTGCTAATTTCCTTGTTCTTTAGCAGCCGCGGCGGTGTCGGCGTTGGACGCTTGGGATAATGTTCCTGTCTATTTTGAATGCCATTCGATACAATAATATGTTGAAAGCCTCCCCTCACCCCCCCATGACATGTTATCACCATATATATTGCCAGTAGGGGGCAAACAACCACAAAAATTGCCGCAAAGCCCTTCCCTCAACATATTATTGTATCCAATGGCAGTCAAAATAGACGGGAACATGATCGCAAGCATCCACCGCCGCCGCCGCCGTCATGTTTACATGGTCGATCGCCGCAGGTTGGTTAGGCCTATTTGCCCCCCTCAACATATTATTTTATCCAACGGCATTCCAAATGGACGGGAACATGATGGCAAGCTTTCATCGCCGCTCCACCGCCATGTTTACATGTGTCGATCGCCGTGGTTAAGTTCGCGTCTATTTTGACGGCGATTTTTTTTCGGTTATTTGCCCCCTGCTGGCAATATATAAGATGATGACAATATGTCATGAGGGGGGGGCCTCAACAATGACCTCTAACCTCTGTATATCAAATAGGGCTAGAGCAAATTGGCTGCAAATTTCCACATCTAGGCTATTCCTTAACCGACTCTTCCCAAATGGTCGACATATTCAGGGTGTCAAACGACGCTGTTTTTTTTAGTGATAACGCAATGAACTTTTTGTATAATGATAACAGAAACTTCCCCCCCCCAAAAAAAAAGGTAGGCTAGGCTAAATTGACACAATTTTGGTCTCCATATTTTCCATCTTGATTGTTTTTTTATTGCAGGAAATACTGTTTTAGACACCTAAATTCTCAAAAAAAACATCTGGGGGGCATGCCCCCGGACCCCCCTAGAGCTCGCGCCTTCGCCACGCTATAATGATAACAAAATAATAAACCATAATGATAACACAATTCATTTTTTGTGGATTGACACCCTGGACATATTAGCTTGATCACTCTAGGCCTAGTTGTTTTTTAGTTACAGAGGTTATAGCCTAGGTCATGATTTCTTGCCTACTTACAGCGAATAGACTAGGCCTAGTGTAGATTGGTAAAATATTTGCTTAATAGGCCTAGGCTATGCAATTGTCTCGATTTGACTAATTTTACCTAATTAGGCCTAAAACAGCCTCAGTCTATTCCCAAACCCCAAACAGTATCCCATGTTAAGCCCTAGGCTAGGCCTAGGCCTAATCCCACTCTCAATCAAAATTCGAACTGATAAATTCGTACCTACCGGTAGCGCTGCCTAGGCTAGGCCTATATTTTTCGTGAATAGATATAGAAAATGGTTTAAAGGAAAGAGCATCCTATATTATGTTCAAATAATATGTAATAGCACTGTGTATGGTTGTATTTCATTTAAATAGTGATAGATGTGTATATTAATGGGATAAATACTCCGAAGTTCGCATACGTTCAGAAAATGTTGTGCAACACTGTTGCCAGATACTAATCAATCCCATTATCATTATATCATAATGGATTTTACTCATTTGCATAATTTCAAACACCTAGGACATTAATATAATATTTTCCTATCTTTTTTGTAGTGATATTTGTCTGATTTAGTGGTATATTGGTGTCTGTCTAGGGTTATAATGCATTGTGAAATTACCTCTGCATCTCTGACTTGGCTTAAGTACCCCTGCTTTCTTTGAGTACTACACGGCAAGAGAAGCTTTCGGTTCTGTCACAGACTGTCTTTACTGTTCAAGATAAACAGCAACTGCTACATTCGACATCATGTTCAAATAATATGTAATAGCATTATCTATGGTTGTATTAGACAACAATCGTGATAGGTTTCTATTTTATGTGGATAAATAGTATTAAGCTGAATAAACTAAATACCGAAAGTTCACTAGAGTGGTTGTTGATACATATGAGGGAGGAAGAAGATAGGAAGGAAGGGCTAGGCAGTGTTGCCAGTTGTATCGCTAGATATTACCGCTAGATGTAGAGCTATTTACTTCAATTTAGCAGCCATTTTTTCATATCTAGAGAGATTTACTAGGGATAATTTAAAAATGTCAGACATTCTAGTCATATTACATTGTAAAATTTGCAAAACAAACAAACCAAAACTCTTTAGAAATTGCAGCATTATTCTAACATTGTTTGACTATGTAGCAACATGCTAGCGACTTTTGAGAAAGGATCTAGCGGTATTTTGTGGAGACATACTGGGAGGGTGGGAGGGATATGGTGGTTGCAGTGGTGCCAGTTGTAAAGCTACATATTACCGCTAAATGTAGAGCTATTTACTTCAATCTAGCAGCCATTTCTTTTATATCTAGAGACATTTACTAGGGATAATTTGAAAATTTCAGACATTCTAGTCATACTACATTGTAAAATTTGCAAAACAAACAAACCAAAACTCTTTAGAAATTGCAGCATTATCCTAACATTGTTTGGCTATGTAGCAACATGCTAGCGACTTTTGAGAAAGGATCTAGCGATATTTCGTGGTAACACTTTAGGAGTGTTAAAATACGAGTCACATGGGCAATTGCCAAAACTTTAAAGGTCCATATCATAGTTATTAAACTAAGCATTTGGCAAAGGGAGGAATTGTTAAAAACCTTAGCCAATACTCTGTCATTCACCAAAAATAAATTTGAATTTATCATTATTATTTGGTAGGGTAGGTATGAATAGGTAGGTTGGCTAAATAATTGCTGGAATTTGTAGGGACTCGAACGGTTTTGCGAGAGTTAAATAAAAAAACAAAAGATAGGACTGAATAATAAAGAGATTATGTTATTAAGCAAAACTGGGGGATACGTGGAAGACTGTAGACGGTAAACTTTGTGTGGGTAGCGAATTCGGTTTAAAGTAATTTAAGAATAGACAGTTTTCAATGCTGCGGCCAAACTATTCCACCCATTTATATTTTGTTGGTATCAAAACGTTCGGAATCGCGAGCCTCACCTGTGACGCTCCTGCATAGTAGCCACGTGTGGGCATGCGCGCGTGTCGGCTGCCCAGCCGTTTAGAAACCGGCTGGCGGCAGCCGGCCGTCCGGCTTTTCCTTAGTATAATATCCTACGACAATGTAACTAATGTCTGGGATATTCTTATGTTGTTTCACAGCTTGAAGTTGCCCTTATTCTTAACCAACGCATCTTAGTATATTTTATTCTCGATAGTTGATTGTTTCATTATAATATATAAGATGTAAGTCTAGTGAGAGTGGGAGGAGACGAGCGGGAGAGAGAGACCGGCTGGGGGACGTTGCTTCGCGCGGGCGCGGAGAGTCTAGCTTGGGACGAGCCTGATGTTGCCAATTTGATCGCAACGTTAGGCTTAGTTTCGACTCACGCAAGGGGTAGAGGATTTTGACCCGGCAACGGTGTTGAGTGTTGCCAAGCATGGGATGTATTTCGCATGCCTAGGGTGGGATCCAGACAGATTCAAGACTCAGAGCTCACCTCACTGTCGTACCCTTCGGACCCCCTTGATATCTATCCCTCTCAACCCCACTTAGAAACTTTCTCTCTTACTCTGTATACCTTCCTTCCACTACTTCACCAATCTATTTAATTATCCCATCCCCTTGATAGACCATATATCTATTATTGTATTAACGACGAGCTCTCAGCTAATTAGATAGAATTTTGGCCCTTATGCAGAGATGTAATTGTTAATGAGACCTAGGAAGCTTTTTTGTTGTCTCATATTTGGTGGTTTCATGCTTGCTAGTGTGTTCTTGTGGCAGGTGAGCAGGAGCTAGACCGGAGGGGGGGCTTTTTGTGATCCTTTAAGTAAAGTCTGCTGGTGCGAGTCCTGTGGACCCGCACGACTTTACTAGGATACCCGTGGGAGTCTGGGGGCATTTTCTTGTCTGTGTCCCTGTGTGTCTAGTGTTGTGTTGTGTGAGGGCCCTTGTCTAGTCCACTCAGCACTGCGCTAGCACGTCTTGCTTTTGTTTTAGGGTCGCCAGGAGAGAGTCAGATACTTGCGATCTGAGTCTCTCAAGAGAGCACCCTTTCAATTAGAGTAATTTGGCGCACAGACCTGGGAACGTCCCTAGGCTAGAGCAGGTGGCTCAGCCCGGGTATCCGAAGCCTATATCCTTCCGGCTAGACCTCTGCCACCTGGCAGATTAACAGCTAGGGGTTTATTATTTCTGCATGCTTGTTATTGTGCCACAGTTTACCGTTTTTGTGAGCATTGTGAGTCAGGGTGTGGCTTAGAGACTCTGTCCGAGCAGGCTTGCCTGACTAAGAGTGAGAAGCACACCTGTATGTGGTTATGTTGCGAGTTGCTGCCTTTATTTAATTATACCTATGCCATTATACACTGTATGGCCTATCACTAGTATTTATTCCTGCTTATGAGTTAAGAGTTCTCTAAATCCGTAATTTACTTTCTTTGCTAAGCATCAGATCCTACAGTAGCCGCATGCAGTTTAGAAACCTGCATCTTGTCTACCTGTACGATGTTTTGAGGACTGTTTGCTTTCACACCTTCTTTCACGCAGGGGTGATTAGTTGTATTAATTAACGTAACGTTAAAGGTACTTTCTTCTAGTTTGTTAATAAATTGTTTCTGCAATTTAATTCCGTTATCTATCTTTTCCTTGAAGCTTTAAGTCAACTTAATTGTGTGAGCTTTTATATAGCCTGCTTGACTATCAGCAGTCTATAGTGCGTGCACCCTGTAACCGAGTCATAGGATACCTCGTTGTCCAGGCAGGACTCTTGATGGTTTAGGGTGGTTTGTTGCCTGGGTTTATAGATAAGGGTTGGATCTAGCGTTTTCCGTTGTTGCTTGTTGCCGCATACCTAGTCCAATAGAAAGAGCCCAGTGTTTATATATCCCAGGACGTAACATACCCAACTACGCAAGCATGGCTCTGATCATCGGCGTAGTTTTCAAGATGTGGAATTTTAAGTGGAATTCGAGGTTTTTTCAAGATTGCCGGAAAAAAACCCACGTGCAAAAGCAAAACCTTCTCCATAAAATTTGAGGAGCATTAGTAGGGGAGTGCGTATGCCAAAGCCCAGTCGTTTCCTGTGAGTGGGAGAGACGGTATTTAAGCGTCAAGTTTTTCGGGAAATCGGCTGCCACGGACCTGTTTGGCCACCATGCCGGATGTTTAGCATATCAAAAGTTGCCCAATACAAAAACGCACCTCTTGTGAAAGTTTGATCCCGATCCAAAAAGCGGTTCTGGAGTTATTGCGTCGAAACCGGCGCGTAAGAAGAATTTGGATGAAATTCCAGGTTTAATGATTTCAATAGGGGTTCCTCGTAGGGGACGAATCCCTAATAATAATGATAATAAAGTAACTGTTGGTTCAATCTTCACTTGCAGCCCTGAGACTCAAAAACTAAGTTTTTCTTAACTTGGGTACAGTACAATGCTAATTCTACCTTTAATACGATGTCATAATTATGCGTCTTTTGGCGACCGTGACATCCCTGAGTTCTGACCATAGCACATACACAGATGCAGTGGTTGAATAATGTGTAGGCTAACACAAGCTCATAATTCAACAGCTTGGCTAGGGTGGGACCATGATAGAATCGTTCTCCATCGAGATGGGTGAAAAAACTTTTGAATTCCTGGGGTCTCGAACTCTGAATCTCGACTGGTCGATTATCGCATGGTGCCTTAAAGTACTGAACCAATCACATCAGTGTGTGTGTGTGTGCGTGTGTATGTGTATGTGTTTGAGTGTCTATTCACACAATATCTTAAGAATAAAGGAATGGACTTTGACCAGACTTGAGCAATCCCTTTATTTAATACCCGTAAGGATCCCATTAACTTTGTGCTTAGCATTGAAAAACGCCCTTGCCCAACAATGTTCCTGCCTTATTGGGCTCCCCAATCAAAGTCTGCACGTATGCTGCATTTAGGTGGCCGTGTATCAGCACCGCTTAGGGTTTACATCCTCTCTCGGATGTGCTTTCAACGAAGTTGGAGGAGGCTATGGTTTTGCCTTTTGTCTTTTTGTTTGCCTGTTCTTTTTGTTTGTTTGTGTGTAAACAAGATATCTCAAAAAGAGATTAACCTATTTTCACGAAGGTCGGTGGGTAGATAGGATATGCGCCAAAAAAGTGATTGACTTAGGAGGTGATCGGTAGAGCGCATACCTCTGCCAGCGTAGGCGGCTCACATAGTTATGAAATGATGATCACGGAATTTAGTAGGCAAATAAGAAGGAAGAAGTTATTTCATTGTGGAGGTGATCGGTAGAGCGCATACCGACACCAGCGTAGGCGGAAATCTATGGTCTTTCGATTGCCCTTCTATTTGTTTATGTATGTATTTCGTCTTGTTTACATCGGAAAACAATAGTACATTCAACCCACTCAGAAAACGATAGACGCTTTTCGTCGATAGTTTCCTGCTATAATTAGACGATATGCTGCTTAAGAAGGATGTTTGGATGTCTTTGGATTAATTGTGGCAGTGTTCGCGTTTTCAACTTTAACAATTTCTTCCTATGCTGTATAAACTAGTCTAATGACAAACATAATGCAAGAATAACATGTGCCATTGCATAACTGAAA
The DNA here is from genome assembly GCA_032716605.1 of Paralithodes platypus. Classification (NCBI taxonomy): domain Eukaryota; kingdom Metazoa; phylum Arthropoda; class Malacostraca; order Decapoda; family Lithodidae; genus Paralithodes; species Paralithodes platypus. The sequence goes on along the minus strand of CM064480.1, from coordinate 52,884,970 downwards.
GGGTTAAAGCCAATATTTAAGTTGTTCCTATTATATATGTTATGCCCTGTTTTTCTACAGGATTAACTTGGGTAATGTGAGTTCTAAATGACTGGATATATAAGGCTGCATGCACAATACAAGGTATGAGGAATAGAGAACACAAAATAAACAAACGGTAACACGACACAAGTTCAAGTTTATTGAAGTAAGTAAATAAAGAGCATGGAAAGATAGTAATTCTCGTACAAAACAAATAATAGAAGGGAACTGCTAGCATTAGCGGATCTGGATGGAGCCTAGTCTCCCACTTCCAACGTTCAGGTATACTCTTCTGATCACGGGTTTAATTAGAAAGTTTTATTTTACTGGAAGACCTCAATATATTTATGTATTCAATATCACTGATTAGATCTCTTACTGGCTGGTCGCGTGCCCAAGTAGCAGCTCACAGTTAGAATTAGACACGCGTATATTGTAGAACACGGAATTTCTAGTAACCTTAAGGGGGTACTGATCTAAGGTTTATATTCTTATGGCAGAAATACATAGAACACAAATCAGTGGGCGAACGTTAGATATCACAAGGTTTTTAACCCTTTCACGCTCATATGACGCAGAGGTTGCCAGATTAGCAATAAGAAATAGATTTCTCTCACTCTTATAATTACCTCTCCAAAATTAGTTTTCTGCCCACAGCTAACTCAAAGACAACTGCAGAGGTTGAAGTAACTAAACTAAAGGTTTCTAAATACCCCTGATGGTAACAAAGGCTTTAAAGTATCCCCAATAGGCTCAAAATCGCGTCATGTGTTGGAGAGGGTTAATATCTGGATAAGGTAATTACGAGAGTCAATGTCGCCTGTTAATTAATGAGCACTGATACGCTTAGTACGTCCCAAATGGAATGGTTCAATATGAGTTACACTGGGCAAGGTTATAGCCACTTCATAGAAAAGTTAATAAGTGAATGTCGAACTCGTACTATGACACGTTCGTACTAATAAAGTGAATATTAAATCTTATTTGTTGGTCTGGTCCTGGTTATCTTGCTTCCGGTGATGTTGGGGGCTAACTACTGGTTCCTCGGCCGTCCAGGTGGTCCAAATGTAGGAAGTTTTCAAGTCGGATCTTTTGGCGATCGGTGCTGGCTACACACTTATATATCCATTCATTTGTGTGAAGGTTATAAGGTGCACGTCGGGACTTGTACATGGACAGCTGCTTCTATTAGTCTTCTCTGCCACGGAGTCTTCCGGCTCTGGAATCTCTCAACTCCGGAACAACACAAGGGCAGAGCTAGAGGTTAACTTCAGGGTAGTGACCACTGGTTGGTGTCTAGCTTTCAACTAATTTGACTGGGGGCGGGAGCTAGGTTTATAGGCTCGGTTCTGGACCCTGTAGACAATAGGGATCTCGAGTCTTATGGACTTATTTGAGCTCTCACTAGATATGGGGACTAGGTAAGATGGTGATTACTGTTGTGGCACATGGCTATAGGAAGCCTTCAATTTGATATAACTGAGCCTTGGTAAAAGGTACTATTTTGGCTATACTGGAAGTATTTATGGAAGGGAGACTGGATCTACTTTGCGGGGAGGACTGGGACAGCTGTGATAGGGGCGTCCCTCTTATATTGTTTAGTCTTTGTTCTATTGCATAGCTGAGGTGCTAATTTTACTATCCGAGTATGCAAAACAGGGGAACGGGTTATTGTGGGTGCAGAGAAGTGAGTAAGGGGGTTAGACATGCATGGTTAGTTCATTGATAGGAAGAATTCCTAGGCTACCTGGCAATGACCCGGAAGTCAAAACAGGGGTCAGGTATACCTCCGCAGGGGTGGGTGTCTCCCTCCTCGGGTGGGTAAAAAGGGGTAGCCGGGCGCTCTCCCTCTGGGATGGTCGTCCGGCGGCTGTGGCTAGGGGCTTGCCATATCACCAGTGTTGGTAATAACCCTCAGTTTATGAGACAGATGTGAGTGTTCTTAATATCAAAACCGAAGGTGCCTTGGCGAGCTGGTGTAATCGGTTGGTTGTTAATTGCATGGCTTGCTGGATGTGGTGGAGACTGGTTGCTAATTCTGCCACATTTGTCTGGAAGTATGGCAATATAAGTTAGTTACTGGCGAGGCGGCGAGCCTCGCACCGACGACCATGGGGGACATTGTTGTGAATGGGTTGTAAGAGAATAGATGGCATGCAAGGGGTTAGTAAAGTTCTAATGTTGTTCTGGCCTACTAAGGGAAGGCAGGCTGGATAGGAGTATAAATATAAAAGGTTGGAGAGCGTTAGCAACGGAAAAATCAAGGATCTTCAAGAGGTATGAGAGAGAGGCTAGGTCGGACAAGAGTCGAGAAGCGCGGGGTCTTATAATGAGAGGGGAGGAGTTCAGGGGGGCTATAGGGGAATTTGACCCTAAGGTCTCTGGGCGTGGGGGTGGCATTAGGCTGCAGTTGATATTGGAGTTTGAAAAGGCAGTGAAAGTACGTTAGCCGAATGCTACCGGGGAATGCAACTATGGGGTGGTATATGAGTCTGGAAAAGATAGAATTATGTGGACTGTGGGGCTGGGGGGAAGAATGGGGTGAACTGTAGGTGTGTACTTGACTGTGGGTAAAGTGGGGAAAAACATGGTGTATTATTCTTCGTCAGGACGATGGGTTATGGATACTATTAGTTGGCACGAGCTTTTGCACGTCTAGTTGTCCCTGGGAACTGCGTTTTCTATGAAATATATACCAAGAAAAACGGCAGTTCGTAGGGGTACTCAGTTATTGTTTCGAGGTACTTATGACAGATACTGGTAATAATGTTATCTATACAATCTCTGGTTGGGGTAAGAAGTGTAGGACACGAAGCAAATTGGCGTAGTGTGGACTGTGGATACGAAGGAGGTAAGTGGAAGACTTATGACAATTGTGGAAAAATAAATGGAAAAAGGTGAACACAATGGCGGATAAAGATACTTAACCTAAGGATTGAATACATAGGTTTATGGGGGCGATAGGTCTTCAGAAACTTAGTCTGGCAAGACAAGATATGTTAGGGAATGTTAATATTAATACGTAACCTAAGGATTGAATACATCGATGAACGACGACATTATAGTCGTCGTCCTAATAAGGTGATGAAACCTGGTTGATCTGCACTTGGCACAATACGACACAAGGACAGTGCCGCTATGTTGTATCAATACTGGTGGCAGTTAATATTATAGAGACACTTAGTTACTAGAGGAACAATGCAAGGGGGCGATTGAGCATGGGTTACATATATCTATACTCGTCATGGGAAATGATATACGAGGTCTAAGGACAGGCATGGGTGTTTTAACTTCTAAGATATATAACATCTACTTCTCGGATGTAAGAACATACATAGATATATGCTGTCTGATTTGTTGGCTTTGGCTCAACCTAGGGACAGGGCATGGGTGTTTTTAACATGAATGTATATTCCTGTTCATCATCATTGTAGTTAGAAGTGTAGGACACGAGGGGGTAGTGTACGTGAGGTGTGGAAAAATTGTCACTTTAGAAGAGGCAGGTAGGTGCGGCCTGGAGCTGCTTAGCCTTGCGGGCTTGGGCCTGTCTGAATTGGCTGGCTCGGTCAGCTGGTTCTTTCGTTCTGTGGACCTTTCTTTCGAGTGTTTCTGTGTGGTGTTCGTTCGTGGCTTCTGTGGTGGTCTTCTCGTTCTGGGGCATTTTACTTCCCTCTCCTTCATTATAGGCTCGTCCTCGAGCCTCAAGGGTGAAATAAAAAGAAGCATAGTCATGGTGGGTCATTTTGAGGGTATTTAGAAGGTTCCACCAAGCAAGAGAGCGACGGTCAGGTTTCTTTTGTAGGTCAATGTATGCCTGTAAGAATGTGTCCTCTGTGTTGTGGCGGGCGGTTGCCCGGGCTTGATGTGGACGTATACGGGCTAAGCGTCCAGTGGGGGTTTTTACTTTAACCTTCTGTATGAATGGTTTGTAGCGTTCCCCCGCGGGGGTCGTAGTGAGGTGTGTGGGACTGACAGGAGGTCTGTTTAATGTGGTGAATGGGTTACTAACCGAAGGGGAGAGATTAACGTGTGAAAACAGAGCTGGGGATGAAGGGGGGATATGAGTCTGGGGTTTTCTTGGGCGGTGTTGTAGGCTGGGGAAATATAGTGAGGCAATGCGCAAGATCGGTTTAGGTAAGGTGCGTGAAGGAGGTGTGTGAGAAGGAGGGGGCGTGTGTGTTGTATGGCTTGGGTTTTTAGTGTCAGAATGGGGTGTTGTTTTTGTATAACTGTCTTTAAATCTGATGGTTCTGTTGATTATTCTACCTTTGGAGGTACTGGTGGGAAGGTAGATGTTTGTCGTGGGACTTGAGTCGCTCGACGATGTTTTATATTGAGGGGAAAAACGTTTTACAGGTGAAGGGCCTTTATTGGGGGCGAGGTCGGGGGATATTTGAGAGGTAGATGCGTGTGGAGGTTTTTGTTGGGTGAGGGTGGTAGGCGAAATGGAAGAGGATTTGGTGGGGGTGTGTATTGGGGTTCTCTCAGGGGTGACTTTGTGGGGGGGGATTTTTTAGGGGTTGGTTGGTTGGGGGTTCGATGAGATGAGGAGGTTGGTTGATGTGTGGGTGGGGTTGCGGGGATAGTTGAGGGGAAAGGGGCTGATGCGGGGGGGGGGGCTAGAGGGGTGGGTAGGGAGTGGAGATTTAAGTTGGAGGGTTGGGGGTAGGTACGTGTGTGGGGTGTGTACTTTGGTGAGGTTGGTGATTATTCGTCTTCTTTCCCTTTGTAGGGGAGAATTCGACGAAGAAGTACAAAGGAAATAAAGCAACAACAGATCTAGTGACCCTTCTAGGCTGCTTGTCCTCCAAAACACTGAGGATCAAGTGTCCAAACAGTGGTTTAGAGTGGGTAAGGGAACATTGGAAAGGGAACTACTGCCCTGCCACTAACGTGGCAGGACTAGGAAGTTAGTAGGGGACATATGGGTTAGTAACTGAGGGGAGGATAAAATAAAGTTATTCATTTACAAACGCAGTCAGTCGCGGGTTTGATGCGAGATATTTGTCTAGGCGGAATTTAAATGAATCAACGGTGCTGCAGTCTATAACGTCTCGGGGAAGCCCATTCCACAAGTTGACAACTCGATTGAAGAAGAAATTCTTAGATTCGTGTGAGTTAAAAGATTTACCAATAATTTTGCAACCGTTTCCCCGCGTGTAATTAGATTGGTCGATAGTGAAGTACTTACTACAGTTCATATTGTCGATGCCTTTGATGATTTTGAACACTTGAATTAAGTCACCTCTTAATCTGCGCTGGGTTAAAGGAAATAATTTAATTCTCTAAGACGCTCTTCGTATGGTTTGTTCTTTAGGCTAGGTATCATTTTGGTAACTCTACGTTGACCTCGTTCTAGCTTGTTTATGTCTTTTGGTAATAAGGGCACCAGCATTGAACGCAGTATTCCAGAAGAGGGCGGACTAAGGAAATGTAAAGGGTTAGGATTACGTCTTTGGATTTATGCTCAAATGATCTGCCTATAAAGCCAATTATTTTGTTTGCCTTCTTAACAACTTCTGAACATTGTTGACTCGGTTTTAGGTTACTTGATATTGTTACTCCCAGATCGGTTTCTCTGTTTACATTCTTAAGCTGAGTGCCATTCATCGAATAGTTTGCTTTCTCATTTAGGTATCCGATATGTAGTACTTTACATTTATCCGCATTGAAACTCATTTGCTAAATTTGGGCCCAATGTGACAATTTATCTAGATTGTGTTGCATATCGTCAACTTGATCTTTTGAGAGTACGCTATTTGCAATTTTTGTATCGTCAGCAAATTTTGAGATTGTACAGGTGAGACCCTCATCTATGTCGTTGATGTAAATTAGAAAGAGAATTGGTCCTAGTACCGATCCCTGGGGTACCCCGCTACTTACATTGGTCCATTTAGATGCCATACCGTTTATGACTACTCTTTGCTTTCTGTCGCTGAGCCAATTTTCTATCCATTTCAACACACCTTCTTGTATTCCATGCGCTTTTAGTTTTAGCAGTAAACGTTTGTGGGGAACTTTGTCAAAGGCCTTTTGAAAATCAAGGTATATAATATCTACAGCTTTACTCTCATCGTAGAGGTTGAGGATATCGTGGAAGAAGTCTAAGAGGTTTGTTAAACAGGAACGTTTTTTACGAAAGCCGTGTTGAGTATCTTAAGTATGTTATTTTCCTCTAAGTGATTTACGAGTCTGTCTCTTATGACCGTTTCTAGCATTTTACATACAACTGAGGTTAAGTTAATTGGACGATAGTTACTGGGTAGGGATTTGCTGCCTTTTTTGAATATCGGTGTTACGTTGGCTAGCTTCCACTGATCAGGCATAGTTCCAGACTGCAAGGATTTATTGAATAGTAATGTCAGTGGTTTGGAGAGCTCATCCTTAGCTTCCTTTAGAACTCTAGGCGAGATTGTATCAGGTCCAGGCGTTTTATTTACCTTGAGTTTATCTAAACAATTCAATACTTCTCTCTGTAACGGTGATATTGCTTAGAACATCTGAATTATCAATCTGAATCGGCGATGGTGTAGGGATATCACTGAGGTCTTCTGTTGTAAAAACTGATGCAAAGAAGTATTGAGGGCATTACTCATTTGTACTTCGTCTTTGGTGTATTCTCCATTTTCATCGACTAACGGTCCAACAGTTGAAGTAACTACTTTTTTCTTTCTGATATAACTATAGAATTCTTTCGGGTTTGTTTTACTTTGATTCGCAATATGTAACTCTAGGGTCTTTTTACTTTGCTTAATTAACTTTTTGGCTTTGCGTCGTAGCTCTACAAATTTCAGCCGTTCTTCGTCATTTTGTGAGGATTTTAACCTATCATTAGCAATTTTTTTAGCAAGCAGGCAGTTTGAAATATCTTTATTCCACCATTTGGGCTTATTATTATGGCCTGGACGCCGTATTTTCGATGGTATGCAGTCTTGCACTGCTTTCAGGTAAGTGGTTTCGAATAACTTCCAAGATGTATTTATGTCGTTATTGTTAATTAAAAAGCTCCAGTCAGTTTCTTTAAACATAGCTCTAAGTTTATGAAAGTTTGTTCCTTGAAATTAGGGACTTTTTCGATGCTACTATTTGGTTCGTTACTAGTAAACTTTAAAGTGAAAGTTATCGTACGATGGTCGCTGTTACTGAATTCATCACCAACATTCAAATTCTCTATTAATTCTTCTTTTGTTGCAAGTACAATGTCAAGAACGTTATTACCACGGGTCGGTGTTCGAACAAATTGATAAAGCGAACTCTCTTGCAAGTTCATATACAAGTCATATCCGGAGTGTAAAGTAAGAGTATCGCCCCACTTGGTCACAGGTAAATTAAAGTCGCCAAAAAATACGGTATCTTGTGAGTTACTTACATCTGCAATTTGTTCATAAATTTCTCGGTCAGTTTGCACTGATTGAGCTGGAGGTCTGTATATTAATGCAAGTATTATTTTTGTACCTTTATTATTCTTTATTAGCACAAAAGATGTGTCGACGTTCACAATTTGAGGTTTTGACAAGAGGGTCGGGTTAAGACTTTCTTTGATATAAAATAAAACGCCACCTCCATTTTTATTTATTCGGCTTTTCTCAAACATTACATAACCGGGAAGTGAATACTCTGCTAAAGAAGAAGAAGAAGAGGAGGAGGAGTAGGAGGGTAGTGGTCAGGCAGCCCTACGGAACTTGGTCAGCAGGGTGTGTTTTCTGGAGGTTTTAATTTTTTTTTGTCGTGGGCGTAAGTTGTAGCGTGAGGTTACTGAGGTAGATTGTGTGGTGCGGTTGGGTGTGTACTTGGTTTTGGGTGGGGGTGGTGGTTTTCTCACTGTGGTGCCTGGTGGAGGTATGTCAGGGCTAGACGGGAGGGTTTCCGTTGTGGTCGGGGTTGTGGGTGGAGGTTTTCGTACTTGGATAAGTTGGGGAGGTATTTGACTATCAGAAGTGAAGGAAGGTGTCATGGTGGAAGAGGGTGTGATAGTGGGGGCTTGGGGTTTGTGGAGGTTAGTTTGGGGGGTATGTTGAGGAATGATTTGTCGGTTCGGTGCTGGAGGGCTTAGGTCCTTAGGGGTTTGTATGGGAATATTCATAGCCTGAGTGGAAGGGTGAGTAGGGGTGTTTAATTCAGGGTCGGACGTGTGGGGTGGGGTAATGTCTTGTGGCTTTAGAGGTTTAAATGCTCGGACGAATCTAGTTCGGAACGTGCGAGTCACGCCGTGATAATCGATGGTGACTTGAAAGGCATTTGGGACTTGTATGACGGTGTAGGGCCCGACATAGCGAGGGCCTAACTTGTTGGTGATAGGGAGGTTGGCTACCATTACGGTGTCATGGATGGCGAAAGGGTTTTTGTCATCGATGTTATCAGTTTTGGTGTCCTGACAGATCTGGGCGGTATGGAGGGTGTTTTGCAGATGTTGCAATGGGTCAATTGTGGAGGTGGTGGAGGGAAGGTGAGCATGGTGGTAGAATGGCAGTAACAGCCCCGGGGGGTACACCGTAAACACGTTCATGAGGGGAAATACCGTCTTCTCGGGGACAGGTGTTCATGCCCCATTGTATCATCTTTAGTTGTGATGGCCAGTCTGAGGTGTTAAGAGCAATCATTCTTGTACGTAACTGGTTGTTGATGGTGCGATGGCTGCGTTCGCATATAGCATTTCCTTGAGGCCAGTACGGGGATGAGTGTTTAATCTTAATACCGCATTGTTGGGTGAATTGTTGCCAAACGTGTCCACTAAACTCGGGGGCATTGTCCGATAGAAGAGCAAGGGGAAGGCCGAATATAGGGAACACTTCTGTGGCAAGCAGTGTGGCGACTGTGGTGGCTGTGTGGTCTTTAACTGGGCAGGCTATTAAAAATTTTGAATATACGTCAACAAATGTGACGATATAGCGGTTGCCAGCGTAAGAAGGAAACGGGCCCATGATGTCGAGGGATAGGACTTGGAACGGTTTGTTGGCAGAAATGGTACCAGCTGGGCCTGGGGTGCGTGATCTATCCTTTCCCAATAAGCACGGTTTGCAGGATTCTGTCACTCGTTGTGCAATTTTGGAGGGGTTGGGGGTCCAGCATTGGTCTCTGAAGATCTTTAACATCTTCTTTTGTCCAAGGTGTATGCCGTTTCCCTCGTGGATGGCAATCATGTAGTCGTGGGCAATGGTGGGGTCCAAGATTATGTGACCAGTGTCTGTGGCAAGTTGATCTCCCCAGCGAGTCAGTCCCCTGAAGACATTTAACGGTATCCAGGGGGGTCTGATTCTTGCTTCCCAAGATTGAATTAGGGAGGGGGCTGAGGGGGCATTATGTCGGGGGTGGGGGGTAGATACCAACTCAGTGTTTTGTAAGGATGCTAGGTTGGTGGGGGGGTGTTTTGGTACTGGCAAACGTGACCGGGCGTCTGCATTGGTATGGAGTTTGCCTGGACGATATTGTATGGTAAAGTCGTAGTCCTCTAGTGTCTCCCTCCAACGTACCAAAATGGCTGAGTTGGTTTCGCACCTACGCAGCCATTGTAAAGATTGATGGTCGGTGATTATGTCGAGTTTTGCGCCCAACACAAATGACCGGAAGTGGCTGAGTGCCCAAATGATCCCTAAGCACTCTCTCTTGGTGGCTGCGTAATTCTGTTGTGGTTGGGTGAGGGTGGAGCTGGCATACGCTATCACATGTTCCTCTCAGTCTCTGACTTGGGCTAAGACTGCACCCATGGCGTACAGAGATACGTCGGTATAAAGACGGAAAGGTTTTTGGTAGTCAGGGAAAGCGACAATAGGGGCTTGGATTAGCTTTTGCTTCAAAGTGTTAAACGCGAGGTCTCTTTCAGGTGTCCAGGTGAACGGGGTGTCTTTGTGGGTAAGTTGGTGGAGGGGTCTGGCTATGGTGGCAAAGTGGGGAACGAAACGTCTGTAGTATGTGGCTAAACCTAGAAACGAACGTATTCCTTTAACAGTGGTGGGTGGGGTTTGGTTTTGTATGGCTTGAAGTTTCTTTGGGTCTGGCGCAATACCATGTTCAGATATCACGTGTCCGAGGAAATCTACCTTATTCCGGGAAATCACGCACTTTGAGGGTTTTAATTTCAACCCGGCGGCTCGGATTCTTTGAAGGACTTGTCTCAACCTGAGGAGGTGTTCTTCCCAGGTTGGAGAGTACACAATAATATCGTCCAGATAGGCTAGGCAGGTTTCCCAGGTTAGGCCATGTAATACCGCTTCCATCAAACGGGAGAAAGTGGCGGGTCCGTTACAGAGGCCAAAAGGTAGGACGTTAAATTCATAGTGATGGCCACCACTAGTGGAAAATGCTGTTTTCTTTTGGTCCTCGGCCTTGATAGGCACTTGCCAATACCCTGCTTGCAAGTCGAGGGTAGTGAACCATTTGGGTCCGTGTAGGGAGTCAAGGGAACGTCTATTCGGGGTAAGGGCGTAGCGTCTTTAATGGTTACGTCATTTAACCTCCTGTAATCGACGCAAAAACGGGTTGTCCCATCTTTCTTTTTGACTAAGACAACAGGGGAAGACCAGGGGCTAATGGACGGGGTGGCAATCCCGGCCTCTAACATTTCCTGGACTTGGCGTTCCTCTTCCTGACGTTGTATGGGGTTCTTTCTACGGGATGGTTGTCGTATGGGGGGGCCTGTGGTGTTAATAATGTGTTGTTCTATATCAGTCTGTCCGATTTCGGTGGGTTGTTGGGCAAACCGTTTTTTTTTTTTTTTTTTTTTTTTTCTATGTGATTGAGGGAGGCAAAAGGCATAACTGCCTATAGCGAGTGCCTCCCCCATAGTTGAAAGAGTGACAGGGCCAAAATCAAGGGACGTTCGAGTCAAAATGCCTGGACACACGGAGTTTGAAGCAATTTAAGTTATAGGAAGAGGGAAAGACTGATTCTGGGAGAGAGTTCCAGAGCTCAGATGTTGAGTAGAAGAAAGTTTGAGAGTAACGTTTCACTCTTGGGTTGGAGAGTTGCACAGAGTAGGGTGGGATTGAGTTGCAAGACGGGTACCACGTGTCCTACGTAAAGGGTGGTATGCCTGGGATAGCTCTGAGGAACACTGATATTATAGTAGCGATAGAATAGCGAGAGAGATGCAACATTGCGGCGGAGAGAGAGAGATTGCAGAGAGTTGGTGAGTGGACGGGAGTTAATGATACGAAAGGCCTTCCTTTCAACTTTGTCTAGGAGAGCGGTGTGAGAGGAACCTCCCCACACACATGTGAACAATACTCAATACAAGGGCGCACTATGCCCCTGTACAGAGCAAGAAGCTGTGCAGGGGAAAAGAACCCCCTAAGGCGGTTGAGCACACCCAGCTTCTGGGAGTCTGCCTTAGCAAGACTGGTAATATGGTCCTTCCAAATGAGAGCAGAAGAAAAAGAGACACCAAGAATATTGAGAGAAGATGAAGGGTTGATTTTTGTATTGTTGAAGAATAAGGGATAGTCCGCTGGTCAGATAGGTCAGGTGGTCAGATAATGTCTCAGGGAGAGGGGGCAATTGGAGGCTGGTAGGGGTGTCGTTAAAATCTATGGGGAGGTCATCGAAAGTTTCGAGGTCTCCTATATGAGTTTGTAGTGTCAGGGATTCTTCTGAGATATTTGCCACGAGAATGTGGTTGATGCGAGCGGAAATGATGGCGGGTTGTAAGAGGCAACGATGGGGGTTGGGGGACGTGGTAGTGGGGGAAAATATCATGTGCGTTTGGGGTATGGGCCGCAGGTTCACCCTTTTTTGAGGGTGGGAATTTGCATTTATCCTGAACTACAGCTGGCTAATGATGGTGGGGGATTGACTGGCGAGCAGGTGCTTGGTACTTATAAGGGGGGCAAGGTCACTTTGGTGGGGGTCACACGTGAGGGGGGGATTAACGGCGCGTGTGGGAGGATCAGTGGGGCGCGGTATGATGGGGTTAGAAAACGGGATTTGTTGGAGGGACTGCGGAGGGTTGGTGGGGGGAGCGTGAGGTATAGAAGATGGGTTATTGGTGGAGGACTGATGTAAGGATTTGTGGTTGTTAGAAGGACGAATTTGGGGAGCGTTGTCGGTGGCAGTGACTTGACTTGGCAGCTCCCGTGTCGATTAGCAAGCGGACAGGAATGTCCTTGATTTTGGCCAGGTAATAAATGGGGGCAGTGCGGTCAGTTATGGCGTCCCCCGCGGAGGCCATCTTGGGCGGGGGGTACTTTAAAAATCCTGGGAATTGGTATCTACCTCCTCCAGGGTTTCCTCGGTATCCTCTGAGGTCATGTTAGAGGCTATTTCTCCCGTGTGTCTTTCTTCCATCTCTTCCTCTTGTCCCAACTCCTCTTCATTTACAGAAATGCGAGGAGTAAAGGGGCGAGGTTTGGCAGAGTCACGAATTTGATGGAAAGCACACTGAGCATTACAGGCAGGGAAATCGTAGGGGTTGATAATGACTAAGGTAGGGTTTTTACTTTGGTAGGTGTTGTAGTTCCTGTTCCGGTTGAAGATTCTGCGTGGCTGGGTAGGTTGGAACCGGGGTCTACGGGGTTGGGGCTTGCCGGAAGGGTAGGTGGGTCTGTTGTTGAAGGATGAGGCTGGGTAGGCATTTTTGGAGTTTTGGTGGTCGGGTTGCTGCGGGTGCGTGGGAAACCTCTTGATTGCAGCGATTTGGGCGAGTGCTTCTGTGCGCACGGCCAAAATACGTCGGATCGTGATGAGATCTTTTTTGTATCCGACGAAATCGTGCACACGGAAATGGTCTTTTACTGCTGAGGGCAATATCGACACAAGGTTGACCAGATTTTGCTGTTCTTGTTGGATTCTGGTCAACGTGGGGAAAGAAATGTTTATGTGTTGGGCAATCTTATTCGCTGTGGCATCTAAATCGCCTTCGAATTTAGTGTCTTGGATACGGGTGTGGGCCACGAAAACGCCCAACGAAGGCTTAATGGCTTCTATCACTATTGGGCGAAATTCGTCCCAGGTGAGAGCAGGGTGCACTTGATAGTCAACCAGGGAAACGGCTTTTCCCAGGTGCGTTAATGTTACGGCTATTTTTTTCTGCATCCGTGGTATAAACTAGGTCAAGTACGGGTTTCACTATGTCCATGAATGTTTCGATCTCATAAGTTTCTCCATCATAATGTGGGATGGGAATGTGAGAACGGTGCGCCATGATATTCTCGTGTTCTGGCTGTTCCAAACTTGCAATGTAATGCAACCTTTTATCCGAATCAAGAACCACCGCTGCCGCCAATGTTATGCCCTGTTTTTCTACAGGATTAACTTGGGTAATGTGAGTTCTAAATGACTGGGTATATAAGGCTGCATGCACAATACAAGGTATGAGGAATAGAGAACACAAAATAAACACACGGTAACACGACACAAGTTCAAGTTTTTTGAAGTAAGTAAATAAAGAGCATGGAAAGATAGTAATTCTCGTACAAAACAAATAATAGAAGGGAACTGCTAGCATTAGCGGATCTGGATGGAGCCTAGTCTCCCACTTCCAACGTTCAGGTATACTCTTCTGATCACGGGTTTAATTAGCAAGTTTTATTTTACTGGAAGACCTCAATATATTTATGTATTCAATATCACTGATTAGATCTCTTACTGGCTGGTCGCGTGCCCAAGTAGCAGCTCACAGTTAGAATTAGACATGCGTATATTGTAGAACACGGAATTTCTAGTAACCTTAAGGGGGTACTGATCTAAGGTTTATATTCTTATGGCAGAAATACATAGAACACAAATCAGTGGGCGAACGTTAGATATCACGAGGTTTTTAACCCCTAACTAGCGGCGTGCAACATAAGTCGAGTATAATAAATTTGGACTATCTGGCGGCGCGCGACATAGGTCGTGTGGCAATTTCAGCACGTAATGTTGCTGAGAGAGAGAGACAAGTGGTGGCAGGAGAGTAGCGAGCGTATGACTGCTCCAGACCACCGCGGCGAACCTACTGACATGAATCCCACCTCCTCCCTCCCTCTCTCACTCGCTACATACTGAATTGTATGGGGAAAGTACCGAATTACATGCTTTTTGCACTCGAGTTGCGCGGTTGTTGCAAGAAAACTAGCGGTCATAAAAGGATCGTTGTGGTGTCATTGGAAAGCTCTGTTTATGTCCTTTCAGGGATAGATACTTGTTTTACACTCTGGGTCTTATTTAGGCATGAAAATGATCACATAAACAGTCCTATTTTTGCTAAAAACACCCCGCTGGGCGGTACATATAAATGAACCGCCTAGCCCGCCAATAAGGTGTTAATATCTGGATAAGGTAATTACGAGAGTCAATGTCGCCTGTTAATTAATGAGCACTGATACGCTTAGTACGTCCCAAATGGAATGGTTCAATATGAGTTACACTGGGCAAGGTTATAGCCACTTCATAGAAAAGTTAATAAGTGAATGTCGAACTCGTACTATGACACGTTCGTACTAATAAAGTGAATATTGAATCTTATTTGTTGGTCTGGTCCTGGTTATCTTGCTTCCGGTGATGTTGGGGGCTAACGACTGGTTCCTCGGCCGTCCAGGTGGTCCAAATGTAGGAAGTTTTCAAGTCGGATCTTTTGGCGATCGGTGCTGGCTACACACTTAAATATCCATTCATTTGTGTGAAGGTTATAAGGTGCACGTCGGGACTTGTACATGGACAGATGCTTCTATTAGTCTTCTCTGCCACGGAGTCTGCCGGCTCTGGAATCTCTCAACTCCGGAACAACACAAAGGGCAGAGCTAGAGGTTGACTTCAGGGTAGTGACCACTGGTTGGTGTCTAGCTTTCAACTAATTAGACTTGGGGCGGGAGCTAGGTTTATAGGCTCGGTTCTGGACCCTGTAGACAATAGGGATCTCGAGTCTTATGGACTTATTTGAGCTCTCACTAGATATGGGGACTAGGTAAGATGGTGATTACTGTTGTGGCACATGGCTATAGGAAGCCTTCAATTTGTGATATAACTGAGCCTTAGTAAAAGGTACTATTTTGGCTATACTGGAAGTATTTATGGAAGGGAGACTGGATCTACTTTGCGGGGAGGAATGGGACAGCTGTGATAGGGGCGTCCCTCTTATATTGCTTAGTCTTTGTTCTATTGCATAGCTGAGGTGCTAATTTTACTATCCGAGTATGCAAAACAGGTGAATGGGTTATTGTGGGTGCAGAGAAGTGAGTAAGGGGGTTAGACATGCATGGTTAGTTCATCGATAGGAAGAATTCCTAGGCTACCTGGCAATGACCCGGAAGTCAAAACAGGGGTCAGGTATACCTCCGCAGGGGTGGGTGTCTCCCTCCTCGGGTGGGTAAAAAAGGGGTAGCCGGGCGCTCTCCCTCTGGGATGGTCGTCCGGCGGCTGTGGCTAGGGGCTTGCCATATCACCAGTGTTGGTAATAACCCTCTGTTTATGAGACAGATGTGGGTGTTCTTAATATCAAAACCGAAGGTGCCTTGGCGAGCTGGTGTAATCGGTTGGTTGTTAATTGCATGGCTTGCTGGATGTGGTGGAGACTGGTTGCTAATTCTGCCACATTTATCTGGAAGTATGGCAATAGAAGTTAGTTACTGGCGAGGCGGCGAGCCTCGCACCGACGACCATGGGGGACATTGTTGTGAATGGGTTGTAAGAGAATAGATGGCATGCAAGGGG
Organism: Paralithodes platypus; assembly: GCA_032716605.1. Lineage (NCBI taxonomy): Eukaryota > Metazoa > Arthropoda > Malacostraca > Decapoda > Lithodidae > Paralithodes > Paralithodes platypus. The sequence goes on along the minus strand of CM064480.1, from coordinate 52,869,328 downwards.
TTAGTAAAGTTCTAATGTTGTTCTGGCCTACTAAGGGAAGGCAGGCTGGATAGGATTATATATATAAAAGGTTGGAGAGCGTTAGCAACGGAAAAATCAAGGATCTTCAAGAGGTATGAGAGGGAGGCTAGGTCGGACAAGAGTCGAGAAGCGCGGGGTCTTATAATGAGAGGGGAGGAGTTCAGGGGGCTATAGGGGAATTTGACCCTAAGGTCTCTGGGCGTGGGGGTGGCATTAGGCTGCAGTTGATATTGGAGTTTGAAAAGGCAGTGAAAGTACGTTAGCCGAATGCTACCGGGGAATGCAACTATGGGGTGGTATATGAGTCTGGAAAAGATAGAATTATGTGGACTGTGGGGCTGGGGGGAAGAAGGGGGTGAACTGTAGGTGTGTACTTGACTGTGGGTAAAGTGGGGAAAAACATGGTGTATTATTCTTCGTCAGGACGATGGGTTATGGATACTATTAATTGACACAAGCTTTTGCACTTCTAGTTGTCCCTTGGAACTGCGTTTTCTATGAAATATATACCAAGAAAAACGGCAGTTCGTAGGGGTACTCAGTTATTGTTTCGAGGTACTTATGACAGATACTGGTAATAAGGTTATCTATACAATCTCTGGTTGGGGTAAGAAGTGTAGGACACGAAGCAAATTGGCGTAGTGTGGACTGTGGATACGAAGGAGGTAAGTGGAAGACGTATGACAATTGTGGAAAAATAAATGGAAAAAGGTGAACACAATGGCGGATAAAGATACTTAACCTAAGGATTGAATACATAGATTTATGGGGGCGATAGGTCTTCAGAAACTTAGTCTGGCAAGACAAGATATGTTAGGGAATGTTAATATTAATACGTAACCTAAGGATTGAATACATCGATGAACGACGACATTATAGTCGTCGTCCTAATAAGGTGATGAAACCTGGTTGATCTGCACTTGGCACAATACGACACAAGGACAGTGCCGCTATGTCGTATCAATACTGGTGGCAGTTAATATTATAGAGACACTTAGTTACTAGAGGAACAATGCAAGGGGGCGACTGAGCACGGGTTACATATATCTATACTCGTCATGGGAAATGATATACGAGGTCTAGGGACAGGCGTGGGTGTTTTAACTTCTAAGATATATAACATCTACTTCTCGGATGTAAGAACATACATAGATATATGGCTGTCTGATTTGTTGGCTTTGGCTCAACCTAGGGACAGGGCATGGGTGTTTTTAATATGAATGTATATTCCTGTTCATCATCATTGTAGTTAGAAGTGTAGGACACGAGGGGGTAGTGTACGTGAGGTGTGGAAAAATGGTCAGTTTAGAAGAGGTAGGTAGGTGCGGCCTGGAGCTGCTTAGCCTTGCGGGCTTGGGCCTGTCTGAATTGGCTGGCTCGGTCAGCTGGTTCTTTCGTTCTGTGGACCTTTCTTTCGGGTGTTTCTGTGTGGTGTTCGTTCGTGGCTTCTGTGGTGGTCTTCTCGTTCTGGGGCATTTTAATATATATATATATATATATATATATATATATATATATATATATATATATATATACGAACATAATTAAAACAAATAAACAAATACATTTTTCAAGCATTTTCTGCTTGGAAAATGTCACCTGCATTTTTACCGTGTCTCTTTGTAAAGTGTTGGCAAGCGCTGCAAACAAGAGTATTCAATTAGATAAATTAAGCTGTATTAATCAGTGTGTTTTTATCAATTTGTTGGATTACCAGAAGTGGGTAATGAATAGTCGGCAGGGCGTGCAAGATCATTTATGTGTGTACCTGTGTATGAGAGTGTGTACGTGTGGGTGTATATGTGTATACTTGTATGTGTGTGTGGGTGCATATGTGTGTACAGTACGTGTGGGTGTATATGTGTGTACGTGTGTGGGTGTTTGTGGTGTGTGAGTGTACGTGTGGGTGCATATGTCTGTACGTGTCTCAGGGGAGGTGTGGTGGAGTGGTCATGCCACTGGATTGGTAATCCAATGGACCCGGGTTCAAATCCCGATATGTCAATGGGAAGATATTATTGTGATTGAATCAGTGCATTACCGCAAAGCCCACCGAAATGCAAAAAAAATACCCTCATTGTTCCCTGATTAAATAACACTGTATGAATATTCCCATATTCAAAATATGTTACAGGGGGACAATGCCTAGTGAGTTCACTGCTCAATAGGTGGCGTTCTGAGAGTGAGGGTCTGAGTCTGGAGGGTGAGACGGTGAAGCACTTGAGCGAAGCAACCAGCCGCTTCAGAGATGGAGCTGCTTCGAGCCATGATGGATGCTTCGCATGTCTCACTCCCCAGACTGGAACAAGACCTCATAGGCGTCACCGTGTTGAGCGGTGGAATGTACAGGCTCTCAGCCTATGCCCGAGAGGGAGTAGTTGGAATATAGAAAAAAAAAAAAAAAAAAAAATGTGCGTGTGTGTGTTCGTGTGCGTGCGCGCGCTCCTAAATATACAGTTTATTTTATTTATCCTTGCATCGTGACCTGAATCAATCTACCGCTATATTTTGTTTAGTGTCGAGTTGTGTGGTATCAGCAGTGGTGATGGTGTGGTAGGAAGTGGGTGGCTCAAACTGTGACAGGTATTGTGGTAGAGTGTATTATCAATATATGGTGTGATATGTGGAATAGTTTGTTGTCAAGTGATACAGTTTAATCCGGTGTGGTGTTGAGTGGTGTGTGGCTTATGGTGACGATTGATGTACAGTATATATAATATTCCACTTCGTGTCGTTTAGTAATAATTATGAATTTTAACATTTATTTTGTATGTTGAAATGCCAATTGCCAATAACTATAGGAATATGTGAAGTGGATGGCGGAACTATCATAGTTAATAAGTAACAACTTGATATGTATTGTAAATAGGTCAGTCAATTGTTTCACTGTAATTGTGTTCCTTAGTTAAATCCTAATTTTGTTTTATGCTGGACTCCGCTTTCACTTTGATCAATGCGGATAAAACAATAAATGATACTAAAAGCAGGGATATAAATATATAACAATATAATAATATTTAGGATAAACATACTGATACTTACGATGGGTAAATTACACAGGAAAGCTTTCAATAAACTTATCTATATCACTGTTAACAACTATGCTTGGAAATTAATCATGAATCCACCTCGTAAATCAGATGATATTAATGATTTACTTTCGAACAATAACATGGATGAAACTTAAATGAGAAGGAGAGTTGTGAAAAATAGTCTAGAAAATATTAGAGCCGTAACTCACAATCACTGCACCTCACAGCCATCATACTTCTAAAATCACACCTTATTGCCATTAATTTTCTATCATATACATATCTCGCTGAAAGCTCACCTCACAATAGCCAACACTCGGAGATTACTATTCACATCTCCAGAACCCTTCAGTTACCACAGGAGGTCAATCACCATCCTTTCTATCGGTACACAACATGACATTCCTAGCTTTAACACTACCACTTACCACAAAACTCAACCCAGTCACTTTACCATTCATTATACAATATTCCAAGACACCTCACACTAGTCCATCTCACAACACCACACCACAATTACACACCTCACCACATCACACCTCGCATCCACTACATTTCAAGTTACCACATATTTCAGTCACTATTACTATGTCCTACAGCCAAAATACCTGTCACCATACTTCAAACCAGTACAGATCAGTTATCCCGATTCGCGTGACATGAGGTTGAATTAGCTACACTTTACATTAGTACACTCTGCACCTCACAATTACTACACTTTACTCCGAGGCATAGCAAAACCAAAACATCATACACCAGCACATCCTACGTCACCATAGAGTGTACCAATACACTACACCTTTAACACCTTCCTCATTCCCACATTTCACACCACCATAACTAGACACCACACCTCTCATCACTTTACCTTGCATCACCATCACCACTCTCTTCTAAGCCACGTTTCACTCATCACCACTACACAAAACAGGAACTATACGGTTTAATATCATTAGAGCTCTACATTTCACAACTGCGCCTCAGGGTCTTCATACTATATACATATCACAAGTCATGTAGTCGCCAGCACGCCATCAACTGTAATATTTGCACTATCCACAATCATCATCAGTACTACCTGACAATTACAAACAACGGCCACAACACCACTAATAATATCCTCTCCAACCACCATCTCAACTGCCACCACCCTCATAATCAACACCACCATCACCAACACAATTATTCCATCCATTACTCTAACACCAATATCGTCTCCACCACCTCCGCCATCACATCCACCACCACCACCATCGTCAACAGCACCACACGACGGATCAACTAATCAGTCAGTTAGCGCAGTGAGTGAATAATAACCAGCCCGATGTATAATTTACCGGGGAACGAGCTAGTCCAAACAACCGAGAGATGGGGGGGAGGGAGCGGGGGGGGGGGGTATAATAATGACTCTATTGATGAACTAACATGACAAACCCCACAAATGAAATGGATCCCACAGCACAATCAAACAATGAGTCTCGTCCCATTATAAATAAACAGAATGCTTGCCAACGAAATTTCATTAAAAACACTTTACGTATGAGTTGGCGCCGTCAAAAAAAAAAAAAAAAAAAAAAGGGGGTGGGAAAAGAATTAAACTGTACTTTTTTATGCATTCACAAAATTGATGAAGTGCTTTTGTGCGAGGGAATAAAAAAGTCGAAGCACATATGTGGCATTTGAATATTATATGTAGTTACCAGTGGCGATCACGGTGCGGTTAGTGGGCAGTTCAAACGACATAAAAGGCTGAACAGTATCGTGATTATGGGTGATGGTGAGTAATGATGTTATGTGGTGGTGATAGTGGTACCACGATCGTGGTGTTTTTGGTGTTTGTGTTTTTTCTGATGGTGACGTTGAAGCTAAATGGTGATGATGGTGGTGGTGATATTGTGAGTGTGGTGTTAGGGATGGTGATGTTGAAGCTAAATGGTGTTGATGGTGATGTAGGTGATTGTTGAAGCTATTTGGTACGTAGTGATGATGGTGTTGGTGATTGTGTTTTTTGTGATGGTGATGTTGAAGCTAAATGATGATGATGTTGGTGGTGATGTAGGTGATTGTTGAAGCTATGTGGTACGTAGTGATGATGGTGTTGGTGATTGTGGTGTTTGTGATGGTGATGTTGAAGCTAAATGGTGATTATGGTTTTGGTGATGTAGGTGATTGTTGAAGTTATGGGGTACGTGGTGATAATGGTGATTATTGAAATTACTATACAATGTTGGTGATGGCTCGCTATCGCTCGCCAGGAAAATAACACCTAAATGATGCGAAAAGTCTTAATATTGACGAAGATATTGGGTGAAAGGTTTTAAAATCGCCAAACTAGTGGGCCAACATCAACAAATCTGAAAACTAACGGGGTTAAGGGAGCCCACCTCGCTCGTTTTCTCTTTCTCTCCCCATCTCTTTGGCTTGTATCCATTCGGCCCCATTCAGCCTACTGTTTTAGGACATCCAGGTGTCAAAATTTTCCTGGCGAGCGGTAGCAAGCCAGCATATATATTTTTTGTTTTGACAGCAAGCTAATTTGTACATTTTTCGATAGAAAATGTCTCCGGCGAAGCCGGATTTCTCCACACAATGCTGGCTCGCTATCGCTCGCTAGGATGAAATCGACACCTGGATGGGGATAAACGTCTTAAAACAGTTGGCTGAATGGGGCCGGATGGATACAAGCCAGAGAAAGAGAGAAAAGGAGAGAAAGATAAAAAAGACGGTGACCCCCCTTAAGCATTATGGAGAAGGGGGCCAGAAAACCAGCCATCTCCCCTTAAATCAGTAGTACACGAGGGCTTTTCATTCAATGTTATCCCCATTCATCACTGGTGTGGCAGATCAGGAAGTCAACTATTTAAAATATTTGTGTTGCTTAGGGGGGATGTTTTTTTTTCTTCTCTCCTCCTACCCCCCCCCCCCCCTTGCTTCCTTATGTGTTCAGATTATAAGAGTTCGACCCATTAGTTTGGTGATTTTAAGACCTTTCACCCCATTTTTGTTATTACCAATATGAAGACTTTTCGTGTCATTTAGGTGTCGATGTCTTCCTGGCGACCGATAGCGAGCCTGTAATTTAAGAGGAATCTGCCTATGGCCGGGACATATATACAGTATATCGACAAATGTACAAATGTGTCTTAAATGAGGGTCTGGGGGTGAGGGGGGTTATGCTTGATGGAGATCTAGGGAGAAAACTAAGTAAAACAAATAAAACAAATGAGCAGATAAATACTCACAAACCCCCTTAATGCAATCTAGTTTCCGCTACCATTGTTTAATATTCCAAATACGTTGCCAGTATGTTTATAATCAACAAAAAGGGACAATAAAGGCTCCCGTGTGAAACCCCATTTAGGCAATTTATAAGTCAGCCTGAATTCTTATCATGTCAGAACAAATAAACACACAGTAAACAACACCCTCATTCAAATTGCTTTTGACCAGTTTCTCTAAAAGTCGTATACTGTATATAATTTATAAAGAGGCTCCGTGACTTTTAACCCGTTCAGTACCGGTGACATCCTTTAAGTACCTTCTGGTAAATGATTAGACGATTTTATTCAGCTTAGGAAGGACTTCTAGCAATAATAAGGCTTCAAACTATCTCCCAACCCATTCAACAACCACACATCCTTCTAAAGCAGCTTATTATCGTGTAAATATAGCTAGAATAATACATAACACACGTCGCTGGTACTCAAAGTGTTAAATGTCTCTGTGCAAGTGGCTATCAGGATAATCAGTGGCTCTACTTTGTGGCTAATGACGCTAATGATTTATATTTGGAATGAACGGTTATCTATTGATTGGGGAATTAGATGCTCTTGTTGGAAGGCTATTCCGGTATTATATATATTGTAGTAATTGTTTGTAATGCTTTTTGACATGTTTATGCATTAATGAAGAGATCACTCATCACGAGGGAGGTGTTTCGGTATTCTAGATCCCCTTCTCCCTCATGTTTAGCCCCATTAGTTTTGAGATTTTAAGATTTTTTTTTTTTTTTTTTTTGTCTATGTGATTGAGGGAGGCAAAAGGCAGAATTGCCTATAGCGAGTGCGTCCCCCATAGTTACAAGAGTGACAGGGCCAAAATCAAGGGACGATCGAGCCAAAATGCCTGGAAGCACGGAGTTTGAAGCAATTTAAGTCATAGGAAGAGGGAAAGACTGATTCTGGGAGAGAGTTCCAGAGCTCAGCTGTTGACTAGAAGAAAGTTTGAGAGTAACGTTTCACTCTTGGGTTAGAGAGTTGCACAGAGTAGGGGTGGGATTGAGTTGCAAGACGGGTACCACGTGCCCTACGTAAAGTAGGTGGTTTGCACTGGGAAAGCTCTGAGGAACACTGATTATTATAGTAGCGATAGAATAGCGAGAGAGATGCAACATTGCGGCGGAGAGAGAGAGATTGCAGAGAGTTGGTGAGTGGACGGGAGTTAATGATACGAAAGGACCCATTACTTTGTCGATTATAAGAAGTTTTACTGTATTTATTTTGTCAATATAAAGACCTTTCGTACCATTTATTTTTTTTATTTTTTTTCTGGCGAGCGAAACCAAACCTGTAATTTTGGAGGAAACCGGCCATCGGCCGGGACAAAATGAACACATTAATCTCGAAAGGGGATCTTTAGAGTTGTCTTAAGCTTGACAGAGAGGCCTAGGAAGGAAATTAAGATGATAATAAATAATTTCATAAATAAATAAATAAATAAATAAAATAAATAAATAAATAAATAAATCAAATAAATAAATATATGAATAACACTTACCCCCTTATCTACTGCTTGTTCATGGCGATATAGAAGTAACTAGTGAACCTAGGTAGTGGTGTGGTACTTATGATGAAAAGTAGTATTTGCGAGGTGAAAATTTATCTTAAAATCAATGCAAATATGTTATAGTATTTAATTGGTTATTATTGCAACCAGGGATCCAATAAAATAAGATATGCAAGTACTACAAGTATCTCATTTCTGAAATAGTACTAGCCGTATAAATGGTATATATATTATTAGTTACACGTTAAATGAATACCCCAATCCCAATTGCTATCTATAATGACAACATATTAATCAGTTATATACGAGTGGATTACAAAGTGATACACGATTTGATGACATCATCATGGTAATTAATTTGTGGATGTAAATGCTGTGATATTGTGATTTGATAACAAATATTAATTTATATATGTAGAAGGTTAACCTTTTGTAGCTAAAATGTCCCATCAAAGCTGAATTAATGCATTTGACAAACGCATAATACTAATTAAAATAGGAATAACGCCGGATAAATATTAAAATATGAGATAGTTTATAAGGCATGACTTATATTATCCTTGACGTATTTTTGTAAAGTTACACCTTAGTTTGCAAAGTAGCATAAACTCTTATTATTATATGTATTATAAATATAAAGAAGGCAAAGGAGAGAAGAAAGCTGGATGTGATGGAGATGAGCTGCTTGAGGAGTATGTGTGGAGTTAATCATAGAGACAGATTGAGGAATGAAGAGATACATAGGAGAGTGGGGCAGCAAGAACGTTTGTCGGCCAGAGTGGACAGAAGGGTGCTGAGCTGGTATGGTCATGTTGAACGAATGGAAGATGAAAGGCTTACAAAGAGAATATGTGAGTCAGATACAAGGGGAGATAGAGGGGTAGGAAGACCCCCATTGAGATGAAGATACTGTGTAAGACAAGCTTTGGGTGATAAAGGAATGACTATAGATCAGGCAAGGACAGTGGTAATAAACAGGAATGAATGGAGAAAGTTTGTGAATAGATGAGTGAACATGTGGTCATTTGGGAGAAGAGGTCGAGCGCCAGTTGGACTAGATAATAATCCGTCAGGTGCCTGGCCCGGAGAGTCGGTATATATGAAGGGTGCGTCTGGAAGTGTGGTGGGCAGGCATGTGGTTTCGGCTCGCTGCATGTCTGCCTACTGAGACCGGAACCTCTCCGGGTGGTCGGGGGCTGGGGGAGTGCAAGAGGGACCTTGGTGATCCCTAGTCTCTATAGGTCTTCTCCTGGGTGACCTAGATGTGTGTGAATTTGTGTTTATTTTTGTGTGTTCATTGTTTTCTGTTATGTTGTGTTGTCCCTGTTCGGGCTCTGTCACGAGTCGGCCACCCCCAGAAAAAAAAGAAAAACTGGGGAATGGGCCTAAAGGGGCCTTCACACAGTCAGGAGTGCGAGCTAGTGGGAGTCTAACAGGAATCACTAGGAGTCGCTGGAGTCACTAAGAGTCATCGATTTCCACCGCGAGCGAGTGGGAGTCTAACAAAATTCACTAGGAGTCGCTAGAGTCACTAGGAGTCATCAATTTTCACCGCGAATAGGCCCACGAGTCCGAATTGTCCCCTACTCCTACTGGCTCTAGCTCGCACTCCTGACTGTATGATATACTCTTAAGTACATACATACATACATACATACACATATACATAATATTAACAAAACAGACTAGTATTAAGCTGCCTACTCTTTAGGTAATCTTAACTATATAATGTACACAGCCACTAGTTTCACAAACGCAAATAAAGACTGTTAGAACATTTTTAAGCTTATTAAATTTAGAATATGAAGGTATAAACAAAATTATATAACAGGAAGAGTATTTGATATTACTATAAAGGGTCGCTTTCAGACCGGTAACTCAAAAAAATATTAAAAATATACATATATATATATATATTGTCGTGTATGAACTCCCTGTGAATTAATGTGTGTGATTGAACAGGTACAGTCCTGTAAAGTGAGAAGTGATACACTTTTAGTTGAATGAATCGGACACGCCGATCATATATTTTAAAACACTTGCATGAACCACATTCGGTGAGCCAGTGTTTTTCCCCAATTAATATTCACTGCCTCACGTTTTTCCTAAAGGAGTGTGCAGGTATTATTACAGGCAATTGTACAACCAGGACCTTAACCCGAGACAATATTTTGTGTAGTTCTTGCTGTATTCAACTACCATCACAGTTTAATGTATACTACTAACCCTTTTTGTATTTAGACACCATATCCCGCTACATTCAAGCTATCATTAGTCGATTGTAGTCGGCTTTGAAAGACCGTGTACAACTAAACCAACTAATTTATATCTCAATAAACTGTGACGCTTCTGCATAGTAGCCACGTGCGGGCATGCGCGCGCGTCGGCTGCCCAGCCGTTTAGAAACCTGCTGGTGGCAGCCGGCCGGCCGGCTTTTCCTTAGTATATATCCTACGACAATGTAACTAATGTCTGGGATAGTCTTATGTTGTTTCACAGCATGTAGCTGCCCTTATTCTTAACCAACGCATCTTAGTATATTTTATTCTCGATAGTTGATAGTTTCATTATAATACAGAAGATGTAAGTCTAGTGAGAGTGGGAGGAGACGAGCGGGAGAGAGAGACCGGCTGGGGGACGTTGCTTCGCGCGGAGAGTCTAGCTTGGGACGAGCCTGATGTTGCCATATGCATTTGATTGCAACGTTAGGCTTAGTTTCGACTCACGCACGGGGTAGACGATTTTGACCCGGCAACTGTGTTGAGTGCTGCCAAGCCTGGGGATGTATTCTGCATGCCTAGGGCGGGGTCCAGACAGATTTAAGACTCAGAGCTCACCTCACTGTCGTACCCTTCGGACCCCCTTGATATCTATCCCTCTCAACCCCACTTAGAAACTTTCTCTTTTACTTTGTATACCTTCTTTCCACTACTTCACCAATCTATTTAATTATCCCATCCCCTTGATAGACCTTATATCTATTATTGTATTAACGACAAGCTCTCAGATAACTAGATAGGATATTGGGCCTTATGCAGAGATGTAATTGTTAATGAGACCTAGGAAGCTTTTTTGTTGTCTCATATTTGGTGGTTTCATGCTTGCTAGTGTGTTCTTGTGTCAGGTTAGCAGGGGCTAGACCGGAGGGGGGGCTTTTTGCGATCCTTTAAGTAAAGTCTGCTGGTGCGAGTCCTGTGGACCCGCACGACTTTACTAGGATACCCGTGGGAGTCTGGGGGCATTTTCTTGTCTGTGTCCCTGTGTGTCTAGTGTTGTGTTGTGTGAGGGCCCTTGCCTAGTCCACTCAGCACTGCGCTAGCACGTCTTGCTTTTGTTTTAGGGTCGCCAGGAGAGAGTCAGATACTTGGAATCTGAGTCTCTCAAGAGAGCACCCTTTCAATTAGAATAATTTGGCGCACAGACCTGGGAACGTCCCTAGGCTAGAGCAGGTGGCTCAGCCCGGGTATCCGAAGCCTATATCCTTCCGGCTAGACCTCTGCCACCTGGCAGATTAACAGCTAGGGGTTTATGATCTCTGTATGCTTGTTATTGTGCCACAGTTTACCGTTTTTGTGAGCATTGTGAGTCAGGGTGTGGCTTAGAGACTCTGTCCGAGCAGGCTTGCCTGACTAAGAGTGAGAAGCACACCTGTATGTGGTTATGTTGCGAGTTGCTGCCTTTATTTAATTATACCTATGCCATTATACACTGTATGGCCTATCACTAGTATTTATTCCTGCTTATGAGTTAAGAGTTCTCTAAATCCGTAACATACTTTCTTTGCTAAGCATCAGATCCTACAGTAGCCGCATGCAGTTTAGAAACCCGCATCTTGTCTACCGGTACGATGTTTTGAGGACTGTTTGCTTTCACCTTCTTTCACGCAGGGGTGATTAGTTGTATGAATTAACGTAACGTTAAATGTACTTTCTTCTAGTTTGTTATTAAATTGTTTCTGCAATTTAATTCCGTCATCTATCTTTTCCTTGAAGCTTTAAGTCAACTTAATTGTGTGATATTATATATAGCCTGCTTGACTATCAGCAGTCTATAGTGCGTGCACCCTGTAACCGAGTCATAGGATACCTCGTTGTCCAGGCAGGACTCTTGACGGTTTAGGGTGGTTTGTTGCCTGGGTTTATAGATAAGGGTTGGATCTAGCGTTTTCCGTTGTTGCTTGGTGCCGCATACCTAGTCCAATAGAAAGAGACCAGTGTTTATATATCCCAGGACGTAACAAATGGCGACCTTGCATAGGATTTACTGAACAGAGGAATATAGTGGTCATTTGTTTTGAGATTCCTTATGATTAGAGGAATACAGTGGACATAGAGTTTTTTTTTGGAGCAACCAATATAACACATTAAAGACTTTAAATAACATTAGTATATACATACTTGCATAGGAGATAAGGCACATTCTATAACCGTGATAATTACTGCAGTACACAAACATGTATAATACATCAGAACACAGTGATGGGTCAGGTCACGATACGGGCTCGGAGGGAGAAAGACCTGTGGAGTGGCTAGTCGATAGCGAGGAGGGTGCTAGAAGATTTTTAGAGGTGCCCCTTACCGCTGCCAGGGTGTTGAAGCTGAATAAGTATGGCTTGAAGTGTGTGGCAGGTCTTCAGGGTCACCAGGGTTTAAGTGGCATGAGGAAAGATCAGCTGAGGACTTTGATATTGGGTTTAGAAGGGAGAGACCTGGGTGGAGAGGCGACTGGGGGCCCCGGTCCCCAGCCCCCCCTCCACTCTACCCCCGTATCAAACGTCAGGGTGCCTGAATTTAGTACATACCCCCAAGTTGATGGTCAATGGCAGCGTGGAATTCAATCACAGGGACCCTCTCCATTAAATGCACCTTCCCCTCCTCAAGGGTTGACTCCAGATTTGTTGTTTCGGCTTGAGATGGCCAAGGTTGAGGCCGCCGAAAGACAGGTTAGTGTGCAGGCTGAGGTTGCTAGAGCTCAGGCTGAGGTTTCTATACGAAAGGCTGAACTGCAGGCAGAGTCTACTAGGTATCGGGCTGACAGGGAGCTGGAGAGATCTCGAGTGGAGGTAACAGGGCGAAATATTGGGGGAGGTAACAGACATCGGGACCAATCATTGTCGCACCTGCTTAAACTAGTTCCTGTGTTCGATGAATTAGGTGTGGCTGAGTTTTTTATGCGATTTGAGAAGTGTCAGGAACACCAGTGGCCTCAGGAAAAGTGGGCAGCATTAGTTTCATCAAGACTCCTAGGAAAGGGGCTAAAAGCGTATGATGCACTACCTTTAGAGTCCTGTGTAGTTTATGATGAGCTAAAGAAGGCTGTGCTACGGGCCTATGAGTTACAACCAGAAACATACCGCTTGAAGTTTCGGGGTGTTACTAAGGGCAAGGATAGTACCTTCCTAGAACACGCCCGGGACTTGTCTGATGCACTACGACATTGGCTGCGTTCTGAGAGGGCAGCTACTTTTGAGGAGTTGAGTGAGCTGGTTCTCTTGGAGCAGTTCTTTAAGTGCACAGGCGGGGACTTAACATTAAATATAAAGGAAAACAATCCTAGAACTCTCCAGGAGGCAGCAGAAATGGCTGACCTCCGACTGTCATTAATTCGAGGGTACGGAGCAGCAGCTAGGAGTGAGTCGGGTGCAAAGGATCGTACAACTCCCCCTCCCAAGAATTTTGATACACATAAATACACAAAACCATCTAGCACTGACAATAAAACTGAACATAAACCAAATACCGTCCCGTATAAGAAGTCTAATGGTACCTCCCACTCCCAAGGGAAACCAAAGAGTAAAGAGTGCTTTGCATGTCACAAGGAGGGTCACTTTGCAAATGCTTGTCCGAACAAGCCACCAAACAAGGTTGTGTCATTGGCCCGCAGCATAGGGGTGTCGCCTATATCTTCTGAGTTTGCCAAGGGTAGTTCGTCAGAGGTTGGGACACAGCCTGTGTTCAAGAGTCCGGAAGGCTCGAACCCTGTCCGCGACGTCTTTGGGGGTCATAGAGGGCATGGTTTTGTGAGGTGGGCTGGCGAAAGGCGAGGAGTTAAGCTATTGCGTGATACGGGGGCTTCTCAGACCTTGTTAAAGAACTTTACTGGTAGGCCGATTAACGCTGCTCGGGTGGTGGTAGTTCAGGGGATCAATGCTACGAAGTCCTACCCGCTGGTGCGGATGGAGCTGGAGGTGGGTGGTGTGGCGAAGGAGCTGGATGTAGGAATTGTAGAGAACTTGCCTGTTGGGGGCGTCGACCTCCTCCTCGGCAATGACTTTGCGGTGCCTGCTTCTAAGGTTTCACCCTTGGTCGTTGCCGAGAAGGCGGCCGACGTTAGTAGGGAGGAACAGGAGTGGGTTGAGAAGTGTAGCGTACAACAAGTGTGTTGTGATGCGTTCTCAGACATCCGGAGCCTTGCAGCCACCACCTCAGTCTATCATACCGTGGAGGAAAGGTCACAAGAAAACGGGAAGTGTTGGTCAATTGGAGAGTTTTGAGCCGGCAGTGTTTCTTTGTGACTCATTATTGGCACCTATGTTAGAGTCTGGAGAGGCCCCGGGGCTTGTCACCGCTAGTGCATGTGCAGGGCAGGAAGAGACTCTGCGACAGCATCGTTATGCGCAGCGTGAGGAAAGAATGGCTCAGCGGGACATTGGAGGTGGAAATAAATTATTTAAGATGAACTTGGATAATCTCGCTCCTGCTGATATATGTTCCTTGCAGCTGGAAGATCCTGAAGTCAGGGCGTGTGGTAATGGTGCTGTCGAACTGGAGAGCGATGGGGATGCGCAGCCTGGTGATTTTTTCTTGTCCGAGGGGATCTTGTATCGGAGACATCAGGATCCCAAGAAAAAGTGGGATGGCGGGTCAGGATTAGTGGACCAGCTAGTAGTACCGAGGGTGTGCCGTGAGAGCTTATTGAGATTAGCTCATGATGTGCCTTTGGCAGGGCACCTGGGGGCACGTAAGATGGAGGCAGCTCTGAGCAAGCTTTTCAGGTGGCCTGGGTTAAAGGCGAGTGTCGTGTCATGGGTGTCACAGTGTCACACTTGTCAAGTGGTTGGGAAACCCAATCAGGTCATCCCGAGAGCCCCGTTACAACCCATCCCTGTCATTGGGCCGCCCTTCAACATAGTAGTTATCGATATGGTTGGCCCATTGCCCCCCACTAGTGCCGGCAATAAATTTTTACTAACTGTAATGGATGTAGCAACACGGTATCCAGATGCTTACCCCATGCGCAACGGGATGGCTAAGACTGTTGTCAAAAACCTACTTGTCTATTTCTCTCGTTATAGCTACCCTCAGGAGATCCAGTCTGATCAGGGATCCAATTTTACTTCTGCTCTGTTTAAGCAGACCATGCAGCAACATGGGATAGTGTCTGTGGTGTCATCTGCCTACCATCCCGAGAGTCAGGGAGTTTTGGAAAGGTGGCACTCGACTCTCAAGAGTATGTTGCGGTGTTATTGCATGGAAAATGGGAAGGACTGGGATCTAGGTCTCCCATACGTTTTATTTGCTGCGAGAGAAGTACCTAGGGAGAGCTTGGGATTTAGCCCGAACGAGTTGGTTTTTGGACACAGGGTCAGGGGGCCCCTCCACATAGTCAAGGAGATCTGGGAGGGAGTCACAAAGTCATGCTCGCTTCTAAAGTATGTAGTTGAAAGCCGTGAGAGAATGCTAAAGAGCTTGGAGGTAGCAGGTCGGAACCTTAAGAGTTCACAAGCTCAGATGAAGGACAGATACGACCAGAAGGTGAAGCTGAGGGAGTTTGAAGTAGATCAGGAGGTACTGATACTACTGCCTCTGGTGGGACACCCCTTGTCTGCCAAGTATTCTGGTCCGTATCGGGTTGTAAGGAAGGTTTCTGATCTCGACTAATTAGTAGCTACTCCTGATCGTAAGAAAAAGAACCAACTTTGCCATGTAAATCTGATGAAAGAGTATGTGAGGCACCCCTCCGAGCCTCTCACTGTCCCGGTGTTGATCTGCAGCGATCGTGGTGGAGAAGGAGGAAGGGACAGTCAAGCTGCGGGGGAGGATAATTGGGATTGTCATGTTTCCGCGGATCAGTGGGCGGGGAATTCTAGACAAGTGGCTCACGAGTTGATATTGCACCTGCCTGAGCAACAGCGTGTAGCTGTGCAGCACTTGTTTGATTCAAACCCAGCTGTTTTCGCGGAGCATCCTGGCCTCACTACTCAAGCGGTGCACGATGTCGATGTTGGGGACCACCCACCCTTTAAATCAGTGCCATACCATGTTCCCCCTATTAAATTACCAGCACTTAGGGAAGAGCTGGATTATATGCTGAAACGTGGGCTGATTTCTGAGGGTGCAGTAAGGTGGACTTCCCCCGTCACACTGCAGCCCAAACCAGATGGCAAGGTGCGGTTTTGTATAGATTTCCGCAGGTTGAATGGTTTAACCCCTACAAATGCCTACCCTCTCCCTCGCGTGGACGACAGTGTGGATAAGATAGGAAAAGCCAAGTTCCTCACTAAGATAGACCTTGTTAAGGGTTATTGGCAAGTGCCCTTGTCTGAGCGAGCGCGAGAGGTGTGTGGGTTTGTGGTGGACGGTGCCACATATCGTTGCCATGTTATGCCATACGGGCTGAAAAATGCCCCTGCAACGTTTCAGAAATTAATGAACGACATTGTAGCTGACATTCCCAACTGTACGGTGTACCTAGATGATGTCATAATATACAACGAGGATTTTAACAGTCACTGTGCTCACATCGGACAGCTTTTTAATAAACTGAATGAAGCAGGTTTGGTGGTAAACCTGGGTAAGTGCGATTTTGTCAAAGCCACAGTTTTGTACCTGGGGTTCGAGGTGGGGATGGGTCAGGTGTGCCCTCCACAGACAAAGATCAAAGCCATCGATCAGTTTCCCCAGCCTACGACTAAGAAACAAATCATGCGGTTTCTATGTATGATAGGCTATTATCGTCGCTTCATCAAAGGCTATTCGACTGTACTTGCACCTTTAACTGACTTATTATCTAAGGACAAGAAGTTCCGGTGGTCTCCTGAGTGTGCAGAGGCGTTTTCCTTGGTGAAACACCTGTTATGTACCCACCCCATACTCAGGGCCCCGGACTTCAGCAGACCTTTTCAGCTGGCGACTCCAGTGGCGTAGGGGCTGGGGCTGTCTTGTTACAGACAGATGATGAAGGTATCGAACATCCAGTGAGTTTTTACAGTAAAAAATTCAATAGTGCACAAAGGAATTACTCTGTAATTGAAAAAGAACTCCTGGCGATAGTGCTGGCGCTCAGGCACTTCGATGTATATGTTCCTGCTTTCGGACCAGTCGTAGTGGTTTATACCGATCATCACCCTCTGAAATTCTTGAATCAGTTTCATAACCGGAATATGAGGCTGACCAGGTGGTCACTCATGCTTCAGGAGTATAATCTGGACATACGCCATATTGCCGGTTCTGATAACGTGATAGCGGATTGTCTATCAAGGGTGGATGATGTTGGTTAGACTGCCACAGAATTGAGGGTTGAGTGTGGAGGAAAATAGGCTGTCACTGGAGTTCAGCCGAAAAAAACAAATTAAACATAAGCAAAAACCTTATAAAAACTCTTTATTTTTATAACGTGTAGAATTTTGTATAAGATGTTGTAGCAGTATCTAAGTTGAATGTTTTCGCTTATTGTCGCTAAGTTAGTTGACCTTGCTCGGTGGAGCACAACAGTCTTTATTTTGTTTATATATAGTGCCTTGTGTCGCAACAGTGTGTGGTACTATGAGAAGCTTTCTGTTAGATATGAAGAACTTAGTCAAGGGTCTTATATCTTGGGGGAAGTGTGACGCTTCTGCATAGTAGCCACGTGCGGGCATGCGCGCTCGTCGGCTGACCAGCCGTTTAGAAACCGGCTGGTGGCAGCCAGCCGGCAGGCTTTTCCTTAGTATATATCCTACGACATTGTAACTAATGTCTGGGATGTTCTTATGTTGTTTCACAGCTTGTAGCTGCCCTTATTCTTAACCAACGCATCTTAGTATATTTTATTCTCGATAGTTGATTGTTTCATTATAATATATAAGATGTAAGTCTGGAGAGTGAGCAGAGCGAGTTCTTTGACCTGAATGTTGGTTTGAAACAGGGGTGTGTGATGTCCCCGTGGTTGTTTACTGTATATGGATGGAGTTATGAAAGAAATACTATCAAGAGCAGTGGATGTTGGTGTATCGCTGAAAAGGGAGGGAATTGAGTGGAAGCTACCTATACTGCTGTTTGCGGATGATACAGTTCTGATGAGTGATAATGAATGGGAGTTGCAGGGTCTGGTAAATGAGTTTGGAACAGTGTGCGAAAAACGGAATGTGTAGGCAAATACGGGATGGAGCAAGGTTATGGTCTTCGAAAGTGGTGAAGTCACATTAGGTGAACGGTCAGCTATGGAGATCGTCAACTCTTTTAAGTATCTGGGCAGTGTGTTGAGTAAAAGATGGAACTATGGATGAAGAGGTGTGGGAGAGGGTACAACAGGGGAAGAGGGTTGTAGGAACGCTAAAAGCAGTAACAAGAAATAGGGTGGTCAGTATGGAAGTGAAGAAGTCCTTGCATGACAGTGTGGTAATCCCGACTGACTTACGGAAGCGAAGCATGGACGTTGGTTGAGAGACTCAGACCAAGAGTGAGAGCAGTGGGAATGAATTACTTATGGAGTGCGTGCGGATTACATGGAGGATAGACAGACTAATGAGGAAGTAAGAGAGGAGGTGTGGTGTGGAGGTAGATGTGCTGGAAAGTGTGAAAAGGAACAACTTGAGATGGTTCGGCCATATGGAACGTATAGAAAGCGAGAGAATGACTAAGAGGGTGTACGAGAGCGAGGTGGAGGGACAGAGAGGGAGAGGTAGACCGAATATGAGGTGGAAGGATGGAGTGAGGAACTACATGAACGAAGGCGGTGCTGGTTGGGGGGAGGGGCATCGGCTGACTGGGGACAGAGGTGCATGGGGGCGGTTCGTTCGTGGCCACCCCTTCGGGGATCACGGCGTCAGGCAATAGATAGATAGATAGATAGAAGTCTAGTGAGAGTGGGAGGAGACGAGCGGGAGAGAGAGACCGGCTGGGGGACGTTGCTTCGCGCGGAGAGTCCAGCTTGGGACGAGCCTGATGTTGCCATATGCATTTGATTGCAACGTTAGGCTTAGTTTCGACTCACGCACGGGGTAGACGATTTTGACCCGGCAACTGTGTTGAGTGTTGCCAAGCCTGGGGATGTATTCTACATGCCTAGGGCGGGGTCCAGACAGATTCAAGACTCAAGAGCTCACCTCACTGTCGTACCCTTCGGACCCCCTTGATATCTATCCCTCTCAACCCCACTTAGAAACTTTCTCGCTTACTTTGTATACCTTCTTTCCACTACTTCACCAATCTATTTAATTATCCCATCCCCTTGATAGACCTTATATCTATTATTGTATTAACGACGAGCTCTCAGATGACTAGATAGGATTTTGGGCCTTATGCAGAGATGTAATTGTTAATGAGACCTAGGAAGCTTTTTTGTTGTCTCATATTTGGTGGTTTCATGCTTGCTAGTGTGTTCTTGTGTCAGGTTAGCAGGGGCTAGACCGGAGGGGGGGGCTTTTTGCGATCCTTTAAGTAAAGTCTGCTGGTGCGAGTCCTGTGGACCCGCACGACTGTACTAGGATACCCGTGGGAGTCTGGGGGCATTTTCTTGTCTGTGTCCCTGTGTGTCTAGTGTTGTGTTGTGTGAGGGCCCTTGCCTAGTCCACTCAGCACTGCGCTAGCACGTCTTGCTTTTGTTTTAGGGTCGCCAGGAGAGAGTCAGATACTTGGGATCTGAGTCTCTCAAGAGAGCACCCTTTCAATTAGAGTAATTTGGCGCACAGACCTGGGAACGTCCCTAGGCTAGAGCAGGTGGCTCAGCCCGGGGTATATGAAGCGTATATCCTTCCGGCTAGACCTCTGCCACCTGGCAGATTAACAGCTAGGGGTTTATGATCTCTGTATGCTTGTTATTGTGCCACAGTTTACCGTTTTTGTGATCATTGTGAGTCAGGGTGTGGCTTAGAGACTCTGTCCGAGCAGGCTTGCCTGACTAAGAGTGAGAAGCACACCTGTATGTGGTTATGTTGCGAGTTGCTGCCTTTATTTAATTATACCTATGCCATTATACACTGTATGGCCTATCACTAGTATTTATTCCTGCTTATGAGTTAAGAGTTCTCTAAATCCGTAACGTACTTTCTTTGCTAAACATCAGATCCTACAGTAGCCGCATGTAGTTTAGAAACCCGCATCTTGTCTACCGGTACGATGTTTTGAGGACTGTTTGCTTTCACCTTCTTTCACGCAGGGGTGATTAGTTGTATTAATTAACGTAACGTTAAATGTACTTTCTTCTAGTTTGTTATTAAATTGTTTCTGCAATTTAATTCCGTCATCTATCTTTTCCTTGAAGCTTTAAGTCAACTTAATTGTGTGATCTTTTATATAGCCTGCTTGACTATCAGCAGTCTATAGTGCGTGCACCCTGTAACCGAGTCATAGGATACCTCGTTGTCCAGGCAGGACTCTTGACGGTTTAGGGTGGTTTGTTGCCTGGGTTTATAGATAAGGGTTGGATCTAGCGTTTTCCGTTGTTGCTTGTTGCCGCATACCTAGTCCAATAGAAAGAGCCCAGTGTTTATATATCCCAGGACGTAACAACACCCACTGACTTCCAAAATTTCATTCGAAACTAAATATTATCGTCTCCTGCCACATAAAGGAATAAATGCGTCCTGAAACATTGAAGGGGTTAATGAAACTAAATAATCATTGGCCCCAAAAACAACATTATTATAATACGGTAGACTGATAAGTTAACCTCCAAAATACATAATACACCTGTGAGAATATTACACTCTGTACAGTCACTCATAAAAGATCGTGGACCTCACCTGTTTATAATTATTATGGATATATATCACTGGAAGCGTGTATATGTTATATATTTGTTCTGTACATCAACAACAAAACAATATAGCCTATACTATTTATTGAAAAGTAAGTTCCACCCCAAAATAAATCCAGATAGTTATAATTGCATAAAGAAATACATAAGGGGTCCATGGATTTTAATAAGTGACTGTATCTATTTTAAACACTTGTCTCAGATTCAGGTCTTGCCAATTGTACAGTTGGCCACATGAAGTTGCTTCCACACCGTGCTTTTATATATGAAGGGAGCATACACTTAAACATTACCACCTAATTGTATCAAAATGATACACTTTAGGAATGTTTTAATCATTCACGTGGTCTAATTTGAATAGATATAACGAGTAGCACGTTGTTTATGTACTATTCTATTTGCAATTAAGTGTTCCCATTTGTACAAGTATATTTCGAGACACTTGCAACAATAACTTGCTCTGAAACCGTTAAGGGGAGGTTCTTGATTTCTGATCCACTTTCTCCTTCATGTTTAGTACCAATAGTATTGAGATTTTTAGACGTTCACCCACTTACAGTAGTTTAGCGATTTTAAGACCTCACGCCCCCCTTTTTTTGTTATCAATAATTAGACCTTTCGTGCCATTTATAGTAGGTGTCGATTTATTCCGGCCGGCGATAGTGAGCCTATAATTTAGGAAGAAACGGCCTTCGGCCGGAATTTTCTCCTACCGAATAATATAGACATATCTCGAAGTGGGGTCTTGGGTGCATTTCTTTTTCTAAGCTTGACATTGATCTAAGATGCAAACTACACCTCTCCCCCCTTCATTTAATTGGTCTTATTATTTAACTACTGCTTAAGAGCATACACTGCTTATTCAATCATGCATGGAAAATAATGTGGCCTACTGTACAGTCGTGGTCAAGAGTGCTTCAAGTTTGAACACTTACTAATGATATAAACAAGATGAACATTAACTAAAGAATCCCAGTAATGTGTTCTGAGTGACTCGCGCAGTTTCCCAAAATAGTTCGCCCGTGTATCATAATTACCACTTCGTAAATTGTCCATAAATTGCTGGCCACGACTGTACCTTCGAGTCGCCGCTCCCTGGTGATCCTCTAGGCTATGTGCTAATCAAATAATGGTGGACTGGGAGATTATGTGCTGATTAATTAACAGGGAGCCGCTGATTACTAATTCTGAAAGTAAGTGTTATGGAGGCAATCGACGCGTGGATTGACTCTTTTGGACGTTCATGTTCGTGTCGTGTTACTATTTATTGTTATTATTCAGGTACAATTCAGTATTAATATTTTCTTCGCCTATTTTGCACTATATAATTATATTTATTTACTTTACAATCTCCATATAAATATTGCTTTATTATTACTAAGTATATATTTGTTGTTTCATATATATATATATATACAGTATATATATATATATATATATATATATATATATATATATAATGTATGTGTGTGTGTTTAGTAACATATTTAGTATTAACATATTCTTAATTAGCTTATGAATTACGTCTAATAGTGAAGTGGCTAACTCTAATTGACTAATTCTTGCAGTGAAAAGACGACACGTAACTCTTTCTTTACCAACAATACTCAGAATCACTTTGATGAAAAGAGAATCGTAATCTTAGGAATGTGTGGAAGCATAGCTCAACATGTCTATACCGAAATAATTTAAGTATTCAAGTGAGTCATCAATTCTACACGTAATGTTTGAATCAGTACATGTACTGCTGCCAACAGAGTTAACTGTTACAAACATTATTTTGTATTAATGTATATATATACTGAGGCACATACCCCATAGGTCGGGGTGGCCGACTCGAGACAGAGCCCGAACAGAAAAAGCATTTAAAGTTTCAATTCTTAGGGTCCAAGGCCACTTTTTCGTTCCCTCGCCCCTTACTCTGTCTCGTCTAGTAAATGTATTTGCAATGGGAGGATGATTCCTAGCCCCCTGCGCCCAGAAGGATAAGTAGGACGGTAAAAGAGACAGACAGAAACGGCTAAGGTTGAGCAGAGGATATCAAACCTCAGTCTGGATAGGACCAGCCCTCACATGAATTTGATTATTATTTTTCCTTACATGTTTGCATATATACAGGGTGTCCCGAAAAAGACGTGCTAAACTTCACGCTTAGGGTTGGACAAATATGTTAAGCATAAAATGTTATATAAGCAAAATTCAAAATTTTACTCTTTACAGAGATATTGCCTGTTGAAAATGGCATTTTCTTAAGAATTTTCCCATAAGGCTGGCCTAAAGCCTCTTTCACACATACACGATCCGGGGCCCGATTTGGCCCGAGGTAAATAACATGGTACATTGGCAAAGATAGAGACGACAAAGACACGTAGGTGACACGTCAACAGCACAATGAGGCCGAACGAATTACAAGTGCCACACGAGTACGGGACGTCATAGTCGGTAGGATCAAAAGTACGTTCATATCCAGTAGCCGACTGGGCACTATGGGAACCCAATGAGGGCTGACGGTGGTATGATGGTGACACGTGGCCGACCCGACGAGGACGACGCCACAACGACAGGTGGCCTGACAGACATAATTTCATATAAAAGGGAGCGGATATAGGATTTGCACGCCACTCTACACACATCCCCACCCAAGGCTAACCGTCACCACTCGCCCTACACCTGACCATGGATAAGCTCGAGGTCCTGCAGCTGCAGGTTGATCATGCAGCACACCAGGCCAGACTCATTGTACAGTTGTACATGGCTTTGCAGGGTGCCAACATGATGCCAGTACAAACCACAAAACGAAGAAGACAAATTTGGAGCAGGAAGTGGCTGTTGAGGCGAGGCATGTATGGGCACTACGACAACCTGATGAAGGAGTTGGCCCTTGAAGATGCTCCATCCTACAAGAACTACCTGCGGGTCAGCAAAAAACATGTTCAGAGAGCTGCTGGAACATGTCGGCCCTCTGGTGGAAAAACAGGACACGTTCTAGAGGAAAGCCATTCCACCTGGTATGCGCCTCGCTATCACCGTACGTTACTTGGCTACAGGTGAGTCATACAAATTGTTATCGTATGGTTTCAGGGTGGTGCATAGCACCATCTCCCTCATCATCCTGGCCACCTGTGAGGCCATCTACGCCGCCTACAAAGAGGAGGTTTTTATCGTGCCGCAAGACTCCAGCGGAGTATAGGGTGGTTGCTGACTTCTTCTCCAAGAGGTACAACTTTCACCATCCTGTAGGGACACTGGATGAGAAGCATGTTGCCATCAGGTGTCCCCTGAATGGAGGTTCCCATTACTACAATTACAAGGGCTTCCAATCCATTGTCCTCGTGTCCTTCGTCAATGCAGAATACTAGTTTCTGTATGTTGATGTGGGTGCACACGGATGCTCGTCTGATGGGGGAATCTTTGCAGCAACACCAATCAAAGAGGCACTGGAGACGGGTCGCCTTGGCCTCCCACCATCAGAGTCCCTTCCTAATGCCCTAGTACATCACTGAGGACGACACCTTTCCCATGAGGACATAGATGATAAAGCCCTTCCCCCAGTGCAACCTGGCGAGGGCAGAGCATTTTTTGAACTACAATTTGTCCAGTGCACTTCGGGTGATGGAGAATGCCTTCAGTATCGTTGCTAACAGGTATGCAATACGTTGTATGTGAGGCCTATATCACTAATTGTGTATAGTCACTAAAGGTGGTGTTATTAAGCTAAAACTATTAATATGTACTTCATTTGCCACTACTTCTCATACATGTAAGTGGTTTTCCTCTGTAAATAAGTTAACTAATTTTACCAACCCAGATTCCGTTGCCTCCTCACCACCATCCCTCTCCATCCCAAATACGTGGACTTCGGGTGGTGGAGAATGCCTTCAGTATCGTTGCTAACAGGTATGTAATACATTGTATGTGAGGCCTATATCACTAATTGTGTATAGTCACTAAAGGTGGTGTTATTAACCCTTCCTACCCGGGCTGCCTTAGGTAAGGACAGCGCGGCTGATGGGCCGCTACAGCCTACCCGGTATGCCTTACCTAAGGCATTTGCTTGAAAGCGTGCTTTAAATTTCGCGCGGACAAATTTTACTTTGCGGGGGTGACCGCAGCGCCACCAAGCCTCAACTACCACGCTTATCAGTTCCTACGTTGCCGCCATTGCGAGCTACAGCAAAAAAATGAATTCCGACGCGTCCGATACTGTGCAATCTCCCGCGCGTCCCAGTGCTACCCCGCTTGCAACATCTACGCCTCTGCCAATCGAGAAGAAAAAGAAACTAAGGAAAGTGAAACGTTTCCTAAGTGATAGTGCAATACAACGTGAACTTTTCAACCAGGATTTGAGCAGTGGTGAAAGCTCTGTGGACAAAAACCTCTATATTCAGAGTAGAAGTGGGAGCGAAATTGACGATTTTGTGGCATTTGGTGCTGATGACAATGTTGATTTATTTGAGGGGGGTGATAGTAGTGATGATCCTGATGTGGAAGTGGTGGAGGAAGGTGCTATTGAAGTACCAAGTGTGCTAGAGCCAACCCCTTCGCCTAGTTTCGTAGGTCAGGGTAGGCCTAGGCCTAGGCCTAGCCCTAGCCCTAGCCCTACGCCAGGACCTTCCCCTTTGCCTGCCCGTATGCCCTTGAAAGTTGGTAAATACTTCTATAAACAGTCTTTAGTGAAAAGTGCAGCCAAGAAAGCACGCAGGGAGGCAGAAAAAGTGAGGGAAGGCGTAGATAGTGAGAGTGACGCCGACCCAGGCCTAGCAACCACCCGCATTCCTTTGTCCCGACGCCTTGACCCGGGACGCCGAGAGGGCCACCCACAGCCCTCGGCTTCATCTGTCCCTCAGGATGACCAAAGGGCCTCTACAAGTGCGCCATTGGCCTCCCACAGTGTGTCACCACAGGCCCCGCATCGTAGGTCCTTATTTCCTGCGGAAAAGTCCACGGCTAGCCGCAAAAGGAGCCCAACTCCCGAGGCCGAGGCTCCCATTGCTCAACCTCCCGCAGCCCCACGCCACTGACGCCCGGTCTATTCTTCACCAGAGTTGTCTCCTGAAGAGGATGCTGACGACCCCAACATTGCCCCAGATGACCTGACGTCGCCTGAGGAAGAGGAAGAGGAAGAGGAAGAGGAAGAGGAAGAGGGAGTCCCGACAAGAAGAGTCAAAGGACCTCGAGGTCGTGGACGTGGTCATCCTGCCGATTCCGCTGCCCCTGGGCCTGGGCCTGGGCGTGGGCGTGCAGGGCGTCCGCCTGGGCATCCGCGTGGCCAAGGGCGTGTGCCAGGGCGTCCAGGGCGTGTGCCTGCTGCAGCTTCACGTCCTCGTCCTCGAGCTGCTGAAATGTTTGTGTGGTCAGATGGGGCGGATTTTGTGCCAGATTTTTCTGCCTTTGACGAGGTACAACAGGGTTCTCGGGTGTCACCAGCATATCCCTGTGGCCCAAATGCCACCCCCAGTGAACTTTTCTGTGGCTTCTACGACAATGAAGTCATGGAATACCTTGTCAAAGAGACAAATAACCACCAGGCTATCTGTTCAAACTTTCTTGGCAGGAAGACCAGTGCCAAGATGGTGGCATGGAGAGCTCTCACTGTGGCAGAATTATATGTGTTCTTGGCACTCACAATGCTGATGACACACATAAAGAAGCACGTTCTGGCAGACTACTGGATAACTGGCGACCTCACAACGACTCCAGCATTTGGCAAATTCATGTCAAGGGATAGGTACTTCGACATCCTCTCATATTTCCACCTGACAAATACCATGCATGTCCACGAGCCCGACACACTCTGGAAGATCAGGCAACTGTATGACATGATACGTCATCGGTTTTCCACCTACCTGATTCCATTTCAGAAGCTGTGCATCGACGAGTCTCTGGTCCTGTTCCGTGGTAGGTTGCACTTCCGACAGTATATCCCGTCAAAGAGACACCGCTTCGGCATCAAGCTCTTCGTCCTCTGCGACTGCAAGACGGGATATGTGCTCGACTTTATAGTCTACAGCGGCACGAGTGGTGAGGTGGAGATTGACCCCCTCATTGGTTTTGGCGGCGCTGTGGTAAAGAGGATGATGGAGAGGTACTTCCATGACAACCACGTCCTCTATACCGACAATTATTACACGTCGCCTATCCTCGCCAAGTACCTCCATGACCGCAAGACCTGAACTGTCGGCACAGTGAAGGGGAAGAGGAAGGGCATGCCAACCTACCCAACCAAACCTAAGAAGACGGACATCTTCCATAAGAAGAGTGGCCCCATCCTCTCCATCCACTGGCATGACCAGCGCAAGGTCAACCTCCTCACCACATGCCACAAAGCAGAGATGGTCCCCACAGGGAAGGTGGACCGAAAAACGAAGAACCCTATCACAAAACCAGCTGCTGTTCTGGACTATAACCTGAACATGCGCCTTGTCGACAAGTCCGACATGCAGATGGGCTTCATAGACTACCTGCGAACATCTTGCAGGTGGTACAAGAAGTTTGTCCTGCATACAGTAGATATGTCTGTCCTCAACGCGTACAACATCTACCGTTTGAGGAGTCCAGTCATCAAGTACAAGAGCCTGCGGACCTTCCAAAAGCAGCTGATACATGAGCTCCTGGTAAAACATGCGGGTACACCAGGGAGGCCACTACAAGGACCAGGCATGATGGACAGAATAGGGTGTGCCGAGTTCTTGAGAAAGCACCAGCTCGTCGCCCTTCCTTTCCAGGGTCCTAACAGCCGAATAAGGATGCAGAAGAGGTGCTATGTGTGCACCCGCACAACTCAACGACCAAGCAAACCCACAAAAACCACTTGGCAATGCCTCGAGTGTCAGGTGGGACTGTGTGCTGGCACCTGCTTCAATGATTTCCACACTCTGGCAAACTATTGAAGTGTAGGTGACAGTGATAGTGACACTCAATAATAATAATAATAATAATATAACTAAGTATAAGTGAAAGAGACACATAAGTAATAATAAGTGCCTTCAGAACAATATGAACAAGTGAAAGTGACACTAAAATATATATTCATAACAATAAAGAAGTGAAAATTACACTATCAATTACCATAGTCCAGTATAAATAATCATAACTACTATAATAATGACTATAAAACTAAGTCTAAGTGAAAGAGACACACATAAGTAATAATAAGTGCCTTCAGAACAATATGAACAAGTGAAAGTGACACTAAAGTATATATTCCTAACAATAAAGAAGTGAAAATGACACTATCAATTACCATAGTCCTGTATAAATAATCATAACTACTATAATAATAACAATAAAACTAAGTATAAGTGACAGAGACACAAATTACTTCAGAAAAATATATTTATTGAGTGAAAATATCATAATAACAATAATATATGGCATAATAAACAATAAAACACTAAAAAATCGCTTCCCGCCATAATTCAAGGTAGAGCGACGAGTCAAAACGTTCGTCGTAGCCTGGGCCGCGGTTGAGCGTTCGGACGCGGCGAGGTAAATACGCGGCAAAAGTTACCTCCACTTCCATCATCATAACTCCGGAACTACTTGAGCTAGAAAGCTCTACTCAACGCCATTAGACGCGGCAAGGTAAGGCGCCCATTTTGACATATGTTTGATTAATGTAGGTAGTGTATTAAGTGAGATTAGCCTTAGTTTACTTTTGTTGTGTTTTCAGCCAGATCGCCCGGATACAGCCTCTGTCCTTAAGATAGGCAGCCCGGGGAGGAAGGGTTAAGCTAAAACTATTAAGGGGAGATATCCACTTGAGGGATTTTTTTCTTGACTCCTTTCTTCCTCATGTTTAGCCCCATTGCTTTTCTAATTTTAAGGCGTTCGCCCCATTATTTTAACGATTTTAAAAACTTTCGACCCATTTCTGTCAATTTTAAGACCTTTCGTGCCATTTAGGTGTCGATTTTTCCTGGCGAGCGATAGCGAGCCTGTAATTTAAGGGGAACCGGCCTTCGGCCGGGAAATTTTTCTATCCGAAAAATTTACAAATTTGTCTTGAAAGGGGGTCAAGGGGGAGTCATTTTAAGTTTGATGGAAGTCTAGGGAATCAACTAAAAACCTCCCCTTAATATGTACTTCATTTGCCACTACTTCTCATACATGTAAGTGGTTTTCCTCTGTAACTAAGTTAACTAAATTTACCAACCCAGATTCTGTTGCCTCCTCACCACCATCCCTCTCCACCCCAAACACATGGAGTCTGTTGTGCTAGCCTGTTGTTGCCTCCACAACCTCATGAGGATGCGGTAACCTGCCGCCCATGTTTGCACTACTCGATGTGGAGGACCTAGACCCCCGTCCGTGACACCAGGTGCGTGCATTACCATATAATTGTTATCTTTATGTCTAAATATATTATTCAGATCAGTTCCTTGACAGTAACATGCATGTTCTTTTCAATTTTACATTCATATACATTGCCCCCTGTCATCTTTATATGTGTTATCATAAATAGTCAAAATTACAGTGTCATTCAAGTCTCTTTGTCAATTATATAGTTCTTGACCAAAAACCCAGTCATACCAAATATGTGGACTTTCAATTTAGTTTTAATTATTGTAGTAAACATATGAATCAGTCTATATAATATTTTCGATTGTCTGTGTGTGTGTGTGTGTCTGTTCTTATTAGGCGGCCGCAGTTTTGGACCTGGGGAGCTGAAACTTTGCATGTGGGTGTCAATTGACCTGGGTCAGGTCATAGAGGGGGCGAGCTCACGATCGGGGGTCGTTTCGAGGCCGAAATTGAACACAAATTGAAAAAAAGGAAAAAAATTGCCGTTTGGGGCAGAAGGAGGCCTCCGATCGAAAAGGTGTATGGAACGAAAGTTGTTCGCAGCCCCCAAAAGTGGGGGTATGGATGAGGTAAGATCCAAAATCGGAGGTCATTTAGCGGCCGAAATCGAGGGTCGCCGTTTAATGAGGAACAGGGAGGTCGAGGCCGGTGATTATGGTAGTAGTAGTATTGTGATGATTGTGGTAGTAGTGATTGATGATGGTGATTATGGTAGTAGTAGTGATGGTGATTATGGTGATTACCCGGGCAACGCCGGGTACCCCTGCTAGTACTTTATATGGCGAAAACGTGGAGTGTGGTGTGGGAGAGGAACGTCTTCACTGTGGTGTGCTGGGAGAGAGTGATGCCCCGTCCCTGTTTGTGGCCCTATTTATGGCGGCGGGTGGGGCTTGAGGTGGCGGCGGTTGGTATGCGTGGTGCAATGCTGCCACATCTCGTCGGAATCGTGCAGCACGTGTTGCTGCCGTGTCGCTGGCTTGTTGTTGTCGGGGTTTGGTATGCGTTCCACAACTAGTATGCCAGATGCCATTCCGTCCACCACACGGCATTGCCTGACATACGTATGTGTCACATGTTATTGTCGGATGTATATGTGGCAACGTCGGGTGTTGACAGGGCGGCGGCGAGGAATTCAAAAAAAGATTGTTAATTTTGTCAATGCATCCCGATGCCGACACATGTATACCGATGCAACCCGATGCCTATGTGTCATCCACACGGCAATGACTCGACATCAACACATCAACACGTGGTACCTGAAGCTACCACAGCAAACCTTTGTCGGCCTACAGTTTTGGGTAGCCACAAAACATTTTCCCGCCAACCCGAGTTGAACCGTCACGCTCGGTGTACAACACGCCGCTCCCCGCTATCTCACGACCACGCGGCTGATTGCACCACGTTGTGCCAGGTTGGGGTCAAATCAGGCCCTGGATTGTGTATAAAATTATGTGAAAGGGGCTTAACTGTTCTTGAGCCTACCACACTCGCACCTTACTGCAATTATTTGACTGTGTTATTATCAAGATATTATAATTCTGTACGTTGCAAAATTATTATAGACATAATAGGTCACTTTGGACCTGCTGGAAAGTATTTGGCATGGAAGAGTCCATTACAGGGATGAGGGGGAGGACAGTATGTATAACCTTCAGTAACTCTTAACCCCTTTTGCACCGGCGACGTCTTCTTAATTTTGTTCTAGCTATAATTAGACGATTTTATGAAGTTTAAGAAGGTTCTGTGGTAGTAAAAAAATGGTTGAGAGATAGTTCAAAGCCTGTTAATTGCTGGTGGCTCTTTTGAAACTGAATACAATCGTCTAATAGTAGCCAGAATAAGTTAAAAAGGCGTTGCCGGTAAAGAAGGGGTTAAACGGTTGAAGATTAAAATATTTAATGTTTTAGAACATTAAATGCTGAAATGAAGTTTGGCATGTCTATTTCGGGACACTCTGCATATACAGTATATATATATATATATATATATATATACGGGATTAAACCTACAACAATTAGCACTGTAACAGATATCTCTGTTGGCAGGTATACACTGTACTATCTTACATGCATAAATTGATAATTATATATAAGTTTATGCCAATGCCTTTAATTGAACCCATTATTTGTTATGATGTACTGTACAGTTTGGCAATAAGTCGTGTCTTAACTCTATAATTTTAGCCTCGGTTTTATCTTAATCAAAAGATAAAATACATAGTCATTTACACGAACACAGTTTGTAAATTAGGGATTGCTTTCAGTCTTGTTGACGTTTGAAATATATAATATCTGGTCTTTTATTAAACACCAGGTCTTCTAAAGGAATTACCCAGGACTTAGAATACTTTGCCTCAGTATATTACCCCACATGAGACTTCACAAATGTCTAATACTCAAGGTGATTATTTATTACTATAGTCTATTCATTATGATTAGGCCACTAATCCCGACCACCTACCTCTATGATTAAAAAAGGACTAGAGAAATCGAGCTAATATTTCTATCATTTGGGAAGAGCTAGCTAGTAGATAGTTGGGGGAGGTGTGGCGGAGTGGTCTTGCCACTGGACTGGTAATCCAATGGACCCAGGTCGAATCCCAATATGTCAATGGGAAGATATTATTGGGATGGAATTCGTGCTGTACCTAGTATCAGTGCATTACCACATCACACCGAAATGCCAGAAAAATACCCTCATTGTTCCCTGATTAAATAGCATTGTATGAATATTCCCATATTCAAAAATATGCTACAGGGGGGCAATGCCTAGTGAGTTAATTGCTCAATAGGTGGCGTTCTGATCGTGTGGGTCCGAGTCTGGGGGATGAGACTGAGAAGTGCGGAGGCGAGGCGGCTTCAGAGATGGAGTTGCTTCGAGCCGTGAAGCTTCGTATGTCTCACTCCCTAGACTGGAGCAAGACCTCACGGGCCTCACCGTGTTCAGCGGTAGAGTGTACAGGCTATCAGCCTATGCCCGAGAGGGAGTAGTTGAAATAAGGAAAAAACAAAAAATATATGTGTAGGGAAAACTACAGCCCATTTTTGTTTAGCCTTTATTGAGTTACAGAGTCTTAGGGATCACGATTTCTGGTCTACCAATAATGAATGGACTATATATAGGTGAACAGAGAAATAAAGTGTTAGGGGATTTGTCTATATCCGACTGGTTCTGCCCGGAATCGAAAACGGGTCCTCTTGGTCGTGTGGTGAGCTCGTTATCAATACGCCACTGGATACCATCAGTTACTTAAGGGGTTAGTGGCTGTTTTTTTTTTGTCTATTAATTAATGTATTTATATATATTTTTAGTTTCCTCTCTAGACCGCCCTCAAACTTAAAAAAACACCCCCTAGACACCCCCTCAAGATAAATTAGTATATTTTTCGGTAGAAAAATGTTCAGGCCGAAGGCCGGTTCATCTTATAATTACAGGCTCGCTATCGCTCGGCAGGAAAAAATCGACACCTAAATTACATGATTGGTCTTAAATTTGACAACGAAATGGAACTAAAGGTGTTAAAATCGCCAAGCTAATGGGCCGAACGTCTTAAAATCTCAAAACTAGTGGGGCTAAGCATGAGGGAAAAGAAGGTTCAGAAAAACGGCCTTGTATTAATGAGCAAACCCGGTAGTCTAATTAGTACTCGAAATCGGTCACGCACAAATCTGTTCATAAACCTAACAGGAGTTTGATGAATATTTCCAGTGCTGGTATGACCGATAATTATGGTACAGGTTAAGGGGAGATGGGTTGTTTTTCTGGTCCCCTTTCTCCCTCATGCTTATAAACCCTTTATTTTTTAGATTTGATGACGTTCTATTCATTAGTTTGGTGATTTTAAGACCTTTCGCCCCATTTCTTTGTCAATATTAAGACTGTTCGTGTCCTTTAGTTGTTGATGTTTTCCTGGCAAGCGATAGGGAGCCTATAATATAAGAGGAACAACTCTTCGGCCAGGACATTATTTTAACAAACAAATGACAACTATATATTATATATTAATATATATATATATATATCTATGTATATATATATATATATATATATATATATATATATATCTTGAAGGGGGTTCATGCGTTTTTTTTTTTTTTTTTTTTTTTTTTTTTAGCTTGATGGAGGTTTAGGGTGGAAACCTAGAAACAATAATACATAAATGAAAACAAAATCGACCAAAAAGTGAACCATCCCCCTTATATACATGCTATACTGTATATATTAACCTAACTTAAAAATTAACTCATTGGTTGTAGGCATCTTATTAGTCGACATAAGTTGAGTAAACATAGTATGTTAATTAAGGTACAATCTGATGCTAAATGTATTAGCTTTATTCTAATTGTTTCCAAAAAACAAAAAAAAAATATGCTATAAATATTCTCATCGCCTGTTTCGCGACGGCATTTCCTTAACCCCTTCTGTACCGGCGACGATTTTATAAATTTTTTCTAGCTATATTTTGACTAATTGGTGTGGTTAGAGATGGATCTGTGGTAGTTAAAAAGGGTTAAGTAAGATATTTTGAAGCCTGTTAACTGTTGTAGGACCTTTAACACGGAATAACATCGTCCAATAGTAACCATAATGACGTTAAAATGACGGCACCGGTACTGAAAGGGTCAACAAAAAACATTCCTAAATCAGTTCTTCGCGCTTTCTGGACGTCGCTCGTTCATTCTCTAAACGCGCAATTTCTCAGAACAAGTTAATAAAGTTAATGCAGTAGAGTGGAGTTGCCGTGTACACAGAGATGGCTATTTACCCCACATATAACAAGCTCTACGTCAGAGGGAACGCGGTAGGTAATAACAAAAGAAAAAGAAAAACACATGAAAAGCTCCCTGAAGAATTACCAAGGTGACTGCGTTATTTCCGTGCACATAATAGAGACGGAGACTGTTTGTGCCTGACCCCTTGTACAGACGTTTATAGAGTGTATTCTTTCATTAAGTTGTTAGTGTTTTGGGAATTAACTTCGCCAATTTTTTTGATTGATATTAGGTGTTAGTTTATGTGTGTGCTTATTTAATCCAAGATAGGATTTCTGAAATCCTGAAACACAATTAAAACAAACAAAATAGTGTTAGTATTTTGCCCCTGTACCCCTTCCCACCCCCATCCATCCTGTATTGAGTACTCACAGTGTTGTTATTTCTGTTGTTATTGTTATGTACGCATTCTGCAATATACGTTTGATCATTCTTATCTGTATTTGACGACCTTCATGAAAGTAAACAGATTGATTACATAATTATGACAGATTGGAGAACATATGCTGGTTAACGACGCACAATAAGCAACTCCTCAGCTATAGATGAAGTACATAATTATAATTTCCCCTACACATGGCTCAAAACTTCGGCAGTACTCTCATTGCTATTCTTGTTGTTCATAGACCCTGCGTGCATTTGGATAAATTTATATTTAGCTTGCCTTAAAGTGTGTGTAATTACGTTTCCAATAAAACAAAATATTCAATCACGACGTATCACTTATTAAAGTAGGCTACATGAAAAAAAAATAACCCCTTCTGTACCGGCGACGTCTTTTTAATTCTATTCTAGCTATATTTAGATGATTGTGTGCAGTTTAAGAAGGATCTGTGGTAGTAAAAAGGATTTAGTATAGTTCGATGCTTGTTACTTGCTTGAGGCCCTTTATAAATTGAATACAATCGTTTAAATATAGCTAGAATCTAAGTAAAAAGACGTCGCCGGTACAAAAGGTGTTAAACCCTTCACCACCAATACGTAATCTTAATCATAATCTGGTTACCAGTAGACGATTTTCTTGAGTTTGTAATGCACCTATGCCATTCAAATAGATAAATACGATCTCAATAAACCCTCTTAGTAACATAAGTCCTTCTTAAACTGAATAAAATCATCTAAGTTTAGCCAGAATCAAAGGTAAAAAGGCGTCATGGTGGTGAAGGGGTTAATAGTATAAGCTGCTACTTCACATCACTGGCAAACAACAAGGCGGCTATTCATAAATAACGCCTAATTCTCCCTTTTAACTGCAGAAGACCCCCGGCGGCAGTATAATATTAGTGTCTAGTAAAACAGCATTAAGGGAGTAGTGCTTGGTTTTTGGTCTATATATTTATATATTAATATATTTTGTATTTTCCTCGCTAGACCTCCACCAAGCTTAGAAAAACACCCCTAGATCCCCTTTCAAGATAAATTTGTACATTTATGTCCCGGCCAAACGCCAGTTCCTTCTAAAATTAGAGGCTCGCTATCGCTAGCCAGGAAAAATCGACACCTAAAAGATACGAAAGGTCTTAATATTGACAACAAAATCAGGCGAAAGGTCTCAAAATCGCCAAACTACGGAACAAACGTCTTAAAACCTCAAAACTAATATGCTAAACATGAGGGATAAGGAGGTCCATAAAAAGCAAGTACTACCCCCTTACTATTATATATAAAAAAAAAAAAAAAAAAAAAATCGGCTTCTTGTGCTCTCTGTTGCTTTTTACGTAATGGTCTCTCTATGTGTGTTTATATATTACATCACCCCATCACGGTACAGTTAACCTCATGAGGATTATGACGCGTGTTGATGCTTTATTCTGGCTATAATTAGACGATTTCATGCAGTTTAGGAAGGATCTGCGGGAATTAAAAGGGTGTAGACTATTGCAATCAACCCTTAGAATCACCTATACCCTTCCTAATCTAAGCAAAATCGTCTAATGATAACCAGAACAGTTCACACTCCAAATGCGTCAAAATCCTCAAGGGGTTAAGGGGACATGGGCCAGTTATTTGCCTTTTTATTGATATTTTTATGATTTTCTTAGTTTCCTCCCTAGAACTCCATCAAATTAAAAAAACATCCATTAGATCCCCCTTTTAGAATAATTTGTACATTTTTTGGTAGAAAAATGTTCCGGCCGAAGGCCGGTTCTTCCAACATTACAGGCTCACTATCGTTCGACAGGGAAAAAATCGACACCTAAATAGCACGAAAGGTCTAAATATTGACGAAGAAATGGGGCGAAAGGTCTTAAAATCGACTAACTAATGGGGCAAACAGCTTAGCATCTGAAAACTAATGGGGCTAAACATGAGGGAGAATGTGATCCAGAAGAGCGGCCCATCTCCCCTTAAGATCAATACCGTAGTTTACCGACAATTCTCCCCATAGACTACAAACGACCCCAGCTGTAGTCCTGTTATTATCTAGTAAAGCAGTATTACCCCCGCCTCACGTGACTGCTGTTCCTTTTATCGTAATGATGGCTGTACTGCACTGTATAATGTGTGGGTATGCTAATTTAGACATCACAGTACAGTCAAAAGCAATACCGTAGTTCGTCGAGAATAATTCGTATGGTGGTTATCGTAATGTCGGCTCTACTATGTAACACACGTATCACTATCACGCACACACATATCCTTCCTCTTGTAAGCTCTCTCGCACCTATCACTCTCTTCGAAAATTACTTTAACGCCTATTCTTCTCTGTGTGTATTTCCTTCGCACCTCCTCCTCCTTCTGTAGTTTCTCTCTTCCTATCTCTCGTTTTGAAACAGCCACCGACACCCCTTTCTCTCTTTGTTAATCCTTTCCACACATAGCATTCTCTTTGTAAATCTCTCTCAAATATATTCCTCTTTGAACATTTCTCGAACACTTATCCTACAATGTGTAAATCCATCCAACACCTTCCATCCTCAAATATTCTTTATCACACCTATCTCTGTATTTAGATATTCCTTTCGCCCTTCCTCCGTCCGTAAGACCTCTTTCACCTATTCCTTTCTTCGCAATTCCCTTCCACTATCATCCCACCCTTATGTAATCCCTCTCACATCTATTACTCTGTTTTGTAAATCCCTCTCACAACAATCCCTTTCCTTGCAAATCCCTTCGCCCTTATATCTCTCTTCGAAAATGGCCTTCACCTCTCTCTCTCTCTCTCTCTCTCTCTCTCTCTCTCCCCACACCTTATTCCTCTCTTTATATATATGTATCCCTCTCACACATCCTCCCTCCTTCCTTCTCATATTTATCCAATCTTCATAAATCCGTTTAACACCTCCCCCTCCCACACCACACCTATCCCTCTCTTTATAATTCCTCTCACATTTAACCAAGACTTTTATTATCTCTCTTATTCAAATCTCTAATTATGAATCCTCTTCGTACCTTCACTCCCCCTCCATCTCACACCTACCCCTCTCTTTGCCAACCCCTTTTGCACCTCCTCCTACTGCTTTCCTCTCTTCTCGCGCCCATCTCTCTGCAAATCCCTCTCACACCTCCTCTCCCCCTCCCTCTCTCTGCAAATCCCTCTCACACCTCCTCTCCCCCTCCTTCCCAAACCTCTACCTCTCTCTGCAAATCCCCTTCACACCTCCTCTCCCCTCCCTTCCACAGCTCTCCCTCTCTCTGTAAATCCCCTCCACACCTCCTCTCCCTTCCCTCTCTCTGCAAATCCCCTTCACACATCCTCTCCCCCTGCCTCCCACACCTCTCCCTCTCTCTGCAAATCCCCCTCACACATTCGCTCCCCCTCCCTCCCACACTTCTCCCTCTCTCTGCAAATCCCTCACACATCCTCTCCCCCTCCCTCCTACACCTCTCCCTCTCTCTGCAAATCCCCTCACACCTCATCTCCCCATCCCTCTCTCTGCAAATCCCCTTTCACACATCCTCTCTCCCTCTCTTTTCAAATCCCCTTCACACCTCCTCTACCCCTATCACTCTCTCTCACTCCCACTCCCTCTCTCTGCATATCCCCTTCACACCTCCTCTCTCCCTCATTCCCATACCTTTCCCTCTCTGCAAATCCCCTTCACACCCCCTTTCCCCCTCCCTCTCACACCTTTCCCTCTCTCTTCAAATCCTCTTCACACCTCCTCTCCCCCTCGCACCTCTCCCTCTCTCTGCAAATCCCCTTCACACCTCCTCTACCTCTCCCTCTCACACTTATCCCTCTCTCCCTCCCTCTCATACCTCTCACTCTCTCTGCAAATCCCCTTCACACCTTCTTTCCCCCTCCCTCTCACACTTATCCCTCTCTCCCTCCCTCTCACACCTCTCCCTCTCTCTGCAAATCCCCTTCACACCTCCTCTCACACCTTTCTCTCTCTCTGAAAATCCCCTTCACACCTCCACTCCACCTCTCCCTCTCACTCCCACTCCCACTCTACACCTCGTTCATTACTCACCAACATCAAAACCTCCTCATTGTGCTTCTTAATTCAAATAGATTTTTACCCCCACCCCTCATCCCTTGACGCCGACGGCGAAAAATGAGCTTAATTGCTTCTTTTCGGCCATTTGCGAGCTGTAGGAGAGAAAGAGAAAGAAAGAGAGAGAGAGAGAGAGAGAGAGAGAGAGAGAGAGAGAGAGAGAGAGAGAGAGAGAGAGAGAGAGAGAGAGTGAGAGTGAGAGTGAGAGTGAGTTACATAGAGTTACATGGCTACACAGAATGCACAGACCTACTAGGCAGTCCGAACGTGATTCTCACAAAATTTGCTACAAAATGGAAGGTAAGGATAGCAAAATAGAAGGCTCTCTCTCCCCACCCAGTACAGAGAGTAAGAGAGAGAGAGAGGGTGATAGTGAGAGACAGACAGACAGAGACAGAGAGAGTTAAATAGAGTGAGAGAGAGAGAGAGAGAGAGAGAGAGAGAGAGATAATTGGTGGGCGGTATTAATTCCATGTAGCGGCTCGGGAAGCTACCTGCTCATATCTAGGCCCCGGGAGAGGCGCTGATAATCATCCTTTGTTTATTCTGGTATGCTTGCTTAAGGGGCTGCTGGTTATTTTGGGGTATATTTGTTTATATATATAGTTTAGTGTTCTCGCTAGACCTACATCAAGCTTAAAAAAATACCCCTTAGACCCCCTTTCAAGATAAATTTGCGCATTTTTCAGTATACAAATGGCCAATTCCTCTTAAAATTACAGGCTCGCTTTTGCTTGTCAGGAAAAATCAACATGGCACATAAGGTCATAAAATCGACAAACTAATGGGGTGAACGTCTTAAATTATTAACACTAATGGGGTTAAACAAAGGGAGAAGGTGGTCCAGGAAAAACAGCTACTTCCCCCTTAATTTGGCCACGCTTAAATTGGTTTTCTTACTTGCTTACTCTGGTTTGGGTTGCTTTAGGTCGTGTTAACCCTTTGAGCACTAGGCCGCGTTTTTGGCAGTGTATTCTGGCTATCACTAGACGATTTCATGAAGATTAGTAGGGGTATATGTGAGTCAGAGGTTTCATTGAGACATTACTTACCCTTTTATTTCCCACATATCCTTCCATATCTGTATAAATTCGTCTAATGATTGCCAGAATATGCTGTCAAAATACAGCATGATCCTCAAGGGCTTAATTTAACCCCTTTTGTACCGCTGAAATCATTATAATTTTATTCTGGCTGCATTATTTCTTATTATGCCTTCATTACTCTGTATTACTCCTTTATTACTCTTTAGCACTCTTCAGTACTCTTTAATACTCCTTCATAACTCCTTTATTACTCCTTTATTACTCATATATTATTCATGTATTATTCTATAATTATTACTCATTAGTACTCCTTCATAACTCCTTTGATACTAATTTATTACTAATTTACTACTCTATATTAATCATTAGTGTTCCTTCATAACTCCTTTTATACTCATTTATTACTCTACAGTATATTACTCAATAGTACTCCTTCATATCTCCCTTTTCACTCCTTACTATCCCTTTATTATTCCTTTATTACTCCTTTGGCAGCATGTACGGTATCATCAGTTATAATTAGCATTTTTGTTTAGAATGTTTGCACCCCTACTGAAGCCAATTCAGCAACGCTATCTGGTCTGACGTCTCTGTGGTTTATTTGGATATATTGTTTATTATTAGTATTGAAGGATTTTGCCTGACATGTTCGAGCAAATGTATTGTAGTTTGTCCCCTATGCTAACAAAAATGCCTTCCCAGACTTGCTTCAAGAAAACATAAATAAATACAAGATTTATAAAAATAACGCCCTCTCAGATCGCCTTCAATTTAATTTTGCACATTTTTAGATAGGAAAAATAACATTAAGTTGTAGGCTCACTGTCACTCGCACAGAATCACATAGACACCTGAATGGTGTCATGCGTCTTAGTATCGCCATATTACCCCTCCGACTCATATGACTGACGCTATCACGTCATATGGAACTTATGCCAAAAAACTCAAGCGTCATATGAACTTATCTTCATAGCTCTCTAATAAGTTATATGACGCTCTAGCGTCATATGGAGCTCAGTAAGTTAGGTAAGTTAGATGAAAATCTGTCGATTGGTGGCAACCCCAAGTTTCTCCGACTTCTAACGGTCCCACAGTGTGGTTTTGACAGTTGTGGGGTACAGTGGCAATAATATTGTGTCTCCCGCCTCCTCGCCAGTAAGTTAACTATTTATGTCTGAAGGAGTTTTAATAGGGTGAAACATCTTAAAAAATCCAAACTAGTGGAAAGAAACAAGGGAGGTCCAAAAAATTGTCCCTCAGAATTCGAGCTTTAGGGAGCAAACTTTGAAAACAAAACACAACATGATAATAA
Organism: Paralithodes platypus; assembly: GCA_032716605.1. NCBI lineage: Eukaryota > Metazoa > Arthropoda > Malacostraca > Decapoda > Lithodidae > Paralithodes > Paralithodes platypus. Next base: position 52,828,657 of record CM064480.1, on the reverse strand, counting down.
TAATACTATAGTTAAAACAAAATGTCATGAATTTGTGATCCCTATAACCTCTTGTAACTAAGGGAGGGCTGGAGGAAACTGTCTCTAATTCCCCACACTTATTTACTGTTTGACTGTTGCCAAAGGTAGAAATAGCTTCATTTCTCAAGTCATTTAGGAGGTACAAAAGGTTGGAATCAGGATTTGTGGACTAGTTATGTTTAATAGACTTCTTTTATAAAGACATATTATGAAAAATATGTATACATTGAAAAGGATCATTGTAATATGAAAAAAAAAAACAATTATATGCAAATAGAAAAGTGAACACTCATAATGGCCAACAGTAGAGTGATCAATTGCACGACTTACAGAAAGTTTCATCATATATGTGAGGGTGACATCACAAAAAGCGATTATGTCGACACGACACACGATGAATTGTATCCAAAACTTCAAATACCTATACATCAACATACTCTATCCCGACCATGTTTTACCGACACACAATACCGACACACAATAATGTATAGTATTATTAATTTACATGAATCTCTGTGAATAACTGCCTTCTATTATTATTTAATTAATACTAATTAGAAACCTTGTAACGAATACATTCTCGGCATAATCAGGAAATGACAGTTTTACACATCTGTTACCATCATACAATGCAAATAGAACGTCAGTCATGACTTTCAGTTAACACAAAAGATGGATAAGAAGAGAAAAAAATACATATACTGTAGATAATATGCACGAAATAAGACAAATACAATAAATACGAATGCTATGATATATAAAATAATAGAAACAGAGGTAACTATATAAATACATGACAGACAGACAGACAGACAGACAGACAGACAGACAGACAGATAGTTAGTTAATTCTTTATTTCATAAAAGGTTACATGGTAACATTTTACATATATACAGATAGATTCAGACTCAAATCTTTATTTCATAAAAGGCAACACAATTAACTTTTTACATATATACAATAGAGATAACAGTAACCTCATACATTACCGCATTCTAGGTTCATGGTTTTGTACAAACATAATTCTTGACTTGATAGCATTTATATCATTAGTTTTCAAATCTGATACGTCATATTCATGTAATAGGATATGGTTAACTTCCTTTCCTAACAATAGGTATTCATCAAGGTTTAATAAACATTTCTGTAAAAACTTGCAAGGTTTTAGGAGACATTTGTGAGCAAATCTAATTTTTAACCAATTCATTAAATGATTAAATGTCATTAGTCCAACCAATTCACATGCATGATGATTACTTTCCCAATATTTTAATTTCAGCATTTTCTTTATTGCTTTGTGGTAACCAATTGCAAATTGCTTAAGAGGAAGTTTGCACTTTTTGTTATAAAACCATAATTCAGAACCATAAAAACTTGAGCAGTAACTTTGGAACAACTGAGTAAAAACCCTAACATTAACATTAGCAAATTTACGTAAAATACAATTAAATTCATTATACAACTTGTTACGACACCTAATTACGTCTTTGTCATTATTTAAATTATCATCTATTATAAACCCTAGATACTTTTGTTCATTAACAACATTCAATATCTCTCCACATAGCATCAACTTTGGCTTTAAGTTTTTATCTTTATTGTCTTTGAAATACATGCATGATGATTTATTAATATTAATGTCAATATCAATTTCTTTTGCTTCATTTCCAAGCATATTTAGTAAAAACTGTAATCCCGATGACGATGGTGCTAATACAACAATATCGTCAGCGTAAGCACTAATATTACTTGATATATTTCCTAGTGTGCACCCCTTTTTTACATTTAGACACTTTTTCAATCAGCTTATCTATATAAAGATTAAATAATATCGGAGACAAGACTCCTCCCTGTCTTACTCCAATCATTATTTTCCAGGGTTTTGATATTGAGTCTTTATGCTTAGTAGCAACCAGTTGATTTCTATAAAGATATAATATTATGTTCGCATAAAAGTGTGGAATACCTGCTTCAATAAGTTTACTTATTAATGTGAAATGATTAACTTTATCAAAAGCTTTTTTAAAATCAATGAAAGCTGTATAAACATTTGAGTCTTCTAATCTGTATCTTAAAATTGTTTCTTTAAAAATCAAGCACGCTGAGGATGTACTGTAGAGTGATTAGCCCTAAACCCATGCTGCCTCTCATTAAAGTTCACATAATGCAAAATTTTATATTTTAAGCAATATTCAAATAATTTTAAGAACACTGGCGATGATATAATAGGTCTATAATTATCCAAGGAGCTTTGATCTTTATATTTATCTTTAATAAGGGGCAAAATAAGTCCGGACGTCATCTCATCAGGCAAATGTCCATGTGCAATAAATGATGAAAACATTTTAGCAATTAGTCTTACCGCGCTTTCAGAACAAAACTTCACATGATTAGAATGAATGTTATCATGGCCAATGACCCAATTTAGCTCAGATAATGCCAAACAAACATCTTTGGTGTTGATAACTCCCAATAATTTGCCTCTTTGCACATGCACATTTAACTTGTCTCTTATAAGTTCATATTTATCTCTTTTCTGGCATTTGCTGTCATCAAAAACGTTTTTAAAATTCTGCGAAAATTTCTCAGCAATTTCACCTTCAATTTTAACATTTAAATAACACTTATTATTTTTAGTTTTCCTGACTTCTTTCCAGAATGCATTATATCTTTTATTGCTTAAAGACTCAGCTAATTTATCATTTCTAATATTGATTTTATTATTTTTAATATATTTTAATGCGTTCTTAAACAGTTTCCTGGAAGATGTCATATTGTCAAGTAAATCACCATATACAGGACAGCCATTTTCTTTCCATTTTAAGAAATGTTCTCTAGCATTTTTATACAACCCACTAACATGGTCATTCCATCCTGGTTTTATCTGATAATTTTTTGTACTTTCAATTGCATATTCCTCAGACGACTCTTTCAGTATACTTACAAGTGAGTTATAAATGTAATTCAATTCTGCAATATGACTATTGTTTTCACATTTGTATGTACAACAATCTAAACAACTAA
>CM064480.1:52818112-52820612 GCA_032716605.1 Paralithodes platypus | reverse complement strand
AACGGAAATTGAAGGTAAATGCGGGGAAGAGCAAGGTTATGGTCTTCGAAATGGGTGAAGTCACAGAGTGTGAGGTGAAGCTGAACGGTCAGGCTATGGAGATCGTCAACTCTTTTAAGTATCTGGGCAGTGTGTTGAGTAAAGATGGGACTATGAATGAAGAAGTTCAGGAGAGGGTACAACAGGGGAAGAGGGTTGTAGAAACGCTAAAAGCAGTAACAAGAAATAGGGTGGTCAGAATGGAAGTGAAGAAGTCCTTGCATGACAGTGTGGTAATCCCGACACTGACTTACGGAAGCGAAGCATCGACGTTGGTTGAGAGACTCAGACCAAGAGTGAGAGCAGTGGAAATTAATTACTTAAGGAGTGCGTGCGGATTTATATGGAGGGATAGACAGACTAATGAGGAAGTAAGAAGGAGGTGTGGTGTGGAGGTAGATGTGCTGGAAAGTGTGAAAAGGAACAACTAGAGATGGTTCGGCCATATGGAACGTATGGAAAGCGAGAGAATGACTAAGAGTGTGTACGAGAGCGAGGTGGAGGGACAGAGAAGGAGATGTAGACCGAATGAGAGGTGGAAGGATGGAGTGAGGAAGTACATGAACGAAGGCGGTGCTGGTTTGGGGGGACAGAGGTGCATGGGAGCGGTTCGTTCGTGGCCACCCCTTCGGGGATCACAGCGTCAGGCAATAGATAGATAGATAGAATGAAAATCCAATTGTACAGCATATTACGAACTAGGTGTGCTTGATGGAGCTAATCCTAAGGTAACTTTTCCTGAAAAGAAAAAAATTGAGGGGGGATGGACGTATTTATTTGCCAGTGTATTGATATATTTATTGAGTTTTTAAGTTTCCTCCCTAGACCTCCATCAAGTTTAAAAAAAAACACCCCCTAGACCCCCCTCAAGATAAGTTTGTAAAAAATGCCAGTTCCTCATAAAAATATATGCTCGGTATCGCTCACCAGGTAAAAATCGATACCTAAATGGCACGAAAGGTCCTAATATGGACATAAAATAGGGTGAAAGGTCTTAAAATAGCCAAACTAATGGAAAAAAAACGTCTTAAATTCTGAGAACTAATGGGGCTAAACATGAGGAAGAAGGGGGACCAGAAAAACGACCCATCTCCCCTTAATATGGAGCTAAAGATAACTACTTCCTGTGGGCTCTTCTTTATCATACTCAGGGAGGGGAAGGGGGGGAGAGTACCGAAACACTGGCATTTTCTTGTCCTTTACGTCTTCAGTCACAGGTTGTGGACAAAGTTAGAAAGTCGATGTTTTCTTTGATCGTTGTATATAGACAGAGAGGAATAATAATTTACATCTAGTTTCCATATTGAACGATGCTTTCTGGAAAAATATATCCAACATCGACTAGTAAACAGTCTTGCATTTCATATATATATATATATATATATATATATATATATATATATATATATATATATATATATAATATATATTTGGTTCTTGTATATGGGTCAAGTATACATTCCCTTAGCATAATATATTTCGAAACATGCAAGCAAGCCTTTAAATTAATTGAGACAATATCTGTTACCATTGTGTCAATGGTCTTGCAGCCCTTCCAAAAAAGCATCTATGGAATATTGTATGCATATGTACGGGAAGCCATACGGAATCAATGATTATGATTATATTTTCGAATGCGTTCAGCTAGGCTTTAATAATCATTTAAGCTTAAAGGTGAAGTGAAAACAAAATATCTCGTAGATGACCTATGCTCTGTATTTGCCTTTCGATACAAGATCCAATACTTGTGAGCCATTGTGGCTGACGGCCATGTTGATACAGAAATATTTTGCCGATTGAATAAAAAACAAGTGTGGCTCTTGTTAAGGACATGGTGTCCAATATAAACTAAATCGAACATAGCAAACTACAGTTATGTAAACTATTGTATATTAACTGCTGCAAAACCGCAACATAATATATAAATCTGACCCCGAAGTTCCTGATACCAGAAATAATGCTTAACGAGACAAGGGACTGGAGTTATCGCAGAAAGGATCCAGTCCTGACGTTATTCTTGACTTACAGTGTGCTGGCTTAATAATCCAATAGGGTTGATAGCCTCTGAAGTTCTATTTTAACTAACTTAACGAGAACAATACTGTAACAAGAATGATAAATCGGTGATCGTAACATAATCAATTAAACTGAGAAAGATATCAGTAACGATATAAACACAAATACATACTGCGATTCATTAAAGATAAAAATGGCTTGATTAAAGATGCAACACACGAAACCATACAACAATATAAAAAATATAAAATATTACATGGTTTGTAGGGGGCTCATGTATTGCATTCCCCATTAAATTATATCGCAATGTATCGTTCAGACAGTTGACCACTGTTCCGGAATACTGACATTTAACATCTTAAGAGCGGCCTAGGCGGTAATTTCTATGTACCGCCCAGCGTTTTTTTTTTTTACCCTAAATAGGGTTGTTTCCGTGCTCATTTTC
>CM064480.1:52798400-52818012 GCA_032716605.1 Paralithodes platypus | reverse complement strand
CAGCATGGTGGACAGAAGAGGTAAGAATAGCTGTGGAAGAAAAGAAGAAAGCATATAGAGAGTGGTTGGGTAGTAGAGGGAATGAAGATTCCGAGAGACAGAAACGAGCGAGGTACGTGGAGAGTAAGAGGGTGGTGAAGAGAGTAGTGAAGGAAAGTAAGAGAAGAGTAGAGAGGAATTTGGAAGGAATCTGAGTGTAAAATGGAGGGAGAGTAAGAAACTGTTCTGGAAAGAAGTCAAGAAGTTAGGGAAGGTAGCAAGGGAAAACAGTAAGGGTGTGAAAGATAAGAATGGGAAAATGCTAGCCGAGAAGCAAGAGAGAGTCGAAAAGATGGAGGGAGTACTTCAGTGAGTTGCTAAATGACAGGAATGAAGAGCCAGCAAACATAGCTGGATATGGTATGGGAGGGAGAAGAAGAGAAGTAGTGGAGGAGGAGGTGGGGATCAGGAGGTCAGAAGTGTAGGAAGCCATGAAAAGAGTGAAGTTGGGGAAAGCACCAGGAACAGATGGAGTGTGTGGGGAAATGTTGAGGTATGGTGGTGAGATAGTGATAGAATGGGTATGGAAAATGTGCAAACTAGCATGGGGAGAAGGGGAGTTGCACCCGATGACTGGAAGACTGGCATAATAGTCCCCCTATATAAGGGCAAAGGGGAAAGAGGAGTGTGTGGTAACCACCGAGGAATATGTCTTCTAAGTGTAGTAGGGAAGGTATACAGTAGGGTAGTGATTGAGAGAGTGAGAGTGAGAACGGAGAAATGGATAGGCGACGAGCAGGGAGGTTTTAGGAAGGGAAGAGGATGTGTAGATCAGATTTTTTACCCTGAATTGTGTTGTGGAGAAGTATCTGGAGAAGAAACAAAAGGTGTATGTTGCCTTTATGGACTTGGAGAAGGCCTATGACAGAGTGGATAGAGAAGGTTTGTGGAAAGTACTTAGAATATACAGAGTAGAGGGCAAGTTGCTGAAAGCAGTGAAGAGCATGTATGAGGGTGCAAAGGCGGCAGTATGTGTGGAGAGTGAGCAGAGCGAGTTCTTTGACCTGAATGTTGGTTTGAAAACAGGGGTGTGTGATGTCCCCGTGGTTGTTTACTGTATATATGGATGGAGTTATGAAAGAAATACTATCAAGAGCAGTGGATGTTGGTGTATCGCTGAAAAGGGAGGGAATTGAGTGGAAGCTACCTATACTGCTGTTTGCGGATGATACAGTTCTGATGAGTGATAATGAATGGGAGTTGCAGGGTCTGGTAAATGAGTTTGGAACAGTGTGCGAAAAACGGAATTTGAAGGTAAATGCGGGGAAGAGCAAAGCTATGGTCTTTCGAAAGGGGTGAAGTCACAGAGTGTGTGGTGAAGTTGAACGGTCAGGCTATGGAGATCGTCAGCTCTTTTAAGTATCTGGGCAGTGTGTTGAGTAAAGATGGGACTATGGATGAAGAGGTGCGGGAGAGGGTACAACAGGGGAAGAGGGTTGTAGGAACGCTAAAAGCAGTAACAAGAAATAGGGTGGTCAGTATGGAAGTGAAGAAGTCCTTGCATGACAGTGTGGTAATCCCGACACTGACTTACGGAAGCGAAGCATGGACGTTGGTTGAGAGACTCAGACCAAGAGTGAGAGCAGTGGAAATGAATTACTTAAGGAGTGCGTGCGGAGTTACATGGAGGGATAGACAGACGAATGAGGAAGTAAGAAGGAGGTGTGGTGTGGAGGTAGATGTGCTGGAAAGTGTGAAAAGGAACAACTTGAGATGGTTCGGCCATATGGAACGTATGGAAAGGCGAGAGAATGACTAAGAGGGTGTACGAGAGCGAGGTGGAGGGACAGAGGGGGAGAGGTAGACCGAATATGAGGTGGAAGGATGGAGTGAGGAACTACATGAACGAAGGCGGTGCTGGTTGGGGGGAGGGGCGTCGACTGACTGGGGACAGAGGTGCATGGGGGCGGTTCGTTCGTGGCCACCCCTTCGGGGATCACGGCGTCAGGCAATAGATAGATAGATAGATAGATTTAACTACTGCTTTAGAGCATACACTGCTTATTCAATCATGCATGGAAAATAATGTGGCCTACTGTACAGTCGTGGTCAGGAGTGCTTCAAGAGTGGCTCGCGCAGTTTCCCAAAATAGTTCGCCCGTGTATCATAATTACCACTTCGGAAATTGTCCATAAATTGCTGGCCACGACTGTACCTTCGAGTCGCCGCACCCTGGTGATCCTCTAGGCTATGTGCTAATCAAATAATGGTGGACTGGGAGATTATGTGCTGATTAATTAACAGGGAGCCGCTGATTACTAATTCTGAAAGTAAGTGTTATGGAGGCAATCGACGCGTGGATTGACTCTTTTGGACGTTCATGTTCGTGTCGTGTTACTATTTATTGTTATTATTCAGGTACAATTCAGTATTAATATTTTCTTCGCCTATTTTGCACTATATAATTATATTTATTTACTTTACAGTCTCCATATAAATATTGCTTTATTATTACTAAGTATATATTTGTTGTTTCATATATATATATATATATACAGTATATATATATATATATATATATATATATATATATATATATATATATAATGTATGTGTGTGTGTTTAGTAACATATTTAGTATTAACATATTCTTAATTAGCTTATGAATTACGTCTAATAGTGAAGTGGCTAACTCTAATTGACTAATGCTTGCAGTGAAAAGACGACACGTAACTCTTTCTTTACCAACAATACTCAGAATCACTTTGATGAAAAGAGAATCGTAATCTTAGGAATGTGTGGAAGCATAGCTCAACATGTCTATACCGAAATAATTTAAGTATTCAAGTGAGTCATCAATTCTACACGTAATGTTTGAATCAGTACATGTACTGCTGCCAACAGAGTTAACTGTTACAAACATTATTTTGTATTAATGTATATATATACTGAGGCACATACCCCATAGGTCGGGGTGGCCGACTCGAGACAGAGCCCGAACAGAAAAAGCATTTAAAGTTTCAATTCTTAGGGTCCAAGGCCACTTTTTCGTTCCCTCGCCCCTTACTCTGTCTCGTCTAGTAAATGTATTTGCAATGGGAGGATGATTCCTAGACCCCTGCGCCCAGAAGGATAAGTAGGACGGTAAAAGAGACAGACAGAAACGGCTAAGGTTGAGCAGAGGATATCAAACCTCAGTCTGGATAGGACCAGCCCTCACATGAATTTGATTATTATTTTTCCTTACATGTTTGCATATATACAGGGTGTCCCGAAAAAGACGTGCTAAACTTCACGCTTAGGGTTGGACAAATATGTTAAGCATAAAATGTTATATAAGCAAAATTCAAAATTTTACTCTTTACAGAGATATTGCCTGTTGAAAATGGCATTTTCTTAAGAATTTTCCCATAAGGCTGGCCTAAAGCCCCTTTCACACATACACGATCCGGGGCCCGATTTGGCCCGAGGTAAATAACATGGTACATTGGCAAAGATAGAGACGACAAAGACACGTAGGTGACACGTCAACAGCACAATGAGGCCGAACGAATTACAAGTGCCACACGAGTACGGGACGTCATAGTCGGTAGGATCAAAAGTACGTTCATATCCAGTAGCCGACTGGGCACTATGGGAACCCAATGAGGGCTGACGGTGGTATGATGGTGACACGTGGCCGACCCGACGAGGACGACGCCACAACGACAGGTGGCCTGACAGACATAATTTCATATAAAAGGGAGCGGATATAGGATTTGCACGCCACTCTACACACATCCCCACCCAAGGCTAACCGTCACCACTCGCCCTACACCTGACCATGGATAAGCTCGAGGTCCTGCAGCTGCAGGTTGATCATGCAGCACACCAGGCCAGACTCATTGTACAGTTGTACATGGCTTTGCAGGGTGCCAACATGATGCCAGTACAAACCACAAAACGAAGAAGACAAATTTGGAGCAGGAAGTGGCTGTTGAGGCGAGGCATGTATGGGCACTACGACAACCTGATGAAGGAGTTGGCCCTTGAAGATGCTCCATCCTACAAGAACTACCTGCGGGTCAGCAAAAAACATGTTCAGAGAGCTGCTGGAACATGTCGGCCCTCTGGTGGAAAAACAGGACACGTTCTAGAGGAAAGCCATTCCACCTGGTATGCGCCTCGCTATCACCGTACGTTACTTGGCTACAGGTGAGTCATACAAATTGTTATCGTATGGTTTCAGGGTGGTGCATAGCACCATCTCCCTCATCATCCTGGCCACCTGTGAGGCCATCTACGCCGCCTACAAAGAGGAGGTTTTTATCGTGCCGCAAGACTCCAGCGGAGTATAGGGTGGTTGCTGACTTCTTCTCCAAGAGGTACAACTTTCACCATCCTGTAGGGACACTGGATGAGAAGCATGTTGCCATCAGGTGTCCCCTGAATGGAGGTTCCCATTACTACAATTACAAGGGCTTCCAATCCATTGTCCTCGTGTCCTTCGTCAATGCAGAATACTAGTTTCTGTATGTTGATGTGGGTGCACACGGATGCTCGTCTGATGGGGGAATCTTTGCAGCAACACCAATCAAAGAGGCACTGGAGACGGGTCGCCTTGGCCTCCCACCATCAGAGTCCCTTCCTAATGCCCTAGTACATCACTGAGGACGACACCTTTCCCATGAGGACATAGATGATAAAGCCCTTCCCCCAGTGCAACCTGGCGAGGGCAGAGCATTTTTTGAACTACAATTTGTCCAGTGCACTTCGGGTGATGGAGAATGCCTTCAGTATCGTTGCTAACAGGTATGCAATACGTTGTATGTGAGGCCTATATCACTAATTGTGTATAGTCACTAAAGGTGGTGTTATTAAGCTAAAACTATTAATATGTACTTCATTTGCCACTACTTCTCATACATGTAAGTGGTTTTCCTCTGTAAATAAGTTAACTAATTTTACCAACCCAGATTCCGTTGCCTCCTCACCACCATCCCTCTCCATCCCAAATACGTGGACTTCGGGTGGTGGAGAATGCCTTCAGTATCGTTGCTAACAGGTATGTAATACGTTGTATGTGAGGCCTATATCACTAATTGTGTATAGTCACTAAAGGTGGTGTTATTAACCCTTCCTACCCGGGCTGCCTTAGGTAAGGACAGCGCGGCTGATGGGCCGCTACAGCCTACCCGGTATGCCTTACCTAAGGCATTTGCTTGAAAGCGTGCTTTAAATTTCGCGCGGACAAATTTTACTTTGCGGGGGCGACCGCAGCACCACCAAGCCTCAACTACCACGCTTATCAGTTCCTACGTTGCCGCCATTGCGAGCTACAGCAAAAAAATGAATTCCGACGCGTCCGATACTGTGCAATCTCCCGCGCATCCCAGTGCTACCCCGCTTGCAACATCTACGCCTCTGCCAATCGAGAAGAAAAAGAAACTAAGGAAAGTGAAACGTTTCCTAAGTGATAGTGCAATACAACGTGAACTTTTCAACCAGGATTTGAGCAGTGGTGAAAGCTCTGTGGACAAAAACCTCTATATTCAGAGTAGAAGTGGGAGCGAAATTGACGATTTTGTGGCATTTGGTGCTGATGACAATGTTGATTTATTTGAGGGGGGTGATAGTAGTGATGATCCTGATGTGGAAGTGGTGGAGGAAGGTGCTATTGAAGTACCAAGTGTGCTAGAGCCAACCCCTTCGCCTAGTTTCGTAGGTCAGGGTAGGCCTAGGCCTAGGCCTAGCCCTAGCCCTAGCCCTACGCCAGGACCTTCCCCTTTGCCTGCCCGTATGCCCTTGAAAGTGGGTAAATACTTCTATAAACAGTCTTTAGTGAAAAGTGCAGCCAAGAAAGCACGCAGGGAGGCAGAAAAAGTGAGGGAAGGCGTAGATAGTGAGAGTGACGCCGACCCAGGCCTAGCAACCACCCGCATTCCTTTGTCCCGACGCCTTGACCCGGGACGCCGGGAGGGCCACCCACAGCCCTCGGCTTCATCTGTCCCTCAGGATGACCAAAGGGCCTCTACAAGTGCGGCCATTGGCCTCCCACAGTGTGTCACCACAGGCCCCGCATCGTAGGTCCTTATTTCCTGCGGAAAAGTCCACGGCTAGCCGCAAAAGGAGCCCAACTCCCGAGGCCGAGGCTCCCATTGCTCAACCTCCCGCAGCCCCACGCCACCGACGCCCGGTCTATTCTTCACCAGAGTTGTCTCCTGAAGAGGATGCTGACGACCCCAACATTGCCCCAGATGACCTGACGTCGCCTGAGGAAGAGGAAGAGGAAGAGGAAGAGGAAGAGGAAGAGGGAGTCCCGACAAGAAGAGTCAAAGGACCTCGAGGTCGTGGACGTGGTCATCCTGCCGATTCCGCTGCCCCTGGGCCTGGGCCTGGGCGTGGGCGTGGGCGTGCAGGGCGTCCGCCTGGGCATCCGCGTGGCCAAGGGCGTGTGCCAGGGCGTCCAGGGCGTGTGCCTGCTGCAGCTTCACGTCCTCGTCCTCGAGCTGCTGAAATGTTTGTGTGGTCAGATGGGGCGGATTTTGTGCCAGATTTTTCTGCCTTTGACGAGGTACAACAGGGTTCTCGGGTGTCACCAGCATATCCCTGTGGCCCAAATGCCACCCCCAGTGAACTTTTCTGTGGCTTCTACGACAATGAAGTCATGGAATACCTTGTCAAAGAGACAAATAACCACCAGGCTATCTGTTCAAACTTTCTTGGCAGGAAGACCAGTGCCAAGATGGTGGCATGGAGAGCTCTCACTGTGGCAGAATTATATGTGTTCTTGGCACTCACAATGCTGATGACACACATAAAGAAGCACGTTCTGGCAGACTACTGGATAACTGGCGACCTCACAACGACTCCAGCATTTGGCAAATTCATGTCAAGGGATAGGTACTTCGACATCCTCTCATATTTCCACCTGACAAATAACATGCATGTCCACGAGCCCGACACACTCTGGAAGATCAGGCAACTGTATGACATGATACGTCATCGGTTTTCCACCTACCTGATTCCATTTCAGAAGCTGTGCATCGACGAGTCTCTGGTCCTGTTCCGTGGTAGGCTGCACTTCCGACAGTATATCCCGTCAAAGAGACACCGCTTCGGCATCAAGCTCTTCGTCCTCTGCGACTGCAAGACGGGATATGTGCTCGACTTTATAGTCTACAGCGGCAAGGGTGGTGAGGTGGAGATTGACCCCCTCATTGGTTTTGGCGGTGCTGTGGTAAAGAGGATGATGGAGAGGTACTTCCATGACAACCACGTCCTCTATACCGACAATTATTACACGTCGCCTATCCTCGCCAAGTACCTCCATGACCGCAAGACCTGAACTGTCGGCACAGTGAAGGGGAAGAGGAAGGGCATGCCAACCTACCCAACCAAACCTAAGAAGACGGACATCTTCCATAAGAAGAGTGGCCCCATCCTCTCCATCCACTGGCATGACCAGCGCAAGGTCAACCTCCTCACCACATGCCACAAAGCAGAGATGGTCCCCACAGGGAAGGTGGACCGAAAAACGAAGAACCCTATCACAAAACCAGCTGCTGTTCTGGACTATAACCTGAACATGCGCCTTGTCGACAAGTCCGACATGCAGATGGGCTTCATAGACTACCTGCGAACATCTTGCAGGTGGTACAAGAAGTTTGTCCTGCATACAGTAGATATGTCTGTCCTCAACGCGTACAACATCTACCGTTTGAGGAGTCCAGTCATCAAGTACAAGAGCCTGCGGACCTTCCAAAAGCAGCTGATACATGAGCTCCTGGTAAAACATGCGGGTACACCAGGGAGGCCACTACAAGGACCAGGCATGATGGACAGAATAGGGTGTGCCGAGTTCTTGAGAAAGCACCAGCTCGTCGCCCTTCCTTTCCAGGGTCCTAACAGCCGAATAAGGATGCAGAAGAGGTGCTATGTGTGCACCCGCACAACTCAACGACCAAGCAAACCCACAAAAACCACTTGGCAATGCCTCGAGTGTCAGGTGGGACTGTGTGCTGGCACCTGCTTCAATGATTTCCACACTCTGGCAAACTATTGAAGTGTAGGTGACAGTGATAGTGACACTCAATAATAATAATAATAATATAACTAAGTATAAGTGAAAGAGACACATAAGTAATAATAAGTGCCTTCAGAACAATATGAACAAGTGAAAGTGACACTAAAGTATATATTCCTAACAATAAAGAAGTGAAAATGACACTATCAATTACCATAGTCCTGTATAAATAATCATAACTACTATAATAATAACAATAAAACTAAGTATAAGTGACAGAGACACAAATTACTTCAGAAAAATATATTTATTGAGTGAAAATATCATAATAACAATAATATATGGCATAATAAACAATAAAACACTAAAAAATCGCTTCCCGCCATAATTCAAGGTAGAGCGACGAGTCAAACCGTTCGTCGTAGCCTGGGCCGCGGTTGAGCGTTCGGACGCGGCGAGGTAAATACGCGGCAAAAGTTACCTCCACTTCCATCATCATAACTCCGGAACTACTTGAGCTAGAAAGCTCTACTCAATGCCATTATACGCGGCAAGGTAAGGCGCCCATTTTGACATATGTTTGATTAATGTAGGTAGTGTATTAAGTGAGATTAGCCTTAGTTTACTTTTGTTGTGTTTTCAGCCAGATCGCCCGGATACAGCCTCTGTCCTTAAGATAGGCAGCCCGGGGAGGAAGGGTTAAGCTAAAACTATTAAGGGGAGATATCCACTTGAGGGATTTTTTTCTTGACTCCTTTCTTCCTCATGTTTAGCCCCATTGCTTTTCTAATTTTAAGGCGTTCGCCCCATTATTTTAACGATTTTAAAAACTTTCGACCCATTTCTGTCAATTTTAAGACCTTTCGTGCCATTTAGGTGTCGATTTTTCCTGGCGAGCGATAGCGAGCCTGTAATTTAAGGGGAACCGGCCTTCGGCCGGGAAATTTTTCTACCGAAAAATTTACAAATTTGTCTTGAAAGGGGGTCAAGGGGGAGTCATTTTAAGTTTGATGGAAGTCTAGGGAATCAACTAAAAACCTCCCCTTAATATGTACTTCATTTGCCACTACTTCTCATACATGTAAGTGGTTTTCCTCTGTAACTAAGTTAACTAAATTTACCAACCCAGATTCTGTTGCCTCCTCACCACCATCCCTCTCCACCCCAAACACATGGAGTCTGTTGTGCTAGCCTGTTGTTGCCTCCACAACCTCATGAGGATGCGGTAACCTGCCGCCCATGTTGCACTACTCGATGTGGAGGACCTAGACCCCCGTCGTGACACCAGGTGCGTGCATTACCATATAATTGTTATCTTTATGTCTAAATATATTATTCAGATCAGTTCCTTGACAGTAACATGCATGTTCTTTTCAATTTTACATTCATATACATTGCCCCCTGTCATCTTTATATGTGTTATCATAAATAGTCAAAATTACAGTGTCATTCAAGTCTCTTTGTCAATTATATAGTTCTTGACCAAAAACCCAGTCATACCAAATATGTGGACTTTCAATTTAGTTTTAATTATTGTAGTAAACATATGAATCAGTCTATATAATATTTTCGATTGTCTGTGTGTGTGTGTGTCTGTTCTTATTAGGCGGCCGCAGTTTTGGACCTGGGGAGCTGAAACTTTGCATGTGGGTGTCAATTGACCTGGGTCAGGTCATAGAGGGGGCGAGCTCACGATCGGGGGTCGTTTCGAGGCCGAAATTGAACACAAATTGAAAAAAAGGAAAAAAATTGCCGTTTGGGGCAGAAGGAGGCCTCCGATCGAAAAGGTGTATGGAACGAAAGTTGTTCGCAGCCCCCAAAAGTGGGGGTATGGATGAGGTAAGATCCAAAATCGGAGGTCATTTAGCGGCCGAAATCGAGGTCGCCGTTTAATGAGGAACAGGGAGGTCGAGGCCGGTGATTATGGTAGTAGTAGTATTGTGATGATTGTGGTAGTAGTGATTGATGATGGTGATTATGGTAGTAGTAGTGATGGTGATTATGGTGATTACCCGGGCAACGCCGGGTACCCCTGCTAGTACTTTATATGGCGAAAACGTGGAGTGTGGTGTGGGAGAGGAACGTCTTCACTGTGGTGTGCTGGGAGAGAGTGATGCCCCGTCCCTGTTTGTGGCCCTATTTATGGCGGCGGGTGGGGCTTGAGGTGGCGGCGGTTGGTATGCGTGGTGCAATTCTGCCACATCTCGTCGGAATCGTGCAGCACGTGTTGCTGCCGTGTCGCTGGCTTGTTGTTGTCGGGGTTTGGTATGCGTTCCACAACTAGTATGCCAGATGCCATTCCGTCCACCACACGGCATTGCCTGACATACGTATGTGTCACATGTTATTGTCGGATGTATATGTGGCAACGTCGGGTGTTGACAGGGCGGCGGCGAGGAATTCAAAAAAAGATTGTTAATTTTGTCAATGCATCCCGATGCCGACACATGTATACCGATGCAACCCGATGCCTATGTGTCATCCACACGGCAATGACTCGACATCAACACGTGGTACCTGAAGCTACCACAGCAAACCTTTGTCGGCCTACAGTTTTGGGTAGCCACAAAACATTTTCCCGCCAACCCGAGTTGAACCGTCACGCTCGGTGTACAACACGCCGCTCCCCGCTATCTCACGACCACGCGGCTGATTGCACCACGTTGTGCCAGGTTGGGGTCAAATCAGGCCCTGGATTGTGTTTAAAATTATGTGAAAGGGGCTTAACTGTTCTTGAGCCTACCACACTCGCACCTTACTGCAATTATTTGACTGTGTTATTATCAAGATATTATAATTCTGTACGTTGCAAAATTATTATAGACATAATAGGTCACTTTGGACCTGCTGGAAAGTATTTGGCATGGAAGAGTCCATTACAGGGATGAGGGGGAGGACAGTATGTATAACCTTCAATAACTCTTAACCCCTTTTGCACCGGCGACGTCTTCTTAATTATATTTTAGCTATATTTAAACGATTTTATGAAGTTTAAGAAGGATTTGTGGTAGTAAAAAAGGGGTTGAGAGATAGTTCAAAGCCTGTTAATTGCTGGTGGCTGTTTTGAAACTGAATACAATCGTCTAATAGTAGACAAAATAAGTTGAAAAGCCGTTGCCAGTAAAGAAGGGGTTAAACGGTTGAAGATTAAAATATTTAATGTTTTAGAACATTAAATGCTGAAATGAAGTTTGGCATGTCTATTTCGGGACACTCTGCATATACAGTATATATATATATATATATATATATATATATACGGGATTAAACCTACAACAATTAGCACTGTAACAGATATCTCTGTTGGCAGGTATACACTGTACTATCTTACATGCATAAATTGATAATTATATATAAGTTTATGCCAATGCCTTTAATTGAACCCATTATTTGTTATGATGTACTGTACAGTTTGGCAATAAGTCGTGTCTTAACTCTATAATTTTAGCCTCGGTTTTATCTTAATCAAAAGATAAAATACATAGTCATTTACACGAACACAGTTTGTAAATTAGGGATTGCTTTCAGTCTTGTTGACGTTTGAAAATATATAATATCTGGTCTTTTATTAAACACCAGGTCTTCTAAAGGAATTACCCAGGACTTAGAATACTTTGCCTCAGTATATTACCCCACATGAGACTTCACAAATGTCTAATACTCAAGGTGATTATTTATTACTATAGTCTATTCATTATGATTAGGCCACTAATCCCGACCACCTACCTCTATGATTAAAAAAGGACTAGAGAAATCGAGCTAATATTTCTATCATTTGGGAAGAGCTAGCTAGTAGATAGTTGGGGGAGGTGTGGCGGAGTGGTCTTGCCACTGGACTGGTAATCCAATGGACCCAGGGTCGAATCCCAATATGTCAATGGGAAGATATTATTGGGATGGAATTCGTGCTGTACCTAGTATCAGTGCATTACCACATCACACCGAAATGCCAGAAAAATACCCTCATTGTTCCCTGATTAAATAGCATTGTATGAATATTCCCATATTCAAAAATATGCTACAGGGGGGCAATGCCTAGTGAGTTAATTGCTCAATAGGTGGCGTTCTGATCGTGTGGGTCCGAGTCTGGGGGATGAGACTGAGAAGTGCGGAGGCGAGGCGGCTTCAGAGATGGAGTTGCTTCGAGCCGTGAAGCTTCGTATGTCTCACTCCCTAGACTGGAGCAAGACCTCACGGGCCTCACCGTGTTCAGCGGTAGAGTGTACAGGCTATCAGCCTATGCCCGAGAGGGAGTAGTTGAAATAAGGAAAAAACAAAAAATATATGTGTAGGGAAAACTACAGCCCATTTTTGTTTAGCCTTTATTGAGTTACAGAGTCTTAGGGATCACGATTTCTGGTCTACCAATAATGAATGGACTATATATAGGTGAACAGAGAAATAAAGTGTTAGGGGATTTGTCTATATCCGACTGGTTCTGCCCGGAATCGAAAACGGGTCCTCTTGGTCGTGTGGTGAGCTCGTTATCAATACGCCACTGGATACCATCAGTTACTTAAGGGGTTAGTGGCTGTTTTTTTTTTGTCTATTAATTAATGTATTTATATATATTTTTAGTTTCCTCTCTAGACCGCCCTCAAACTTAAAAAAACACCCCCTAGACACCCCCTCAAGATAAATTAGTATATTTTTCGGTAGAAAAATGTTCCGGCCGAAGGCCAGTTCATCTTATAATTACAGGCTCGCTATCGCTCGGCAGGAAAAAATCGACACCTAAATTACATGATTGGTCTTAAATTTGACAACGAAATGGAACTAAAGGTGATAAAATCGCCAAGCTAATGGGCCGAACGTCTTAAAATCTCAAAACTAGTGGGGCTAAGCATGAGGGAAAAGAAGGTTCAGAAAAACGGCCTTGTATTAATGAGCAAACCCGGTAGTCTAATTAGTACTCGAAATCGGTCACGCACAAATCTGTTCATAAACCTAAAAGGAGTTTGATGAATATTTCCAGTGCTGGTATGACCGATAATTATGGTACAGGTTAAGGGGAGATGGGTTGTTTTTCTGGTCCCCTTTCTCACTCATGCTTATAAACCCTTTATTTTTTAGATTTGATGACGTTCTATTCATTAGTTTGGTGATTTTAAGACCTTTCGCCCCATTTCTTTGTCAATATTAAGACTGTTCGTGTCCTTTAGTTGTTGATGTTTTCCTGGCAAGCGATAGGGAGCCTGTAATATAAGAGGAACAACTCTTCGGCCAGGACATTATTTTAACAAACAAATGACAACTATATATTATATATTAATATATATATATATATATCTATGTATATATATATATATATATATATATATATATATATCTTGAAGGGGGTTCATGCGTTTTTTTTTTTTTTTTTTTTTTTTTTTTTTAGCTTGATGGAGGTTTAGGGTGGAAACCTAGAAACAATAATACATAAATGAAAACAAAATCGACCAAAAAGTGAACCATCCCCCTTATATACATGCTATACTGTATATATTAACCTAACTTTAAAAATTAACTCATTGGTTGTAGGCATCTTATTAGTCGACATAAGTTGAGTAAACATAGTATGTTAATTAAGGTACAATCTGATGCTAAATGTATTAGCTTTATTCTAATTGTTTCTAAAAAAAAAAAAAAAAAAGTATGCTATAAATATTCTCATCGCCTGTTTCGCGACGGCATTTCCTTAACCCCTTCTGTACCGGCAACGATTTTATAAATTTTTTCTAGCTATATTTTGACTAATTGGTGTGGTTAGAGATGGATCTGTGGTAGTTAAAAAGGGTTAAGTAAGATATTTTGAAGCCTGTTAACTGTTGTAGGACCTTTAACACGGAATAACATCGTCCAATAGTAACCATAATGACGTTAAAATGACGGCACCGGTACTGAAAGGGTCAACAAAAAACATTCCTAAATCAGTTCTTCGCGCTTTCTGGACGTCGCTCGTTCATTCTCTAAACGCGCAATTTCTCAGAACAAGTTAATAAAGTTAATGCAGTAGAGTGGAGTTGCCGTGTACACAGAGATGGCTATTTACCCCACATATAACAAGCTCTACGTCAGAGGGAACGCGGTAGGTAATAACAAAAGAAAAAGAAAAACACATGAAAAGCTCCCTGAAGAATTACCAAGGTGACTGCGTTATTTCCGTGCACATAATAGAGACGGAGACTGTTTGTGCCTGACCCCTTGTACAGACGTTTATAGAGTGTATTCTTTCATTAAGTTGTTAGTGTTTTGGGAATTAACTTCGCCAAATTTTTTGATTGATATTAGGTGTTAGTTTATGTGTGTGCTTATTTAATCCAAGATAGGATTTCTGAAATCCTGAAACACAATTAAAACAAACAAAATAGTGTTAGTATTTTGCCCCTGTACCCCTTCCCACCCCCACCCATCCTGTATTGAGTACTCACAGTGTTGTTATTTCTGTTGTTATTGTTATGTACGCATTCTGCAATATACGTTTGATCATTCTTATCTGTATTTGACGACCTTCATGAAAGTAAACAGATTGATTACATAATTATGACAGATTGGAGAACATATGCTGGTTAACGACGCACAATAAGCAACTCCTCAGCTATAGATGAAGTACATAATTATAATTTCCCCTACACATGGCTCAAAACTTCGGCAGTACTCTCATTGCTATTCTTGTTGTTCATAGACCCTGCGTGTATTTGGATAAATTTATATTTCGCTTGCCTTAAAGTGTGTGTAATTACGTTTCCAATAAAACAAAATATTCAATCACGACGTATCACTTATTAAAGTAGGCTACATGAAAAAAAATGTAACCCCTTCTGTACCGGCGACGTCTTTTTAATTCTATTCTAGCTATATTTAGATGATTGTGTGCAGTTTAAGAAGGATCTGTGGTAGTAAAAAGGATTTAGTATAGTTCGATGCTTGTTACTTGCTTGAGGCCCTTTATAAATTGAATACAATCGTTTAAATATAGCTAGAATCTAAGTAAAAAGACGTCGCCGGTACAAAAGGTGTTAACCCCTTCACCACCAATACGTAATCTTAATCATACTCTGGTTACCAGTAGACGATTTTCTTGAGTTTGTAATGTACCTATGCCATTCAAATAGATAAATACGATCTCAATAAACCCTCTTAGTAACATAAGTCCTTCTTAAACTGAATAAAATCATCTAAGTTTAGCCAGAATCAAAGGTAAAAAGGCGTCATGGTGGTGAAGGGGTTAATAGTATAAGCTGCTACTTCACATCACTGGCAAACAACAAGGCGGCTATTCATAAATAACGCCTAATTCTCCCTTTTAACTGCAGAAGACCCCCGGCGGCAGTATAATATTAGTGTCTAGTAAAACAGCATTAAGGGAGTAGTGCTTGGTTTTTGGTCTATATATTTATATATTAATATATTTTGTATTTTCCTCGCTAGACCTCCACCACGCTTAAAATAACACCCTAGATCCCCTTTCAATATACATTTGTACATTTATGTCCCGGCCAAACGCCAGTTCCTTCTAAAATTAGAGGCTCGCTATCGCTAGCCAGGAAAAATCGACACCTAAGAGATACGAAAGGTCTTAATATTGACAACAAAATCAGGCGAAAGGTCTCAAAATCGCCAAACTACGGAACAAACGTCTTAAAACCTCAAAACTAATATGCTAAACATGAGGGATAAGGAGGTCCATAAAAAGCAAGTACTACCCCCTTACTATTATATAAAAAAAAAAATAAAAAAAAAATCGGCTTCTTGTGCTCTCTGTTGCTTTTTACGTAATGGTCTCTCTATGTGTGTTTATATATTACATCACCCCATCACGGTACAGTTAACCTCATGAGGATTATGACGCGTGTTGATGCTTTATTCTGGCTATAATTAGACGATTTCATGCAGTTTAGGAAGGATCTGCGGGAATTAAAAGGGTGTAGACTATTGCAATCAACCCTTAGAATCACCTATACCCTTCCTAATCTAAGCAAAATCGTCTAATGATAACCAGAACAGTTCACACTCCAAATGCGTCAAAATCCTCAAGGGGTTAAGGGGACATGGGCCAGTTATTTGCCTTTTTATTGATATTTTTATGATTTTCTTAGTTTCCTCCCTAGAACTCCATCAAATTAAAAAAAACATCCATTAGATCCCCCTTTTAGAATAATTTGTAAATTTGTTGGTAGAAAAATGTTCCGGCCGAAGGCCGGTTCTTCCAACATTACAGGCTCACTATCGTTCGACAGGGAAACAATCGACACCTAAATAGCACGAAAGGTCTAAATATTGACGAAGAAATGGGGCGAAAGGTCTTAAAATCGACTAACTAATGGGGCAAACAGCTTAGCATCTGAAAACTAATGGGGCTAAACATGAGGGAGAATGTGATCCAGAAGAGCGGCCCATCTCCCCTTAAGATCAATACCGTAGTTTACCGACAATTCTCCCCATAGACTACAAACGACCCCAGCTGTAGTCCTGTTATTATCTAGTAAAGCAGTATTACCCCCGCCTCACGTGACTGCTGTTCCTTTTATCGTAATGATGGCTGTACTGCACTGTATAATGTGTGGGTATGCTAATTTAGACATCACAGTACAGTCAAAAGCAATACCGTAGTTCGTCGAGAATAATTCGTATGGTGGTTATCGTAATGTCGGCTCTACTATGTAACACACGTATCACTATCACACACACACATATCCTTCCTCTTGTAAGCTCTCGCGCACCTATCACTCTCTTCGAAAATTACTTTAACGCCTATTCTTCTCTGTGTGTATTTCCTTCGCACCTCCTCCTCCTTCTGTAGTTTCTCTCTTCCTATCTCTCGTTTTGAAACAGCCACCGACACCCCTTTCTCTCTTTGTTAATCCTTTCCACACATAGCATTCTCTTTGTAAATCTCTCTCAAATATATTCCTCTTTGAAAATTCCTCGAACACTTATCCTACAATGTGTAAATCCATCCAACACCTTCCATCCTCAAATATTCTTTATCACACCTATCTCTGTATTTAGATATTCCTTTCGCCCTTCCTCCGTCCGTAAGACCTCTTTCACCTATTCCTTTCTTCGCAATTCCCTTCCACTATCATCCCACCCTTATGTAATCCCTCTCACATCTATTACTCTGTTTTGTAAATCCCTCTCACAACAATCCCTTTCCTTGCAAATCCCTTCGCCCTTATATCTCTCTTCGAAAATGGCCTTCACCTCTCTCTCTCTCTCTCTCTCTCTCTCTCTCCCCACACCTTATTCCTCTCTTTATATATATGTATCCCTCTCACACATCCTCCCTCCTTCCTTCTCATATTTATCCAATCTTCATAAATCCGTTTAACACCTCCCCCTCCCACACCACACCTATCCCTCTCTTTATAATTCCTCTCACATTTAACCAAGACTTTTATTATCTCTCTTATTCAAATCTCTAATTATGAATCCTCTTCGTACCTTCACTCCCCCTCCATCTCACACCTACCCCTCTCTTTGCCAACCCCTTTTTCACCTCCTCCTACTGCTTTCCTCTCTTCTCGCGCCCATCTCTCTGCAAATCCCTCTCACACCTCCTCCCTCTCTCTTCAAATCCCTCTCACACCTCCTCTCCCCCTCCTTCCCAAACCTCTACCTCTCTCTGCAAATCCCCTTCACACCTCATCTCCCCTCCCTTCCACAGCTCTCCCTCTCTCTGTAAATCCCCTCCACACCTCCTCTCCCTTCCCTCTCTCTGCAAATCCCCTTCACACCTCCCCTCCCCTCCCTTCCACAGCTCCCTCTCTCTCTGCAAATCCCCTTCACACCTCCTCCCACTGCCTACCTCTCTCCACCCGCCCCTCTCACACCGATCCCTTTTTCTGCAAATCCCCCTCACACATCCTCTCCCCCTGCCTCCCACACCTCTCCCTCTCTCTGCAAATCCCCCTCACACATTCGCTCCCCCTCCCTCCCACACTTCTCCCTCTCTCTGCAAATACCCCTCACACATCCTCTCCCCCTCCCTCCTACACCTCTCCCTCTCTCTGCAAATCCCCTCACACCTCATCTCCCCCTCCCTCTCTCTGCAAATCCCCTTCACACATCCTCTCCCCCTCCCTCTCTTTTCAAATCCCCTTCACACCTCCTCTACCCCCTATCACTCTCTCTCCCACTCCCTCTCTCTGCATATCCCCTTCACACCTCCTCTCTCCCTCATTCCCATACCTTTCCCTCTCTGCAAATCCCCTTCACACCTCCTTTCCCCCTCCCTCTCACACCTTTCCCTCTCTCTGCAAATCCTCTTCACACCTCCTCTCCCCCTCGCACCTCTCCCTCTCTCTGCAAATCCCCTTCACACCTCCTCTACCTCTCCCTCTCACACTTATCCCTCTCTCCCTCCCTCTCATACCTCTCACTCTCTCTGCAAATCCCCTTCACACCTTTTTTCCCCCTCCCTCTCACACTTATCCCTCTCTCCCTCCCTCTCACACCTCTCCCTCTCTCTGCAAATCCCCTTCACACCTCCTCTCACACCTTTCTCTCTCTGAAAATCCCCTTCACACCTCCACTCCACCTCTCCCTCTCACTCCCACTCCCACTCTACACCTCGTTCATTACTCACCAACATCAAAACCTCCTCATTGTGCTTCTTAATTCAAATAGATTTTTACCCCCACCCCTCATCCCTTGACGCCGACGGCGAAAAATGAGCTTAATTGCTTCTTTTCGGCCATTTGCGAGCTGTAGGAGAGAAAGAGAGAGAGAGAGAGAGAGAGAGAGAGAGAGAGAGAGAGAGAGAGAGAGAGAGAGAGAGAGAGAGAGAGAGAGAGAGAGTGAGTGAGAGTGAGTTACATAGAGTTACATGGCTACACAGAATGCACAGACCTACTAGGCAGTCCGAACGTGATTCTCACAAAATTTGCTACAAAATGGAAGGTAAGGATAGCAAAATAGAAGGCTCTCTCTCCCCACCCAGTACAGAGAGGAAGAGAGAGAGAGAGGGTGATTGTGAGAGACAGACAGACAGAGACAGAGAGAGTTAAATAGAGTGAGAGAGAGAGAGAGAGAGAGAGAGAGAGATAATTGGTGGGCGGTATTAATTCCATGTAGCGGCTCGGGAAGCTACCTGCTCATATCTAGGCCCCGGGAGAGGCGCTGATAATCATCCTTTGTTTATTCTGGTATGCTTGCTTAAGGGGCTGCTGGTTGTTTTGGGGTATATTTGTTTATATATATATAGTTTAGTGTTCTCGCTAGACCTACATCAAGCTTAAAAAAATACCCCTTAGACCCCCTTTCAAGATAAATTTGCGCATTTTTCAGTATACAAATGGCCAATTCCTCTTAAAATTACAGGCTCGCTATTGCTTGTCAGGAAAAATCAACATGGCACATAAGGTCATAAAATCGACAAACTAATGGGGTGAACGTCTTAAATTATTAAAACTAATGGGGTTAAACAAAGGGAGAAGGTGGTCCAGGAAAAACAGCTACTTCCCCCTTAATTTGGCCACGCTTAAATTGGTTTTCTTACTTGCTTACTCTGGTTTGGGTTGCTTTAGGTCGTGTTAACCCTTTGAGCACTAGGCCGCGTTTTGGCAGTGTATTCTGGCTATCACTAGACGATTTCATGAAGATTAGTAGGGGTATATGTGAGTCAGAGGTTTCATTGAGACA
>CM064480.1:52645900-52793400 GCA_032716605.1 Paralithodes platypus | reverse complement strand
GGGAGGAGAGTGAAAGGTACAGCATGGTGGAAAGAAGAGGTAAGAATAGCTGTGGAAGAAAAGAAGAAAGCATATAGAGAGTGGTTGGGTAGTAGAGGGAATGAAGATTTCGAGAGACAGAAATGAGAGAGGTACGTGGAGAGTAAGAGGGTGGTGAAGAGAGTAGTGAAGGAAAGTAAGAGAAGAGTAGATGAGGAATTTGGGGAACAGTGTGCGAAAAACGGAATTTGAAGGTAAATGCGGGGAAGAGCAAGGTTATGGTCTTCGAAAGGGGTGAAGTCACAGAGTGTGAGGTGAAGCTGAACGGTCAGGCTATGGAGATCGTCAACTCTTTTAAGTATCTGGGCAGTGTGTTGAGTAAAGATGGGACTATGAATGAAGAAGTTCAGGAGAGGGTACAACAGGGGAAGAGGGTTGTAGAAACGCTAAAAGCAGTAACAAGAAATAGGGTGGTCAGTATGGAAGTGAAGAAGTCCTTGCATGACAGTGTGGTAATCCCGACACTGACTTACGGAAGCGAAGCATCGACGTTGGTTGAGAGACTCAGACCAAGAGTGAGAGCAGTGGAAATTAATTACTTAAGGAGTGCGTGCGGATTTATATGGAGGGATAGACAGACTAATGAGGAAGTAAGAAGGAGGTGTGGTGTGGAGGTAGATGTGCTGGAAAGTGTGAAAAGGAACAACTAGAGATGGTTCGGCCATATGGAACGTATGGAAAGCGAGAGAATGACTAAGAGTGTGTACGAGAGCGAGGTGGAGGGACAGAGAAGGAGATGTAGACCGAATGAGAGGTAGAAGAATGGAGTGAGGAAGTACATGAACGAAGGCGGTGCTGGTTGGGGGGGACAGAGGTGCATGGGAGCGGTTCGTTCGTGGCCACCCCTTCGGGGATCACAGCGTCAGGCAATAGATAGAATGAAAATCCAATTGTACAGCATATTACGAACTAGGTGTGCTTGATGGAGCTAATCCTAAGGTAACTTTTCCTGAAAAGAAAAAAATTGAGGGGGGATGGACGTATTTATTTGCCAGTGTATTGATATATTTATTATGTTTTTAAGTTTCCTCCCGAGACCTCCATCAAGTTTAAAAAAAAACACCCCCTAGACCCCCCTCAAGATAAGTTTGTAAAAAATGCCAGTTCCTCACAAAAATATATGCTCGGTATCGCTCACCAGGTAAAAATCGATACCTAAATGGCACGAAAGGTCCTAATATGGACATAAAATGGGGTGAAAGGTCTTAAAATAGCCAAACTAATGGAAAAAAAACGTCTTAAATTCTGAGAACTAATGGGGCTAAACATGAGGAAGAAGGGGGACCAGAAAAACGACCCATCTCCCCTTAATATGGAGCTAAAGATAACTACTTCCTGTGGGCTCTTCTTTATCATACTCAGGGAGGGGAAGGGGGGGAGAGTACCGAAACACTGGCATTTTCTTGTCCTTTACGTCTTCAGTCACAGGTTGTGGACAAAGTTAGAAAGTCGATGTTTTCTTTGATCGTTATATATAGACAGAGAGGAATAATAATTTACATTTAGTTTCCATATTGAACGATGCTTTCTGGAAAAATATATCCAACATCGACTAGTAAACAGTCTTGCATTTCATATATATATATACAGTATATATATATATATATATATATATATATATATATATATATATATATATATATATATATATATATTTGGTTCTTGTATATGGGTCAAGTATACATTCCCTTAGCATAATATATTTCGAAACATGCAAGCAAGCCTTTAAATTAATTGAGACAATATCTGTTACCATTGTGTCAATGGTCTTGCAGCCCTTCCAAAAAAGCATCTATGGAATATTGTATGCATATGTATGGGAAGCCATACGGAATCAATGATTATGATTATATTTTCGAATGCGTTCAGCTAGGCTTTAATAATCATTTAAGCTTAAAGGTGAAGTGAAAACAAAATATCTCGTAGATGACCTATGCTCTGTATTTGCCTTTCGATACAAGATCCAATACTTTGTGAGCCATTGTGGCTGAAGGCCATGTTGATACAGAAATATTTTGCCGATTGAATAAAAAACAAGTGTGGCTCTTGTTAAGGACATGGTGTCCAAATATAAACTAAATCGAACATAGCAAACTACAGTTATGTAAACTATTGTATATTAACTGCTGCAAAACCGCAACATAATATATAAATCTGACCCCGAAGTTCCTGATACCAGAAATAATGCTTAACGAGACAAGGGACTGGAGTTATCGCAGAAAGGATCCAGTCCTGACGTTATTCTTGACTTACAGTGTGCTGGCTTAATAATCCAATAGGGTTGATAGCCTCTGAAGTTCTATTTTAACTAACTTAACGAGAACAATACTGTAACAAGAATGATAAATCGGTGATCGTAACATAATCAATTAAACTGAGAAAGATATCAGTAACGATATAAACACAAATACATACTGCGATTCATTAAAGATAAAAATGGCTTGATTAAAGACGCAACACACGGAACCATACAACAATATAAAACATATAAAATATTACATGGTTTGTAGGGGGCTCATGTATTGCATTCCCCATTAAATTATATCGCAATGTATCGTTCAGACAGTTGACCACTGTTCCGGAATACTGACATTTAACATCTTAAGAGCGGCCTAGGCGGTAATTTCTATGTACCGCCCAGCGTTTTTTTTTTTTACCCTAAATAGGGTTGTTTCCGTGCTCATTTTCATGCATAAATAAGACCCAGAGCGTAAAACAAGTATCTATCCCTGAAAGGGTGTAAACCGAGCTTTCCAATGACACCCGAACCATCCTTGTATGACCACTGGTTCTCTTGCAACGATCGTGCAACACGAGTTCAAAAAACTTAAAATAAGGTAATTTCCGTACATAATTCCCTGTGTAGCGAGTGAGAAGAAGGGAGGAAGTTAGAATACAGTTCAGTACACCCGTGGTGGTCGTGGGGAGCGGTCATAAGGTTACTACGCTCGTCCCACCGCTCAGCTCTCTCTCTCAGCAACATTACGTGCTGAAAATGGCACTCGACAGCTGTCGTGCACCGCCACATAGTCCAAATTTATTTAACTCGACATATGTTGCGCGCTGCCAGTTATGGGTTAAGTATCGTTGAAATAAATAGAATGTGCTTCAGAGTAGAATACTTAATACTATATAACATGGCATAGTAAATAGGGAGTACAGTACTTTAAGGGGTTGGGGGGGGGAATTTGCTTTCTAAACCTCCATTAAAGCTTAAAAAAAAAAAAAAAAATCCATATAATATTGTCCCGGCCAAAGGCCAAAAGCCTCCCTATCGCTCGCCAGGAACAAATCGACACCTAAATGGTACAAAAGGTCTTATTATTGGCAAATAAATGGGTCAGATGGTCTTAAAATCGTCAAATTAATAGACCGAATGTCTTATAATCTTAAAACTAATGGGGCTAAGTATGAGCGAGAGAGGAGTCCAGAAAAAATAAAAAGCTCCCCTTAAACTTGGCTTTGCTACCTCATTAATCTCCCTGTCTTACTTCTTTGGAACCAGTGGTCGGTGAGCATACTACTAAGTCATCAATTGTCCGCTTGCGAGTTTCAAGCTATAAGGAAGTTGGAGCCCTAAACCTCAATATAATAGAGAAATGCAATATATATGTAGGTTTCCGATGGATTGAGAGTATGATGATTTTCAAATATATATATATATATATATATATATATATATATATATATATATATATATATATATATATATATATACCGCATACAGTATAATATAATGCTGGAGGGACCTTGGTGACCCTGGTCTCTTGGTCTTCTCCTGGATGACCTAGATGTGTGTGAATTTGTATTTTGTTTGTATGTGTTCATTGTTTGTTGGTGTGTTATGTGTTGTCCGTAGTCTGGCTCTGTCTTGAGTCCCCCCCCAAAAAAAAAAAAAAAAATAAAAATAAAAAAATAAATAAATACATGAATAAATAAAAATAGGAAAAGTGGGGATAGGGCATGAGTATACACATATATATATATATATATATATATATTTATATTTATATATATATATATATATATATATGCACTACAATCATGTTTTTTACCTGGTAGTTTTGCTTAATATCGATGTCTACTGCTCCAACTTGGTCAACTATCCTGCACTCTCTCTTTGCAGATTAACCTATTATAAATCATTTCGAAAAGACCTCTAACACTCAGAGCTGCACATTCGATCTTAATTAATGCTTTGAATCCCAGTTATCCCTGCTCAACTAAATATAACACATTTTGGTTTACTGAAAGAGGTATCCTTATGATCACTTCTCAATATAATCTAATGCCCCGTTACCTCACTTAATTATGTAACAAATGAATCCTTTATCTATAAGCTAAATCCTCTCATTTTAGATAAAGCATAGTTTCTTGTTAGGCTTCAGTGTGTCTATTTTGCGACATTTAATGACGATAACATAAAACTGACTCAAGCAAAATGTTTAAGTAATAGTATATGTATGTATGTCCCCCTATATAAAGGCAAAGGGGAAAGAGGAGTGTGTGGTAACCACCGAGGAATATGTCTTTTAAGCGTAGTAGGGAAGGTGTACAGTAGGGTAGTGATTGAAAGAGTGAGAGTGAGAACGGAGAAATGGATAGGCGACGAGCAGTGAGGTTTTAGGAAGGGAAGAGGATGTGAAGATCAGATTTTTACCCTGAATCGTGTTGTGGAGAAATATATGGAGAAGAAACAAAAGGTGTATGTTGCCTTTAGGGAATTGGAGAAGGCCTATGACAGAGTGGATAGAGAAGGCATGTGGAAAGTACTTAGAATATACGGAGTAGATGGCAAGTTGCTGAAAGCAGCGAAGAGCATGTATGAGGGTGCAAAGGCGGCAGTACGTGTGGAGAATGAGCAGAGCGAGTTCTTTGACCCGAGTGTTGGGTTGAAACAGGGGTGTGTGATGTCCCCGTGGTTGATTACTGTATATATGGATAGAGTCATGAAAGAAATACTAGGAAGAGCTGTGGATGTTGGTGTATCGCTGAAAAGGGAGGGAAATGAGTGGAAGCTGCCTATACTGCTATTTTCGGATGATACAGTTCTGATGAGCGATAATGAATGGGAGTTGCAGGGTCTGGTAAATGAGTTTGGAACAGTGTGCGAAAAACGGAATTTGAAGGTAAATGCGGGGAAGAGCAAGGTTATGGTCTTCAAAAGGGATGAAGTCACAGAGTGTGAGGTGAAGTTGAACGGTCAGGCTATGGAGATTGTCAGCTCTTTTAAGTATCTGGGCAGTGTGTTGAGTAAAGATGGGACTATGGATGAAGAAATGCGGGAGAGGGTGCAACAGGGGAAGAGGGTTGTAGGAACGTTGAAAGCAGTAACAAGAAATAGAGTGGTCTGTATGGAAGTGAAGAAGTCCTTGCATGACAGTGTGGTTATCCCGACACTAACTTACGGAAGCGAAGCATGGACGTTCGGGAAGAGACTCAGACCAAGAGTGAGAGCGGTGGAAATGAGTTACTTGAGAAGTGTGTGCGGAGTTACATGGAGGGATAGACAGACGAATGAGGAAATAAGAAGGAGGTGTGGCGTGGAGGTAGATGTGCTGGAAAGTGTGAAAAGGAACAACTTGAGATGGTTCGGCCATATGGAACGTATGGAAAGCAAGAGATTGACTAAGAGGGTGTACGAGAGCGAGGTGGAAGGACAGAGAGGGAGAGGTGGAAGGATGGAATGAGGAAGTATATGAATGAAGGCTGTGCTGGTTGGGAGGAAGGGCGTCGACTGACTCGGGACAGAGGTGCATGGGGGCGGTTCGTTCGTGGCCACCCCTTCTGGGATCACGGCGTCAGGCAATAGATAGATGTATGTATAAACTCAGGCACATACCCAATAGCTGAGGGTGGCCGACTCAAGATAGAACCCGACAGAAACAACATTTATAGTTCCAATTCTTAGGGTCCGGGACCACTTTCGCTTTCCCTAAGCCCTTTCTCTGCCTCGTCTAGTAGGTGAATTTTACAAGGGGAGGAGGCCCCCAGAAGGAAAAGTAGGACAGTAAAACAGACAGACAAAAACGGCTAAGGTCAGGGTCAGGTGAAGGTATTGAGGGATAAGCCTTTACAACGGCGCCTCGTAGCTACTATCTAATTTTCCTATTTTCTGAAGAGTGTAGAGAGGGGAGAATTAGTGTTGGAGAGAGGGGAAGCTGTTGGAGTGGTTTTGTTATGTGTGTTAGGTTGGGTAGAGGATGCCAAGCCTCACTCTAGATAGGACCAGCCCATCCAGATAATTCACAAAACATGAATATATCAAGAAAGGCATATACTTTTGCATGGCTGATTAACTTTATTATTTACATGATTTGGACACGTTATATTAGCCTGGAATTGAATATAATCGTGCATTACTCGGCAGTTATATATTTGTTAAGCTGACAAATTTACACTCGGTCACTTTGAGCTAAAAAAAATAAAAAATAAGATAATGTGAACTGAGAGAGACAGAAACTGACAGAGAAAAAAAGAAGCAGACCAACAGATAGAAAACGAGAAGAGAGAGAGAGAGAGTAGGTGCTATGACCATGTTCACTAGCCCAGGCCAGATCTGGAGCCACTAAAAGCCCAGAGAGAGCGGCTGAAAGGGCTCCTGGATTTTAAAGTATGGTGGTACTTATCCTAAATATGGGGCCATGTCGGACGCTGGCCTGGCCCCATGATTTACCCCCTCTCTCTCTCTCTCTAGCCTCGTTCGGGAGATAGGTTTGTTGTACACCCTAGTTCTGACCATTCATACAGTAGCTATACACAGTTCCAAGTCCAGAAATCGTGAACCCTAACCTCTGTAGAGCAAATTGGTTGTACATTTCCACACCTTGTTCCCTGGCTGACCCTCCCCAAATAGTAGATATATTAGTTAGATTACTCTAGTCGTTAGTGAGTTATAGAGGATAATGTTCAAGAGTGTTGACATACTTATTTGGAATAGGGTATAGCCTCAATCTGGGAAAAGGTGTAGGCTATATATTTAGCCACCATTACAATCATGTTAATCTATATAATATTTGCGATTGTCTGTGTGTCTGTGTGTGTGTGTTCTTTATGCATGGCCAATTTTTTTTAAGCTAGAGCGTTCATACTTGGTATGCATAGTAAGGGGGTCCCTAGGCAGGTTTTAGTGAAAAAATAGAATTCCCCAGGGTGAAAGGGACGGAGAAAATGGGCGCGAAATCGGAAAAATGGCCGTTTGGGGCAGAAGGAGGCCTCCGATCGAAAAGGTGTATGGAACGAAAGTTGTTCGCAGCCCCCCAAAATGGGTGTACGGATGAGGTCAGATCCAAAATCGGAGGTCATTTAGCGGCCGAAATCGAGGTCGCCGTTTAATGAGGCACAGGGAGGTCGAGGCCGGTGATTATGGTAGTAGTAGTATTGTGATGATTGTGGTAGTAGTGATTGATGATGGAGATTATGGTAGTAGTAGTGGTGGTAGTAGTGATGGTGATTATGGTGATTACCCGGGCAACGCCGGGTACCCCTGCTAGTGCATAATAATAATGATATTTAAAAGTTCTAAATACTTCAAACATTATTACGAATAGGTAATAAGCTCAAATGCATCAGTAACTCATATATAAACCTGTCAGAGCATTATATCCTCAGTTAAACTTACAGACTTTGTCTATGGTCATGTTATGGCAACTATACATATGGCACCAATTACATTAATCATTCTACCCTAATCCAATCCAATCTAACCAATAATTTCAAGCCTAATCTCTCTCTCTCTCTCTCTCTCTCTCTCTCTCTCTATATATATATATATATATATATATATATATATATATATATATATGTGTGTTTGCGTGTGTGTGTGTGTGTGTAGAGAGTCGATCAGACGAGAAGCGGTGTTACCATGTTTATGAATGGCTAGAAGTGAGATGTAATAAATATACTCGCTACCCGGCTCATCCCTCCACCTCCTCCTCTTGTCTCAGTCTCAGACCTGGATCATCACGGATCTCCTTTAGTCCTTGGCCCATTTGTATAATGTTATATGTATTATATTTTGTAATATTATAATAATATTATATTTAATTTTACCTATATATCTATCCGTAGGTTTACTGACCTATGGGCATAACATTCCATACCCCTAGCTGCACTGGCGGACATTAGAGGTGTGGTAGGCCAGCGTCACATGTACACATATATGCTAGCAACTGATCAGCATGATATTGCTTGATTAAATTGGTTACAGACTACATTCACATCCACAGCTATTACAACAGTGCACTAGTATTACACATGCACCCCATACACTACACAAGAAGCATATGAAATTGCTCCATTCGCGGCTACCCCTTCTTTTTTTCAGATTCAGATTCAGATTATTTGATTGAGCCTGTGGATTACAATATATTTGTTAAAAGATAAAATAATATTATCTTGCTGAGCCTTATGAGAGTAACTCTCCCTAAGGCACCTAGTATTACTCAAACTACACAAAACAAATGAAAAGTAAAAAATTGGACTCTTTGGGGTGGCGGCGTCTGGCAATATATATCTTCGTCTATCTATTTATCTCGTAAGTTGGATCAAGTGGTCAAATTGGATTAAACACTAGAATCGGGCCAATAATTGATGTGGTTGGAGCGATGAAATTAAGCCAAACTGTTGAATTTGACTTAACCCCATGAGGATCGTGACGTGTTTTGACAGTTTATTCTGGTTATTAGGTGATTTTATACAGCTGAGGAAGGATATGTGGGAATTATAAGGGTAAAGTGTCTCTCAATTAACCCTCTGAATACCTTATACCCTTCCTAAACTAAATAAAATCGTCTATTAATAGCCAAAATAGTGCTAAGCGTGTTATAATCCTCACAGGTTTAAGAATTGATTTGACCAAATACAGTAAATCGATTAAACTGATCGAGTGGCCTAATTGGCTTGCATGGATACATTATGTGAATGATAGAATTAGGATGATCAGTCGAATTAGTCTGATAGGTCAAATTATGGTTGAATTGGGTCAAGTGGTTGAATTGGACCAAGCAGTAATATTGGGTCAAGCGATCAAATTGTGCTGAATGAGTTGAAATGATCCAGGAGTATTGAAAACTTAGCAGTTAAACTGGGCTGATTTGGACAGGATGGTCTGATCAGTCGAATTGTGTTCAATAATCAAATTGGGGAGAGCAGTCAAACCAGGTTAAGCAGTTTACTTGTGCTGAATAGTCAATTTGGTGTGAGAGATCGAATTTGATAGGGAAGTTATAGTGGCTAATTTGGACTGAATTGGGCTGAGCAGTTGAATTGGGCTAAAAAGCCTTGAGCCTTGCGGTAAAATTGGTCAAATCGGTTGAATATGACAGAAGACACATTTGGCTGAGCGGTCAAATTGTGGTCCTACTTAGCCGGAAATAGAGTGAAGTGGTCAAACTTAACTCAATAGTTGAATTGTGCTGGCCAGTCAAATGAGGAAAGCAATATAACTGAGCCGAAAAGTTAAGCTGGGCTGATATTGCTTCGTTTTTTTTACACACATATATAAATATGGCCTAGTCTGTTAAGCATAAGCTTTAATACAGACCTAAAGAAAATACAATCTATGAATAATCTCTTATACAATGCATATCAACAATATATTTAGTTAGTAGTACATGTTTTTAGATAGCAAGCGTATCTTTATTTTATGTTTAAAAGTTATCAGACTAGCGGTATTATAAAGAAGTATCAGACAAAAAGTTCCAAATTGGTGGTCCTGAATACATAACATGTCAATGACTTTGTTGTGAAGTTACTAGTGGTAGTGCTAACTTGACATTATGACCACGGGTTAGATAATTGTGATTTACTGTATAGAAATGTCTATAAAATGGATTTAGGTTGTGGAGTTACGAATATGGAAAAGGTCTGGTGAAAGATGAAGAGAGACTTGTTCAAGTTTGGAGAATGATATGACTGAAATCGAAGTACAGAGTGATCAGGGTTGAAAATGCTAAAGGTAGCTTACATAGACAAATTGCTAATACGATACTCTCAAATGAACATCTATCTATGTATCTATCTATCTATCTGTATATCTATCTATCTATCTATCCATTGCCGGACGCCTTACTCCCTTTAATGAGGGTGGCCATACACACAAGACCCCCAAGCGATCCTATTCCCTGTAAGGACAACCCGAGCCAGTATACTGAAGGACTTACAGGATTGACCACTCAATTTAGCATCCGTCCGACTCCGAGGCCCTCTATGTATCTTGTTTGCACTTTTTTTCTACGGTGGTGTTCGGCTAGCCCATCCACTAACCTGCCTTACACTTAAATAAGCAGTACGGATTTGTATCAGGTTTACTCCCCTAGACAGGTTGCCGACCAAGACTGATGAGTCCCATCCACCCGGATTTTTATAAGATTGTCTCCCCTAGATGGGTTGCCGATCAAGGCTAACGAGTCCCATCCACCCAAATTAACATGAAGAAGATAATTATTCTAAATATTCGAGATAAATTGTCATGTTGGGCTTAAATTTGGCAAATGAGTTTTAAAGCTGATAAATGTAAAGTGCTCCATATCGGAAACCGAAATGAGAAAACAAACTATTCAGCTTATGAGTGTAGACAGAGAAAATAAATTGGGGAGTAACAATATTGAATAACCTAAAACCCAGTCAACAATGTACAGAGGTTGTTAAGAAAGCAAACACAATAATTGTCTTTATAGGTAGGTCTTTTGAGCATAAATATACATATTTAATTATCACACTTTACAGTTCCTTAATCCGTCCTTTTCTGGACTATGCGTTCAATCTTGGAGCTCATACTACCAAAAAGATATAGTCAAACTGAAACAACTTCAACATAGTTACCAAAACGATACTTACTCTAAATAACAAACCATAGGAGGAATGTTTTAAAGGATTTTCTTCCTTTAACCCAAAGAATAAGAAGCGACTAAATTTAAGTGTTCAAAATCATGAAAGTAGCGACAAAATTACACGTGGGGAAATGGTAGAACATGAATAGTAAATCTCACATGCGTCTAAAAATATTTTCTTCAATCGAGTAGTATACTTGTGGAATTGCCTTCCTCGAAATATTATAGACTGAAGCACCGTTAATTCCTTTAAGTATTGACTAGACAAACACCTTGCCTTTAATTCGCGACTGAGTGCATATATATATATATATATATATATACCCTTTTTGCCTTTTTCCTCAGATACATCGAGGACCGCAGTATTTATATATAAATAACTACGAGGTTACTCTATCTTCCCCAGATACACGAAGGATAACTTATAGCTAGGCCCTAATAATAATAATAATAATAATATTTATTCAGTTAGCAATTTACAGAGTTGGTACCACATAGTATGTTACAAATATTACATGTACCAACCTTGCATAATTCCAACTAAGGATAGCCCAATAAGGCCGTTAGGCGTATTTCCATTGGGGTCCTTGTGGGATTAGGTTAGCTGGGGAAATGTGGAGGATAAAGAAATAGAATCGTTAGAGAAAGTATTTCTAGGGGGCTATTTTAAGATACCTTACATCCTATAGTAAATATCAGTAATCCGTAATCAGTAATAATTTCAGTTTGGTTTGTCTATCTCTTATATCGTATTTAGTAGTAGACATAAGCTTGGTGCTTCCTTCTCGCAGCTGTCCGGTTCAGGTGTTCCTTCAGGCTACGTCTGAAGCTGTGTTGAGTTACCAACACAAATTATCCCCTATTAACATCTCATAAACCTGCCTTGGACATTAGTTCCAGGACAGTACTTCGCTTTCCAATTGTCCCATAACCACTCTAAGCTACTGTTGAACACTCTGAGCAGCAGTGATTTAGAGGGCATGCAACCTAGACAGGTCGCTAGACCTGTAGTTGCTTAACTTCCTTTGTACTTCCTTATACTCCTTTGATGAAAATGTGGTTAAAGCTGATGGAAATGTTAGAGTAATGGCAATATATAAATAATGAAATAGTTTGCGGTGAAAAAGTAAAATTAATTTGGTTGATTGTACTTTTGTATTATTATTATTGTTATTATTATTGTAATTATTATTATTATTATTATTAGTAGTAGTAGTAGTAGTAGTAGTATTATTTTCAATCCTTTTTTGAAGGGAAGTGTGGGCATGACTAAAGCAGAAAGTTTTGAAAATAGTGAATATAAATGGCCCGAGGAAATATATAAAAGAAGGAACAAATACGATTACACGCTTAACATTATTCGCCATGGGTTTCTCAGGGTTGAGTGAACAGTTATGGGTTTCAGTTTCGGTGGTCCATATATATATATCAGCAGACCAAGTTTAAGTTCAGTATACAAAACAAATGTGGCAATAAATCACAAGTGTCTTATCCACCCTCCACCTCTGATCCATAAAAATAACTAAACTCTCTTTCATTTTAGCTGACGATTAATTGAATTCCTTAGCAGCTAATTTATCTATACTTAATGGGAAAATGGGAAACTACTATGTCTCTGCATCATATTAAGACCATGTTTGTATAATTAGCACTATTTTACACTACAAAATCTTCATAATAACTGAGAAATCTTAATGGGAACTTTGCAATTTACCGTCAGATGAAAAGAAACGGAGTATAGAAACATAAGGATAACAACAAAGTCGATTTTTCATAGCTGCAGACAGATAAGAGTTTCAAGAAAGACATGATCAACAAATAAGAAAGAGAAGCCAAAACTGAAGAAGTGTAATTATAGGTGAAGATCCGATTGATATACAGTTAATTACTTTTCCTCCTCGTAATGACTTCTTTTCTTCTTCTGCAACATCATTGTCGTCGTCAACTTCTTTGACTTCAATTTGATTAGGGTAAGGGAGGGAGAGGGTTCCAGTTTTCTCTGCAACAATCCAATTATTTCCCCCCATCTCGAAAAACGACTTTTCTTCTTCTGCATCATCATTGTCGTCGTCAACTTCTTTGACTTCAATTTGATTAGGGTAAGGGAGGGAGAAGGTTCCAGTTTCCTCTGCAACAATCCAATTATTTCCCCCCATCTCGAAAAACCTGTTCTATTTGTGATCTCATCATACCATTATCGACCGAGTGAAGGCAATGCACCACCCCAAACCAAGCCACTTCCACCCCCGCCTGTAAAACTCATTAGCCCCCCCACGCCCGAATCACGTCAATCAAGTCCCACATTCAGCCCCTTGTTAATTAGAAACCGGGGCGAAGAAGGTTATCCCGGAGACGAGTTAATTACTAGCAACCTACTTCTGCCCGCTTGTACAGTTGCCAAAGCAAGAACCTGCGGCAAATGTTTAGTTGATCCGACATAATTAAGATACATATATATACATATATATATATATATATATATATATATATATATATATACTGTATATATATATATATATATATATATATATATATATATATATATAATATATATATATATATATATATATAGTTTTTACCGTACATCTTTCGGTAACAAAAATATCCCAGGCCAATAGCTCTTAAATTGCAGACTCGCTATCATTCACCAGGGCTATATTGACACCAAAATGGGGAGAGACGCGAAGGTTTTGTGGAAGGTGCGTTCATTCCAGACAACCTAGATTGGGTGTTGGTACAGTTGGCGAGATATGAACCTGGGGCGGTAGATTTAGAGAGCTGGCTGTACTGAAGGGCAGATATGTCGGTTTTCTGGTCCCTCTTCATCCTCATGTTTAGCCCCATTAATGTTCAGATTTTAAGACATTCGGCCCATTAGTTTGGCTATTTTAAGAACTTTCGCCCCATTGTGTGTCAATATTAAGAGTTTTTGTGATACTTAGTTGTTGATTTTTACTTGGCGAACGATAGCGAGCTTGTATTTTAAAACGAACCGGCCTTTGGCCGGGAATTTTTTCTATTGAAAAATTTACACATTTTTCTTGAAGGAGGGTCATGGAGTTTTTTCTTTTTTAAGCTTCATGGAGGTTTAGGGAAGAAACTATAAAAGTAATAAAATAATTCATAATTGAGCAAATAAATACGCCCATCCCCCCTCAACAAGCTTGACTGGTTAGTGTTTAGCATTAGCGAGAATTTACGGTCTTATCAACATCTAACTTCATTATTATAAAAGGGTAAACACACAAGCGTCACTTTTATCTACTGTATAATTATATAAACCTCAAAGAGCGTTTAAGGGGACATGGCCCGTTTTTCTGGTCCCCCTTCTTCCTCATGCTTACCCCCATTAGTTTTCAGATTATATGACGTTCGGCCCATTAGTGTGGCGATATTAATACCATTTGCCCCATTTCGTTGTCAATTTTAAGACCTTTCGTGTCATTTAGGTGTCGATCTTTTCCTGGCAAGCGATAGCGAGCCTGTAATTTTAAGAGTAACCGGCCTTTGCCCGAGAAATTTGTCTACCGAAAAATGTACACAAATCTTGAAGGGAGGTCTAGGGGGCGTTGTTCTAAACTTCATGGAGGTCTAGCGAGGAATCTCAAAAATAAATTAATAGATGAATTAATAGACCAATAAACCAGCCACTAGCCCCTTAAGTCTTTCACTTTATCACAGCGTTTGTCCCAGGTTTACGTGTTAACACGGTAACTGTACATCAGCTGCCATTGATTTTGTCTATAATATGCTAAAGTTACATCCAGCTGAATTGAATCTCCTTATTCATTCTTCACCAGGTATTTGTATTTTGGAGGTTCGTTTAACTTTGTTCGAGGGCTCACCATGTATCAGAATCTATGGCCGCGACTGTACTGGTGACCATAAA
Source organism: Paralithodes platypus (assembly GCA_032716605.1). Classification (NCBI taxonomy): domain Eukaryota; kingdom Metazoa; phylum Arthropoda; class Malacostraca; order Decapoda; family Lithodidae; genus Paralithodes; species Paralithodes platypus. Next base: position 52,778,640 of record CM064480.1, on the reverse strand, counting down.
TAAGTTGCATAAAATACAGCTATCAGGAGAATGGGAAGTTGGTGGCGACTCTCTCTCTCTCTCTCTCTCTCTCTCTCTCTCTCTCTCTCTCTCTCTCTCTCTCTCTCTCTCTCTCTCTCTCTCTCTCTCTCTCTCTCTCTCTCTCTCTCTCTCTCTCTCTCTCTCTCTCTCTCCTCTCTCTCTCTCTCTCTCTCCTCTCTTTCTCACTCTCTCATATCTTTCTCTCTCTCCTCTCTCTCTCTCTCTCTCTCTCTCCTTCTCTCTCTCTCTCTCTCTCTCTCTCTCTCTCTCCTCTCTCTCTCTCTCTCTTCTCTCTCCTCTCTCTTCTCTCTCTCTCTTCTCTCTCTCTCTCTCTCTTCTCTCTCTCCTCTCTCTCTCTCTCTCTCTCTCTCTCTCTCTCTCTCTCTCTCTCTCTCTCTCTCCTCTCTCTCTCTCTCTCTCTCTCTCTCTCTCTCTCTCTCTCTCTCTCTCTCTCTCTCTCCCTGGTCGAGATTAAGGGTTGATGAGGGAACTCTTACCAGTGTTAGATTGGAGATTACGGCGCATAAGACGCAGGGGGGACAGAGAGAGAGAGAGAGATATGGGCAGTGCATGGGAAGGTGATGGTGATGATGATGAGAACAGGGGGCATACGCATTGTTTATTGTTCGTGAACGGGGGATGAGCGTATTCATTGGCTTATTTATGGAACTTTTAATTAGTTGTTTAGTTTGTTTCCCTAGACCTCAATCAAACTTACCCTCCCCCCCCCCCCCCTCCAAGATAAAATTGTACCTTTTTGGATAGAAAAATTTCCCGAAAATTACAGGCTTGCTATCGCTCGCCAGAAACAAATCGACACCTAAATAACACGAACAGTATTAATATTGACAAACAAATGGTGCGAAAGGTCTGAAAATCGTCAAACTAATGGAACAAACGTCTTAAAATCTTAAAAATAATTAATGGGGTTAAACATGAGGGAGAATGGGGCCAGAAAAACAGACCATCCCCCCTTAATCAAAGTATGAATATAAACCAGGCTATCTATACTAAGTGAATTAACATAAGACGCGGTGGAGAGAGAGAGAGAATGGGAAGGTGATTATGATGATGAGGAGGAGGATATACGCATTATCTATTGTTCGTTAATCAAAGTATACATATAAACAAGTCTATTTATAATAAGTGAATGTACAGTTGGGCACATAAGATCTGTTCCTCTTCGTGATCTTATATGTGGAAATACGGTATAATGGGCATGACTGACTTACGAGTGTAGTTTCTTATGCAGTGGTTAACTCATCTGATTAGTCAACGGATAATTAAAACAAACCACACTCGCAAATCATTCACACTAATGGCGAGATGGCCTTATTGTTTTATTGTTTACCAGCAGGGGTACCCGGCGTTGCCCGGGTTTAAATTCTACTACCATAATCACCATCATCAATCACTACTACCACAATCATCACAATACTACTACTACCATAATCACCGGCCTCGACCTCCCTGTGCCTCATTAAACGGCGACCTGGATTTCGGCCGCTAAATGACCTCCGATTTTGGATCTGACCTCATCTGTACCCCTATTTTGGGGGGCTGCGAACAACTTTCGTTCCATAAATCTTTTCGATCGGAGGCCTCCTTCTGCTCCAAACGGTAATTTTGTTCATGTTTTTTTTCAATTTCGGCCTCGAAACGACCTCCGATCGTGGCCTCGCCCCCTCTATGACCTGACCCAGGTCAATTGACACCCACATGCAAAGTTTCAGCTCCCCAGGTCCAAAACTGCGGCCGCCTATTTAGAACAGACACACACACACACAAACAATCGAAAATATTATATAGATATGAACCCTTTGGCTGCAGGCTGTTTTGGGCTATTTAGGGCCTATTCAGGCACTCCTGAATGATACATCAAGCATCTGCATTAAATGAAGTGTATTCTGCCGAAAACTAGGCAGAATATAAATAGATTCAAAATGACACCAGAACGGACCGTATACGTGGTCTGGTTCACCCGCAGTGATCCCAGTGAAACGCGGGAACCCCGCTATTATGTAACACTCGCTCGTTTGGCTGCACTTATGAGAGAGACAGAGAGAGACTCGCCCGCCACACAGCCTTGCTCAGTGAGCCACTCGGTGCTCTGAGGGTCGGAGGTGGGCCCCTCACGCTCCCACCCACTGACACTCGACTCTTACGTTTTTTACAGGCTTTTAAAGCCTGGAAATTGCTGTAACTTGCCAAAACATTCCAGAACGTCACCCGCAGCGAAAGGGTTAAGAAGGGGAAGTGGCTAGTTTTTGTTTTCTTTATTTATTCATTCATATATTCTTTTAGTTTCCTCGCTAGACCACCATCAAGCTTAAAAAAACACTCCCTAGACCTCCTTTCAATATAAATTTGTACATTTTTCGGTAGAAAAATAACGAGAAGAATTTATGTAGCCAACTGTACATACGACGCTGGGAGACTCCAAGATATGGGCAGTTGATGATGAGGGTGAGGAAAGACGTATATACAGTATAGGCAGCGAGATGGCCGTTAAGGGGGCCCACCTCATTCTTTGTCTCTCTCTCTCTCTCTCCCTGGCTCAGCGACAGAAAGCAAAGAGTAGTCATAAACGGTAAGGCATCTAAATGGACCAATGTAAGTAGCGGGGTACCCCAGGGATCGGTACTAGGACCAATTCTCTTTCTAATTTACATCAACGACATAGATGAGGGTCTCACCTGTACAATCTCAAAATTTGCTGACGATACAAAAATTGCAAATAGCGTACTCTCAAAAGAACAAGTTGACGATATGCAACACAATCTAGATAAATTGTCATGTTGGGCCCAAATTTGGCAAATGAGTTTCAATGCGGATAAATGTAAAGTACTACATATCGGATACCTAAATGAGAAAGCAAACTATTCGATGAATGGCACTCAGCTTAAGAATGTAAACAGAGAAACCGATCTGGGAGTAACAATATCAAGTAACCTAAAACCGAGTCAACAATGTTCAGAAGTTGTTAAGAAGGCAAACAAAATAATTGGCTTTATAGGCAGGTCATTTGAGCATAAATCCAAAGAAGTTATCCTAACCCTTTACAATTCCTTAGTCCGCCCTCTTCTGGAATACTGCGTTCAATCCTGGTGCCCTTATTACCAAAAAGATATGAACAAGCTAGAACGAGGTCAACGTAGAGTTACCAAAATGATACCTAGCCTAAAGAACAAACCATACGAAGAGCGTCTTAGAGAATTAAATCTATTTCCTTTAACCCAGCGCAGATTAAGAGGTGACTTAATTCAAGTGTTCAAAATCATCAAAGGCATCGACAATATGAACTCTAGTAAGTACTTCACTATCGACCAATCTAATTACACGCGGGGAAACGGTTGCAAAATTATTGGTAAATCTTTTAACTCACACGAATCTAAGAATTTCTTCTTCAATCGAGTTGTCAACTTGTGGAATGGGCTTCCCCGAAACGTTATAGACTGCATCACCGTTGATTCATTTAAACTCCGCCTAGACAAATATCTCGCATCAAACCCGCGACTGACTGCGTTTGTAAATGAATAACTTTATTTTATCCCCCCCTCAGTTACTAACCCATCTGTCCCCTACTAACTTCCTAATCCTGCCACGGACATTAGTTCCAGGGCAGTAATTCCCTTTCCAATGTTCCCTTACCCACTCTAAACCACTGTTTGGACACTTGATCCTCAGTGTTTTGGAGGACAAGCAACCTAGAAGGGTCACTAGATCTGTTGTTGCTTGATTTCCTTTCTACTCCCTCTCTGGGGGTTGTATCCATTCGGCCCCATTCAGCCTACTTTTTTGAGACGTTTAACCCCCATCCAGGTGTCGATTTTTTCCTGGCGAGCGGTAACGAACCATCATATTTTCAAATGTTTTTAACAGCAGGCTAAATTTGTACATTTTTCAATAGAAAAAAAATCTCTGGCAAAGCTGGATTTCTCCATAAAATGCTGGCTTGCTATCGCTCGCCAGGAAGAAATCGGCACCTGGATGGGGGATAAGCGTCTTAAAACAGTAGGCTGAATGGGGCCGAATGGATACAAGCCAGAGAAATAGAGAAAAGGTGAGAAAAAAGCAGGTCAACCCCTCTTAATCAAAGTAACTATAAAGACAAGTGTAGCTACGTCAGCTTACATAAGACGTGAGGGCGACGGAAATACATATGGTGAAAAGAGGATGAGGTAGAGGAAATGCGTATTGCTTAGTGTTCGTTAAAGGGGGTGACCTAATTTGTTCTCTCCTTTTCTCTCTTTCTCTGGCTTGAATCCATTCGGAGCCATTCAACCCACTGTTTTAAGACATGTATTCCCATCCAGATGTCGATTCCTTCCTGGCGAGCGATAGCGAGCCAGCATTGTATGGAGAAATCCGGGTGTGCCGGAGACCATTTTCTATCGAAAAATGTACTAATTTTGCCTGCAGTCAAAAACAGTTTTAAAAATATGCTGGCTCACTAACACTGTTACTGTTACTTTATTCTAAATGACTTTGAGTCCTGTTTATTTATGTATCTGCAGGCATTACACATCCAATTATTCAAATATACAATCTCGGTGGCATGTACATAGAGAGGATAGCTCTGAATGTAGTGATATGATTCACTCCCAGTGTCTGGTGTTACGATCGGGTCTCGTATAAATCAGTGGCTCTTATACATTGGACTAGACTGGCATAAATGCAACAACGGAAACGCTAGATCCAACCCCTGATATATAATCCCGTCGAACAAAGAACACATATACCCTCCAGAGTTATATCTGCGATAGCGGGGTATCTTAACTCTCAGTATCTATGTGCTTCTACTATAGGCTGATGTTCTCTGAAACAGCCTATTACCTATAACATATGGTTGCTTAGTTATGGTACACAAGGAAAAGATAGTTAACTTAATTAAATCACAAGAGTGATCTAATGCAAACAAGAAGAAGGTTTACTTAACGTTACTTTAATCAATAATATCTGTCACTCCTTTATGAAAGAAAGTGTTGTAAAGTCCTCAAGCACCGAACAAGGAATCTTCTGAATTATGTCGGATACTACTAAGAACAACGTATCGGAAATGGAACCACAAAATAGCAGGAGGCAGGACAATGCCCGTATAGGCTAAATACACAAAAAGGCTGGACCTATAATGTTATTGGACACAAGAATATTATAAGCGGTGCAACAGTAATAATGCTCGCCACGAAAAAGTAGTACTCCTATTAACAAAACCGGTCTATGCTGGTTGTGTCTCTCTACAGCAACCTAGACCTCAAAATGCTTGTGTAGAAATAATGGGTATGCATAAAAGAGTATATGATCTAATCTAGCTAATGTCTACCCGGGTTAATAAAGTCTAGCTGGGATGCGCAAAGGTACAGAATTCTGGTGGAGCAAGGCAGCTCCTAGCCTAGTGTGGACCTTGGGTCTGTGCGGCCTGATTACGTTAATATGAAGGGGTGCTCTCTTGAGGATTCTCGATCACAAGTATCGAGTATCCTCCTGGCGACCCTCAAAAGTAAAAGCAAATAGAGTTAGAACAGTGTTGGGTGGATTAGGCAAGCAGCCCTCACGCACTACACAGTCTAAACTCCAAGGTACACAGACAAAAGTTCCACCCAGGTAACCCACAGAATCCGTAGTGTCGTGCAGCTCAAAAGTAGCCTACACACAGTGAAAACACCAACAGCAAGGTACCTGATCCCTAGTCTAGCATTATTTAACCCTGTAGAAACATTAGTGATTGATGGAGACAGTCCGAGCAATACAATCTCCCAAAAAGACAATGACTATCTTCAACCTTAACCTAGTACATAAGAAATGTGAGATCCAGCATATAATACAGTCTGGCCACCAATTCAAGGTGTGGATGCAGGGAACCAGAGGGGGATTGATATTAATAAAAGGTGAGGAAGTAGTGGAAATGATAGAGGCAGTAGGAGAGAAAGATTCTAAGACAAGAGTGTGGAAAAGTTCATGGGAGATGCTTAGAGTATGCTGTCTGGGAAGGATCTGACAAGGATATTCCCAGGGACCGCCTCGCTGGAGTCCCAGTTCGCAGGAATGGCACGAGGGCGCGCGACAGTCGCCCAGTAAGCAGCCGCCTAGTAGGCAGTGTTAGGCAGGAGGCAACGAATCCCGCGAGGCCTATGTAAGGGGGCCAGCCACGCGCCACACTCACCACCAAGTCACACCACCTGGTCTCTCTCTCTCTCTCTCTCCCGCTCGCCTTCCCATCATTCAACTACTTAACACAATACTTTCAATTGACTAAATAAAATAGAAAGGATTGTGACAGACGAAAATAAAGAACAGTTCTGAACTGTCTCCAACACAAGCTTTCTCGAGAAGGAAAGTACACAATGATAGGTAGACTGTAGCTACATTCTCTGCCCTGGCGAGTCCTAGCGAGTAAGCCATGCGGTTCTGGGGGAAGCGGTGAGCGTCACACCCCACCCAAGATTTTTAAGAGGCTCCAACTATGAGCTCTAAGTCTGACACGCAGAACCCATACAAAATTCGCCACTCCTAGCCACCCAGCGACAATGAAATGTAAAGCACAGTTCTCTTCAAAATAACATTATAAAAATGAACAACCCTTCCCAACACAATAGATTAAATTACATAGTTATGCTCATAAGAGCGAGCTTCACTAGCCCAGCCTTCTGAGAGGAGTACAAATCAGAATTTCTGCTATAACATACTTAAACAAAAATTAACTATCAAAGAAAGAGTTTTTATAGGTTTTTTATATTTTTAATATGTTTATGGCGGCTGCACTACAGGGGCAAGCCTAGTTTTTTCTTCTATACCAACACAGCAACTCCTACTTTACGACCCAATACGCTGGGCTACACACGCGAGCCAACAAGTACCAGACGTAAACATACTAATCAAACCAAAGTAGGAGGCTACCCTTGTGATGATCTACCCCGGGTCTTCCACCCTCGATAAGCAATCTGCAATCACATTCTCACAACCGGCAATATGGCGTATGTCTAGGTTGTATTCCTGCAACATTAATGACCACCTGGTCAGCCTCATATTCCGGTTATGGAATTGATTCAGGAACTTGAGGGGGTGATGGTCGGTGTAGATCACCACAACTGGTCCAGAGGCTGGAACATACACCTCAAAGTGCCTGAGTGCTAGCACAATCGCTAGCAGTTCCTTCTCAACTACTGAATAGTTCTTCTGCGCCGAGTTGAACTTTTTTGAGAAGAAACTGACTGGGTGCTCCAGCCCATCTTTGTCTGATTGCATCAGAACGGCACCAGCCCCCACACCACTGGCATCAGTTGCCAGCTGGAATGGTAGGCTAAAGTCCGGGGCCCTGAGGATTGGGTGAGTACACAACAGGTGTTTTACTAGCAAAAAAGCCCTCTCACACTCAGGCGCCCACTTAAACTTTCTATCTTTGGCCAATAGGTCCATCAGAGGAGCCAGCACAGTAGAATAGCCCTTTATAAAGCGGCGGTAGTAACCAATCATGCCCAAAAACCTCATGATCTGCTTCTTGGTGGACGGCATGGGGAAGTGGTTAATAGCCAATATCTTGTTCTGTGGGGGGCACACCTGGCCCAAACCCACCATGAACCCCAGATACTGCACGGTAGCCCGCACAAAATCACACTTTCCCAGGTTGACCACCAAGTTTGCCTCGCTTAATTTCTTAAATAGGGATTCTACATGTTCACAGTGGCTCTTGAAATCGTCATCGTAGATAATGACGTCGTCCAGGTACACGGTACAGTTCGGAATGTCAGCCACTAACTCATTCATCAAGCTTTGGAAGGTCGCTGGTGCGTTCTTTAGACCGTACGGCATGACATTACAACGATATGTAGCACCATGCACCACAAAACCACACACCTCTTTCGCCCGTTCAGACAAAGGCACCTGCCAGTAACCTTTGACCAGGTCCACCTTGGTCAAGAACTTGGCCCTGCCAATCTTGTCTACACAGTCATCGACCCGGGGAAGAGGATATGGGTTGGTGGGAGTCAAGCCTTTTAGCCTGCGGTAATCAACACAGAAGCGCACCTTGCCATCCGGCTTCGGTTGCAGCGTTACGGGAGATGTTCACTTACCACCCCCTTCTCGATCAGTCCCTGTTGCAACATATACTCCAACTCCGCCCGGAGGGCCGGAAGTTTAATAGGGGGCACCCTATAGGGCACTGATTTGAAGGGTGGGTGGTCTCCGACGTCAACGTCGTGCACCTTATGAGTAGTGAGGCCTGGGTGTTCCGCAAATATAGTAGGGTATAAACAGAATAGGCGCTCGACAGCCACACACTGTTGCTCAGGTAGGTGTTGCAAAGCCTCATGAGCCGCCTGTCTCGTGTTTCCCGCCCACTGATCTGCAGAAACATGATAATCCCAGTTGTCATCCACCTGCGCATGACTGTCCCGTTCTCCTTCTCCACCTTGACTGCTGAAAGTCATCATGGGGACAGTGAGAGGCTCAGGTGGGCGCCTCACATACTCCTTCATCAGGTTGACATGACATAACTGATTCCTCTTACGCCTGTCTGGAGTGGCCACCAGGTAATCTAAGTCTGAGAGCTTCTCTGCTACCCTATAAGGACCAGTGTACTTTGTGGATAAGGGGTGACCTACAAGAGGGAGTAGTATCAACACCTCCTGACCCACGTGAAACTCCCTGAGTTTCACCTTGTGGTCGTACCTGTCCTTCATGAGGGCCTGAGAGCCTACCAGATTGCGGCCAGCCAACTCCAGACTACGCAACATTCGTTCTCTACTCTCAAGTTCGACAGCACCGTCACTACACTTTAGAACCTCCGGGTCTTTTAGCTGCAATTTGCGAATATCTGAGGGAGCTAGCCTGTCGAAGTGTTTGCGAAACAACTCATGCCCTCCCCCAACATCGAACTTTGCATCCCATTGCTCTCTCCATGTATACCGTTGCTGCCTCTGAGTCTCTTTAAGCCCTGCCTCTACACTCTCAGTGACAGGTGGTGGTGCTTCTCCAGACTCTAATAACGGTGCTAATACCGAGTCCCCGAGAAGCGCTGCTGGTACTAGACTCTCCACCGTATCAGCTTTCAGCACCTTCTCGTGACCGTTCCTCCGCTTATTTGAAGACTGTTGGTTAGGCTGTGACTCCCTGGATGCGAGAGATCTGGTTACAACACACGCCATTGGTTGCACCTGACACTTCTCAACCCACTCCTGTTCCTCCCTACTCACGTCGGCCGGCTCCTCGGCAACGACTAAGGGTGAAACCTTATAAGCAGGCACCGTAAAGTCATTGCCGAGAAGGAGGTCGACGCCCCCAACAGGCAATTTCTCCACGATTCCCACATCCAGTTCGCGAGTCACACCGTCAACTTCAAGCTCCATTCTAACAAGCGGGTATGACCTAGTTGCATTAACTCCCTGCACCACAACTACCTGCGCCGCGTTTATGGGTCTACCAGTGAAATTATTCAAGAGTGTCTGAGAGGCACCTGTGTCACGCAAGAGCTGTACCCCGTGCTTCTTGCACCCCCACTTCACGCAGCCATGCCCTCTATGGTCGCAAAAGGCATCGCGGACAGGGTTCGAGCCTTCCGGATCCTTCTTCACTGGCGGTGCTCCATCCTCTGATCTTATGCCTCCAGCAAACACAGAAGACTTCTGGAACACCCCAATGCTGCGAGCCAATGACACAGCCGCCGAGGGAGGTCTGCTCGGACAAGCTTTTGCCATGTGCCCCTCTTTGTGACAGTGATAACACTCAAATTTCCCCTTGGACTTATACTGAGGTGTAAAAGTCCCCTGACCCTTCTTAAACGGGGCGGTGCTAGGTTTGTGATCAGTCTTGGTGTCATTGCTTTTAAATTTATGTGTGTCCATATTCCGGGGAGGGGGAGGGTAACACTCCTTAACGCCTACATAGTTTCTCTGTGCAGAGCCGGACCCCCGAATTAGTGACAACCGAAGATCAGCCATCTCTGCTGCTTCTACGAGAGTTCTTGGGTTCTTCTCTTTAAGGTTTAAAGTCAAGTCGCCGCCCGTACACTTATAAAACTGCTCTAGAAGCATCAACTGTTTCATCTCATCAAACGTAGTTGTCTTCTCTGATCTGAGCCAGTTTCCCATAGCGTCGGACAGGTCCCGGGCGTGCTCCAAGAAGGTACTGTCTCGCCCCTTAGTCACACCCCGGAACTTTAACCTATATGTCTCGGGTTGTAGCTCATATGCCCGCAGGACAGCCTCCTTGAGCTCCTCATAAACAACGCAGGACTCCAAAGGCAGTGCATCGTAAGCCTTGAGCCCCTTACCTACAAGTCTAGAGGACACAAGGGCCGCCCACTTAACTTCAGGCCACTGATGCTCCCGGCACTTCTTCTCAAATCTATTGAAAAACTCTGTGACACCAGACTCGTCAAATACAGGGACCAGTTTGAGAAGGTGCGACAGAGACTGATCATGCGCACGGTTTCCAGTACCGAGTCGCTGTCCCGTCGTCTCAACACGAAACTTCTCTAAATCCATGTCGGCACACTATCTTGTAGATTCTAGTTCAGTCCTAAGCTCAGCTTCCTTCGTCTGTTGCTGCATCCTAGCCAGCTTTTTTCTCTCTTCTATCTTAGCTAGCTCTTTTCTCTCTTCTATCTTAGCTAGCTCGAGCTGAAAGAGCATCTCCGGGGTCAAACCTTGAGGAGGAGGAGGAGATGCAATGATGTTAGAAAAACCCGGTGATCCCCCCAGGGGCAAACCACCCTGCCAGTCGGTACCCACCTTCGGAAGCGTGTTCAGGGTCGGTACTCCAATACGAGGATTGGGAGTCGAGTGAAGGGGAGGCTCGGCCAAAGGGCTCTGAGCACTCACCCTACCTCGTACGCCAGTCACCCCACCAAGCACACACGTCATCAGGTCATCCTTGGTCATGCCACTAGTACATACATGACCGATAGCTGCGGCTAAGCACTGGAGACCGTACCGATTCATACCCACCAACCGGTCGGAAGTAACAGGCCATTGTAAAAAATTCCTTGCATCCTCCTCACTGTTCACCAAGTTAACAACCTGCCCATGCTGCTGCTCCTCAGCTTCTACATCACGTACTGTGTCCTCATCCTGCACTGATCCGCTATAAGACATGATGTTCACTGAAGATTTTTCACTTTGATACACAAAAAAGAAGTACCCCAAACTCTTATACCACAATATTCACAATAAAAAATTCCCGGAGACCGCTTAAGTGCTATATTACTTTGCTAAAAAAATTATTCTTGCATGTCCTCAAAAAATATTCCACAAAATCAACAAATGTTCACTGCCTAAACTGTGAGAAAAATCTGCACAATAACCTGCAATTATATGTCAGTTCACCAAATCCTGAGCTAGGTCGCCATTTGTTACGATTGGGTCTCGTATAAATCAGTGGCTCTTATACATGGGACTAGACTGGCATAAATGCAACAACGGAAACGCTAGATCCAACCCCTGATATATAATCCCGTCGAACAAAGAACACATATACCCTGCAGAGTTATATCTGCGATAGCGGGGTATCTTAACTCTCAGTATCTATGTGCTTCTACTATAGGCTGATGTTCTCTGAAACAGCCTATTACCTATAACATATGGTTGCTTAGTTATGGTACACAAGGAAAAGATAGTTAACTTAATTAAATCACAAGAGTGTTCTAATGCAAACAAGAAGAAGGTTTACTTAACGTTACTTTAATCAATAATATCTGTCACTCCTTTATGAAAGAAAGTGTTGTAAAGTCCTCATGCACCGAACAAGGAATCTTCTGAATAATGTCGGATGCTACTAAGAAGAACGTATCGGAAATGGAACCACAAAATAGCAGGAGGCAGGACAATGCCCATGTAGGCTAAATACACAAAAAGGCTGGACCTATAATGTTATTGGACACAAGAATATTATAAGCGGTGCAACAGAAATAATGCTCGCCACGAAAAAGTAGTACTCCTATTAACAAAACCGGTCTATGCTGGTTGTGTCTCTCTACAGCAACCTAGACCTCAAAATGCTTGTGTAGAAATAATGGGTATGCATAAAAGAGTATATGATCTAATCCAGCTAATGTCTACCCGGGTTAATAAAGTCTAGCTGGGATGCGCAAAGGTACAGAATTCTGGTGGAGCAAGGCAGCTCCTAGCCTAGTGTGGACCTTGGGTCTGTGCGGCCTGATTACGTTAATATGAAGGGGTGCTCTCTTGAAGATCTGGCGACCCTCAAAAGTAAAAGCAAATAGAGTTAGAACAGTGTTGGGTGGATTAGGCAAGCAGCCCTCATGCACTACACAGTCTAACTCCAAGGTACACAGACAAAAGATCCACCCAGGTAACCCACAGAATCCGTAGTGTCGTGCAGCTCAAAAGTAGCCTACACACAGTGAAAACACCAACAGCAAGGTACCGGATCCCTAGTCTAGCATTATTTAACCCTGTAGAAACATTAGTGATTGATGGAGACAGTCCGAGCAATACAATCTCCCAAAAAGACAATGACTATCTTCAACCTTAACCTAGTACATAAGAAATGTGAGATCCAGCATATAATACAGTCTGGCCACCAATTCAAGGTGTGGATGCAGGGAACCAGAGGGGGATTGATATTAATAAAAGGTGAGGAAGTAGTGGAAATGATAGAGGCAGTAGGAGAGAAAGATTCTAAGACAAGAGTGTGGAACAGTTCATGGGAGATGCTTAGAGTATGCTGTCTGGGAAGGATCTGACAAGGATATTCCCAGGGACCGCCTCGCTGGAGTCCCAGTTCGCAGGAATGGCACGAGGGCGCGCGACAGTCGCCCAGTAAGCAGCCGCCTAGTAGGCAGTGTTAGGCAGGAGGCAACGAATCCCGCGAGGCCTATGTAAGGGGGCCAGCCACGCGCCACACTCACCACCAAGTCACACCACCTGGTCTCTCTCTCTCTCTCTCTCCAGCTCGCCTTCCCATCATTCAACTACTTAACACAATACATTCAATTGACTAAATAAAATAGAAAGGATTGTGACAGACGAAAATAAAGAACAGTTCTGAACTGTCTGCAACACAAGCTTTCTCGAGAAGGAAAGTACACAATGATAGGTAGACTGTAGCTACATTCTCTGCCCTGGCGAGTCCTAGCGAGTAAGCCATGCGGTTCTGGGGGAAGCGGTGACCGTCACACTGGAAACAAGATCCTGTTGACTACAATTCAAAACTTGATAAGCCACTGATTGTTATATATCACTTACCTATATAATGTGTGCAGGTAAGGGGGGGATGGGCGTATACAGTATATATATGCTCGCTTATGTATCTATATATTATTATTTTATTATTTCCTCCCTAGACCTTCATCAAGTCTAAAAAACACCCACCTAAGACCCTCCTTCAAGACAAATTTGTATATTTTTCGATAGAAAAATTTCTAGGCTGAAGGCCGGTTTCTCTCAAATTACAGACTCACTATCGCTCGCCAGGAAAAATCAACACCTAAATGACAGGGCAAGTCTTAATAGTGACAACAAATGGGGCGAAAGTTCTCACGTCGCCAAACTAAAGGGCTTAACATCTTATAATCTGAAAACTAATGGGACTAAACATGGTGAAGAAGGGGACCAGAAAAACGGCCCATCTCCCCTTAAACAGTTGTGTAATATAAGCGATATCATCCAGAAGAAACTATTATCACTAATCAAAATATCGATCGGATGCATACTTGTGTAGTTACTGTAAGACGACTCCATCTAAAGAAGTTAGTATCTTAGTGCGTTATAAAGTTTTAGAGGATGCTATATGAATAAAAAATGCAGTGAGAAAAACAAAGTATATATAACAAGGACGCAATGAGATTGTGAAATAGATTGCTACAGATTATATTACAAAGCAAAGTTCCCTTATGTATTCGTAAACATTGTCGGTATAGCGTACTCTTACTTTGTATGTATATATATATATATATACTGTATATATATATTATATCTCTTTTCTTTCTCTCTCTCTGTTGTCTCTCCCTCAGAATCAAGTAATTAGGGAGAGACTGACTTTTCTCCTCTCTCTTTTTTTTTCTACCAAGTTCACGAGCACTTGTTCTTTCTCTCTCACTTTAATTTATCTTTCATTATGGAGTCTGCTCTGCTGTCCACCACTTTCTATCTGCATTTTAATTTGTACATAATACCTCAATTTACTCTCTCTCTCTCTCTCTCTCTCTCTCTCTCTCTCTCTCTCTCTCTCTCTCTCTCTCTCTCTCTCTCTCTCTCTCTCTCTCTCTCTCTCTCTCTCTCTCTCTCTCTCTCTCTCTCTGTTCTTTTTTCTCCCACTCTCTCTGTTTTTTCTCCCACTCACTCACTCTCTTTCTCTCTCTCTCAAGTGATCGTTCCCGTGTTCCTTATATTACCGTTTCATACTATTTCATTTGCCCCCCACCCCCCACCCCCATGTTGTTCCGTTTTCCATGTAGTCTAGTACCTTAATGCATTCCCTTATACCTCCTTTCTCTTTAAAATCAATATCTCAATTACTGCTCCATTGTCCGCTCTCTCTCTCTCTCTGTTTTCTGTCACACAAACATACATACATTTACACATATTGTATATATATATATATATATATATAAATATAATATATATATATATATATATTCACTTCCTGTTCTCTATTCTGCTCTTATTGCTTTATTCTCTCTCTCTCTCTGGGCTACATTAAGTTAGGATCAGGAGAGTGACTGCGCGCCACTCTGTGTTCTGGCTTACTCTTGATGCCTCCGAAATTACAGGAGTTGAGATAACATCGACGCTTCCCCGGGCCCGACTCCGCTTCGCCCGTTCCAGAATTCCTTCGTCCGCCCGCCGCCCCTTAGTGTTACGGGCGGGTTGGTGAACGAAAGGGAGCGCCGCGCCGATTGAATTATTAAGGCGCTGCAATAATGCTCGTTGCAGTACATACGATCCGCTTCTCTTATCTATAATTAAATCACTTCATTTAGTAAATTGTTCCATTATTTTTGCTCAGTTCGTCGTATTCGCAAACGAGCCTCGGCCATTGTGAAGCGGCGACATCGGTCATGCGTGGCTTGTCTTTAAAACATACCCCCTTCCTCCCTTTTCTCTTCTCTTTCCCCTATTCTATCATGTTCTATTACCTCTTTCCCTTATTCTACCCTTTTCTATAATCTCTTACCGTTATTCAACCCTTCCTTTTCCTCTCTTCTCTATCCTGTATATTATCGTATCGTTTCTCTTCATTGCTGCATTCTATTTTATTTTATTCTCTCTCCCTGTTCCCTTACTCTATCTTTCCCTCTCTACTCTTCTTATTCCCTTTCTTTCTCATTTCCCCCCTTTCCTCTTACCCTCTCTCCTCTATTCATAACTATTTCCCCTTGCCGATGTGTTCACCTCTTCTCTCCTATCCTTCCTCCTTTCATTTTCTCCTTTCCCTAGTTCCCCTTTCTTCCATTTGCACTCCCCTTTTTCTTCTATCTCCTTATTCTACTTCTCAATCCCTCTTCCTATCTTTATCATAGCCTCCCACCCCCCTTTTCCCTCTTCTTTTCCTCTCATTCCCTCTCTTGCCACTGCCAGCCGGTCTTCTCTCTCTCTCTCTCTCTCTCTCTCTCTCTCTCTCTCTTTTCTGCTCTCATTTTCTTCCCTCTTCCTCTTTCATCTTGTTTTGTTTGTGCGTCTTTCTATTCAGCCCTTCCTTGCATTTAATTATTATTAATATTATTATCATTATTATTATTATTATTATTATTATTATTATTATTATTTTCATTGTTGTTTTTACTGATGTTGTTTCTCTTCCTCATCCTTTTCGTTTTTAATTGCCCTTTTCGCTTCAATGTCACTCACTTATTCCTCAAATACTTATATTGTTAACTTATCAGGTTCAATCTCGTTATCTCTCTTCATCTTCTGCTCTCTCTCTCTCTCTCTCTCTCTCTCTCTCTCTCTCTCTCTCTCTCTCTCTCTCTCTCTCTCTCTCTCTCTGCTCTGCAATTCTTGCCTATTGCTCTCAAGACAGACATCGATCGATTAGGGTTACAATCGAGCTATCAAAATCTGGAAAGAGCGCTTGATCTCTTTTCACTTGAAACGTGTAGTTTGGAAAACCAATTAATTGGAGATGATTAAGTACCGTACATGGTTTGGGCATTTGTAGCGTAATAACCTTAGAATTATTAGTTTGTTTACATAAAGAAATAGTAGATTGAAAAATTACAATACAAGTTAATGCAAAATGTTCATATAGTAAAACAAAACCTCTTCTACACTGAATATACTTTAACTGAATATTTGTGTGCTATTAGTAACAGGGCAGATTTATATAAATTTAAATAAGACGGAAAACTAAGCAATGATAATATATAGTTGTATGTTGTTGTTTTTCTTTTCGTTTATGCAAGATATTTTCTTATAAAACTCCTTTAAGATGCTAGCTGTTTTTTTATTAACTGTAATTCATGTTCCTCGCATTTATATTAACAATCTTTCCCCTTCGTCTCATTTATCAACTCTGTTATCTACTTTATATATACTTTCTTCTCACTGCCATATTATTTCCATTTGTGGGTCATCTTCATTCAGTCTATATACCTTTCAATCAAATGACGATATGCTTTGTCTTTCTTTTATCTTTTTAATTACACTGATGCCAACATATTTTACAGTTAGAAAAAACCATGGTAGGTTAACCCATACAGTAATGGTGATGTCATTCCCATTATATTATGGCAACTGCAAGACGATTATATTCAGATTAGGAAGGACCTCTAGCAATTAAAACATCTCCTGCTCTCTCATGTATCCTTTACAACTCCCACAGGCCGTTCTTAAGCTGCATATTTGTTGTATATATATATAGCTAAAATAAGACAAAGCGGACCTCACCGGTACAGTAAAGGCGAAAGACAAATTAATTCAACCCTATTTAATCCTTTCAGTATTCTATGACGCATTTTTCTTCATTATATTCTAACCATTATTAGACTATTTTATTTAACTTAGGAAAGATCTCTTGCACCAAAGTGTTGTAAACTATATCAATTAGCCCTCCAACTTCCCCAGGTCTTTTTAAAACTTAATAAAATCGTCTAATGATACCTAGATCAGAATGAAGGAAAGAATCCTCATATCCTGAAGTTAATAATATGAGCAACATGCAATAGAATAAAATATTGAATTGACATCATTTGATTAAGGTCAAAACACCCATTATCTCTCTCCCTCTTTTCTAGAAAATAAGTTTCTTTTGTCCAAAACACAACATGGTTTATGAAAATCTCTGTCAAATTAAATTACGCTCATAAATACATGCAATGAAATATTAAACAATATGGATATCAAACATATATCGGTAATAACACTGTGTGATCTTTCCAAAATCTTTGACAGTGTAAATTGTGGCTTGTTCTTGTCAAATTTGTCCCAAAACAATATTATGTGTTCGAAAATTATACATCATGTAAAACTCAATCTGTTAGACTAGGGAAGATTATATCTTCCAAACTTACGAATTCAGATGGGGTTCCTCAGGGATCTTTATTGGGCCTGGTAGTCATTTCCGTAGTTATTAATGACCTAGATAATGCATATATGTATGTATGTATGTATGTATGCATGTATGTATATATGCATGTATGTATGTATGCATATACTCTGGCACATGCCTTAGATAATGGTTGTATATTTTACTGCAATACTCAGACAATGCACAATTTCTTTATCGTATGCTGGCACCCTCTCTAACTTAGATACACTAATAAATAATGTAGAAAACAATTTAGAGAAGGCAACGCAATAATTCGACACTAACGGTTTTATGATAAACGCATGTATAACTAATTTCATGGTCATAATTATCTACACCAAGTTCTATATAAAATATCCCAAATAATACAGTGATTAAGTGTGGTGAAAATCATTTAAGTCCGTCAAGTCAAACCGTGTGAAGAACTTAAGGGTATATACAGTATGTGGACTCCACAATTACCTATATTGTGTATGCATATGAAGTTAGAAGAACATTATTCTATTGTTCTATTGTATGATGTAAGGAAAATATAACTAATACAACAAAACTCCAAAACCTTGCAGCAAAAGCATAATTGGGTTATGGTAAAAGACATAGTAACTCAACAATGCCCTTTTAAACAAATTAACACCTAACGAGCGGCCTAGGCGGTAATTTATATGTACCGCCCAGCGGGGTGTTTTTACCCTAAATAGAGTTGTTTACGTGATCATTTTCATGCCTAAATAAGACCCAGAGCGTAAAACAAGTATCTATCCCTGAAAGGGCATAAACAGAGCTTTCCAATGACACCCCAACCATCCTTGTACGACCGCTAGTTTTCTTGCAATGGTCGCGCAACACGAGTGCAAAAACCATGTAATTAGGTAGTTTCCCTACATAATTCCCTGTGTAGCGAGTGCGTGAGGGTGGGGGAGGGTGGGATTCATGTCAGTAGGTCCGCCGCGGTGGTCTGGAGCAGTCATACGCTTGCTACTCTCCTGCCACCACTTATCTCTCTCTCTCAGCAACATTACGTGCTGAAAATGGCACACGACATAAGTTGTGAACCGCCACATAGTCCAAATTTCTTTCACTCGACATATGTTACGCGCCGCCAGTTAAGGGTTAAACAGGGTCGAGGTAGAAAGCACTATAATTTACGATACAAATGATTGTTATGTACCAAATAATATATTGATTATACATTACGTGGCTAATTATAGTTTCCAATGTAAACCATGTATATACGAGGGACACAAGCCAAAACATCAACATATATACTACCAACAAAAAATACACAAGAAGGCTGCAAGTCTCTAGACTATGAAGGTCTATTTCAGTGGAATAAACTTCCAGTACATCTAAGAGATGAAACTAATATCAAATATTCTAATAATTACTTCAGGTCTCTATTGCCTGGAAGACTGTATAAAATCAATATATTTTAAATATGTTGCATGTAATTGTATATTATCTTCTTGTATATTATTATTAAAAACTAATATCTTCTGTATATGATAATTCAAATTGTGTTTTCGTGGAATATAGGATAATTATTATATTATTATTATTCTATTATCATTATTTGTATTATTATTATCATTATTAATTATTATTATTATTATGATTACTATCTCTCTATGTCTTATTCCATTATCATTGCTTTAGTTAGTTATCCAATCTCTTCCTGTTCACCTTATCCCTTGCTGCTTTACTTTCCTATTCAGTTATTTTTCGTTCGTTCCATTATCGCGTAACCTCTCTCTCTCTCTCTCTCTCTCTCTCTCTCTCTCTCTCTCTCTCTCTCTTTCCTAATCGATTGTGGAAACAACAGAACTGTGGGAAGGTGGATATAGTTGTATTACAAGGACAGGCAATACGATATGATGAACAGGGAGAGAGAGAGAGAGAGAGAGAGAGACAGAAATAATATATATATATATATACTGTATAGAGAGAAAGAGAGAGAGAGAACGCCATCACACCTCTCAATTTATGGCTGTCCACCTAATCACGTTTTTCGATCAGTGTTCTCTACCGGTGGGAATTGATTACTGATTGCTTTCTTTGGCCACTCCCCCCCTGTGTTTATTAGAGTTTCGCCTAGTTATATGTCTCTATGAACAATATTGCAGGACGTTTTGGTATCGTAGGTCTCTTTATGATTCTTTATTATGTGAATTAAACAATTGATTAATAAATTAGATTATTAATATACGAATGGATTACTTACAACATTGAAAACGGTAATCTCTTTTCTATTTGTATTTCAAATGTATTGTCCAATATCATATTTGTCTTGTCTATGTGTATGAAGGAGACAAAAGGCAAAGCTGCCTGTATCAAGTGTATCCCCCAAAGTTATTCTAATTTCGCCGTGATCATTCCTCGATGTACTGTACAATATTGCAAATAGCTTTAAATTCATGTTACATCAAATGTGTTTGTTTTCAAAAGCAAATTAAATATATAATTACACAACTTACAATTCCAAACCGTTCTTTATTTATATATATATATATATATATATATATATATTTTCTTTAATACATACGAGGTTGAAAGAAATGGCAATTTCTGCGTGGGAAATTTTATTATTCAAAGTTTCAAGGTCTCTGATGAGTTTTCGCTGGGTGGCAGGAAGTAGATGAAGGAGATGAGCGAAATTCATGGTGTAGTACAGGGTTACATTAATGTACATGATGATATAGGATATACGACGCGTTTCACTGGACAACCAGCATTATCAAGTAAGGATAGAATGATATAAAAGGTAAACAGGAAGGGTATATATAGAGGGTGGAGGATCAGAAGAGGCGAAAATCAGGGGGCAAAAGTCTGCTATTGGTGGAGGGGTATTCTAGGAGAGAGAAAGATAGAACCCCTTCACGCATGCGCACTGGATGCGGGATGGTGGTCGGTTGGCGGGGTCGAAGCTGATTGGCTGCGTGTCGAGGGGCGTGGCCTAAGTTGCGTAGTACGTGTGGCGCCTGCAGAAGACGAAGCTGAAGGAGGTAGCGCGGAGGGCTGCGTCAAGAGCACCGGGGTGCGAGGGGGGGCGTTAGGTCCTGTAGGAAAGTGCCTTTTGGCAGAAGGAAGGATCTGAAGGTCCAGAGTTTGGTTGTTGATGTTGGGATGTAAGGCTTGGATATATAATGCTTCGAGTATAGGTAATCTCCTTGGGTCACTTTCTTATCGAGTATGGTGGGATGTTACTCTAACTCGGTGCGTGTGAGGTGGGGGTGGTTAGGGGGAGATAGTGGTCTTTGATGGCTCCAGCTGAAGGTGAAGATTTAACCGACGTGAAAGACGAGTCTGCGTCATACCAAAGGAATGTAGTCCAGTCTCCTCATAATTACAGGTATGTTGGTAAATGACGTGATCGTCGGTCATCGGGCTCTTTATCTTGGTGGAAGCTGGTTTGTTGCCGAGAACGAGGTTGGAGGTCTTGGGGGATTTGTAATAAATTATTAATTTGATTTTGTTTTCCGGGTTGGTTGGGTGGACATGCTTGGAGACTATTTCTTTTAAGACGGCCTCGTAATTTTTGTGTTCAGAGGACATAAAATTGCCGTAGAAGATCTTAATTTCATTGGAGGGGGGTCAATGTTGGGAGGGCTTTGGGTGTACCATTTTTCAAGATGGTGGTTGATGGTGCTGGAGATGTCGGAGTTGGAGTATCCGTTATTTACTAAAACTTGGGATAGTCTTTCTAGTTCCTGGTGGGTGTCGGCCCAGGTAGAGCAGTGCGTAAGGGCTCTCCTAACATAGGCGGAGATGGAGGATAGAAGATAACGGCGGGGGCATTCACTATCGCCGTTGAGGCATTGGCCTGTGTTTGTTGGTTTAATGTAGACGGTGGTTTTGAACCCATGGTCGTTCAGAGCTACGAGGATGTCGAGGAAGGGGAGTTGTCCATTGTTTGATTTTTCAAAGGTGAAGTTAAGTCCGGAGGAGGTCATGAAGCGACGCTGGAGTTCCTGTAGTTCGTGGAGGTCCTTGATTTGCACGAAGATGTCATCCACGTATCTACAGTAGACGGCGGGTCGTTGGGCAGCTAGGAGCTCTTCCTCGTTGGTACCCATAAAAAAAGTTCGCAAAAAGAACTCCTAGGGGGCTGCCCATCGCCACACCGTCTATCTGCTTGTACATGTTGCCCCGGGGGCAAAGGAAGGGGGCCTCCTTGGTACATAGCTCCAGCAGTGTTTTCAGGGCCTTCTCCGGGATGTCCAGTGTTGGTGTATCAGGGCAATGGTAAATTCGACGTAGAATCATGTCAATGGTCCTATCCACTGGCACATTGGTGAACAGGCTTTCTACGTCGAGAGAGGCGATTGCGTGGTTGTTGTTCCGGGGGGCGTCTCGTAAAATTTCTAAGAAATCGTGGGCTGAGTTAAGGTTGTATTGGCTGGGCACGTAGGGGGTGAGGAGGTTGTTCAGGGCCTTGGCAATCTGGTAGGTGGCAGTGGGGATCTGGGAGATGATGGGGCAGAGGGGGTTCCCGGGGTACCCAGGTTCCCAGGTTCCCACTGCCACCTACCAGATCGCCAAGGCCCTGAACAACCTCCTCACCCACTACGTGCCCAGCCAATACAACCTTAACTCAGCCCACGATTTCTTGGACATTTTACGAGACGCCCCCCGGAACAACAACCACACAATCGCCTCTCTCGACGTAGAAAGCCTGTTCACCAATGTGCCAGTGGATAGGACCATTGACATGATTCTACGTCGAATTTACCATTGCCCTGATACACCAACACTGGACATCCCGGAGAAGGCCCTGAAAACACTGCTGGAGCTATGTATCAAGGAGGCCCCCTTCCTTTGCCCCCGGGGCAACATGTACAAGCAGATAGACGGTGTGGCGATGGGCAGCCCCCTAGGAGTTCTTTTTGCGAACTTTTTTATGGGTACCAACGAGGAAGAGCTCCTAGCTGCCGAACGACCCGCCGTCTACTGTAGATACGTGGATGACATCTTCGTGCAAATCAAGGACCTCCACGAACTACAGGAACTCCAGCGTCGCTTCATGACCTCCTCCGGACTTAACCTCACCTTTGAAAAATCAAACAATGGACAACTCCCCTTCCTCGACATCCTCGTAGCTCTGAACGACCATGGGTTCAAAACAACCGTCTACATTAAACCAACAAACACAGGACAATGCCTCAACGGCGATAGTGAATGCCCCCGCCGTTATCTTCTATCCTCCATCTCCACCTATGTTAGGAGAGCCCTCACGCACTGCTCTACCTGGGCCGACACCCACCAGGAACTAGAAAGACTATCCCCAGTTTTAGTAAATAACGGATACTCCAACTCCGACATCTCCAGCACCATCAACCACCATCTTGAAAAATGGTACACCCAAAGCCCTCCCAACATTGACCCCCCCAATGAAATTAAGATCTTCTACCGCAATTTTATGTCCTCTGAACACAAAAATGACGAGGCCGTCTTAAAAGAAATAATCTCCAAGCATGTCCACCCAACCAACCCGGAAAACAAAATCAAATTAATAATTTATTACAAATCCCCCAAGACCTCCAACCTCGTGCTCCGCAACAAACCAGCTTCCACCAAGATAAAGAGCCCGATGACCGACGATCACGTCATTTACCAACATACCTGTAATTATGAGGACTGTGGACCTCATTCCTATATTGGTGTGACGCAGACTCGTCTTTCACGTCGGTTAACTCTTCACCTTCAGGCTGGAGCCATCAAAGACCACTATCTCACCCCTAACCACCCCCACCTCACATGCAACGAGTTAGAGAAACACACCACCATACTCGATAAAGAAAGTGACCCAAGGAGATTACCTATACTCGAAGCATTATATATCCAAGCCTTACATCCCAACATCAACAACCAAACTCTGGACCTTCAGATCCTTCCTTCTGCCAAAAGGCACTTTCCTACAGGACCTAACGCCCCCCCTCGCACCCCGGTGCCCTTGACGCAGCCCCCCGCGCTACCTCCTTCAGCTTCGTCTTCTGCAGGCGCCACACGTACTACGCAACTTAGGCCACGCCCCTCGACACGCAGCCAATCAGCTTCGACCCCGCCAACCGACCACCATCCCGCATCCAGTGCGCATGCGTAAAGTGGTTCTATCTTTCTCTCTCCTAGAATACCCCTCCACCAATAGCAGACTTTTGCCCCCTGATTTTCGCCTCCTCTGATCCTCCACCCTCTATATATACCCTTCCTGTTTACCTTTTATATCATTCTATCCTTACTTGATAATGCTGGTTGTCCAGTGAAACGCGTCGTATATCCTATAATACATCATGTACATTAATGTAACCCTGTACCACTATGAATTTCGCTCATCTCCTTCATCTACTTCCTGCCACCCAGCGAAAACTAATCAGAGACCTGGAAACTTTGAATAATAAAATTTCCAACGCAGAAATTGCCATTTCTTTCAACCTCGTATGTATTAAAGAACATTTATTACCTGGCTTTACTAACATTTATATATCTGTATATATATATATATATATATATATATATATATATATATATATATATACCGGGTATATAAATATATATATATATATAATATATATATATATAATCT
This sequence comes from Paralithodes platypus, assembly GCA_032716605.1. Taxonomy (NCBI): domain Eukaryota; kingdom Metazoa; phylum Arthropoda; class Malacostraca; order Decapoda; family Lithodidae; genus Paralithodes; species Paralithodes platypus. The sequence goes on along the minus strand of CM064480.1, from coordinate 52,754,555 downwards.
ATATATACCGGTATATATATATATATATATATATATAATTATATATACACTTATATATATATATATATATATATATATATATATATATATATATATATATACCTGTATATGTGTCTGTCTTTGTGTGCATTAGCAATATACAGTATGTTTACATTTATAAATTATGTAATATACAGTATACAAAATAAATTTTATATAAATTTGAAAACTAATTTGACCATCGCCAGTCTTCATCTGCATTGATATAATATCCTCCTCATCTCTGTGTCTTACTTATTATCAGCTACTTCATATGGTTTCTTTTTACATTACACAGCTTCATGTATTATTTTCATTAAAATAATTTAATTTGGAGTTCTCTTTTGCGAATCCACTTAATATGTTCCTTTCATTATAATGGGAATCCGTAAATTTGAATCACATCGAAAAACAAATGTATTTGCTTTAAAAGGTATCTTCTATGACTTGATGTTGTTGTCATTTTCCTCAATACCAAATTTCAGTATTGTTTTCCTTTCTAATATCAATCTTCTCACCATTACTAACATATCTTTCTGTCCTTCATCCGATGACTTAAATTGCTTCATACTTCGTGTGTCCAGGCCTTTTGACTCCAACGTCCCTTGAATTTGGCTCTGTCACTCTTTAAACTTTGGGAGAGACACTTGTTACAGGCAGCCTGCCTTTTGTCTCCTCCATACACATAGAAACAACAATCTTCTTCAACCATGATAATTCCATCTGTTTTGCATTCCCACTGTCAGTTATGTTCTTTAGCAATGTCGATAGGATTCCCTTTATATTAATTTTCTCTGCTTTGATCCTAAGTACACATACAGTATATTTCACCTATATTTATTTACTTATTCTTTTCAGATCCCGTTCCATCCATCTTCCATTCTCTCTATGCTCAATTATTTTCATCTGGCATCCACAATCCAACCATCCACTGTTCCACCCACTCTTCAATCCATCCCCCCCCCCCCCACCCCTCCATCCACCGATAAAACCTTCCCCCGGGTTCGTTAATCTGGAGAAGCCGTGTATCGCAATTAATTATGAGACTTTGTAGTAAAATTGGCTCTCCTCGGGCGCGCGTTATTCAGTGATCGAGATTGTCTGAGCTGCCTTGCTGGGAGCGTTAATTATCAGAGAACCCACTTTTTGGCTGCTGTTGTGTGTGTGTGTGTGTGTGTGTGTGTGTGTGTGTGTGTGTGTGTGAGTGTGTGTGTGTGTGTGTGTGTGTTTGTTGGCATAATGTTGGGTGGGGTGAGAGCAGTGAGGATGGTCGATTTGGCCACTTATGTGTGTCTGTGTAAGGGTGTGTGTGTGTAATTTACTTATGATCTTGAGGATCCTTGAGGATCCTTGAGGATCTCTCGCCAGCTATTTCCCTCCTGGAAGGGAGCTTAGAGCTCGTATTTTCCGATCATTGGGTAAGGCTGAGACCTTTTCACACACCACACACCCGGGCAGCGAGGTCACAACTCCCCGAATTACGTCCGGTACCTATTATCTGCTAGGTGAACAGAGGCTACAACATGAAAGGAGACAAGCCTAATTTGTCTCCACCTGTGTGTGTGTTGTGTGTGTGTGTGTGTGTGTGTGTGTGTGTGTGTGTGTGTGTGTGTGTGTGTGTGTGTGTGTGTGTGTGTGTGCATACATTGGTGGGTTCCTGGGTACACATTTCATACAATGTGTAAGTTTGTGTGTAAGAGTAGATTGAGCCGATAGTTTAAGGGTGCACATAATTTTAGTATGTTGGCAAAATATTGGCTGAGGTGAGAGTAGTTTGGATGGGCGATGTTGCAAGTTATGTGTGTCTGTGTAAAGATGTGTATGTGTTTGTGTCTGTGTGCATGTGTATGGAAAGTAGGCATATATTAATGTTTGCTATTAGTTGGATCAGAGTGGATAGTCGGTGTTGCAAGCATATTGTGTGTGTGTGTGTGTGTGTGTGTGTGTGTGTGTGTGTGTGTGTGTGTGTGTGTGTGTGTGTGTGTGTGTGTGTGTGTGTGTGTGTGTGTGTGTGTGTGTGTGTGGCAGTTGGTTTTGGTAATGTGTTTAGGTTGATGAATAGCAGTAGAAGTTATAGGCGTTGGGAAAGTGTGTGTGTTTGTGTGTGTTTGTGTGTGTATTTGGATGGGAATGACAATGGATAGTTGATGTTGCTTATATGAAGAAAAAAAAGCTCAAAGGAATATTGGCAGTGATAAAACCATCTTGTATAGAGATAGCGAGGCATATCAAATAAACCAGGGTAAATCAATGCTAATGTACCCAACTTAAGGCAATTTATCTTTTTCAAATATTTTATTTTATTTACAAATGTTTCAAAATGTCAGCCTTAATCCTCTCACTCTTGCTTATATTTGTGAGCAAGTAAATACCACTACTGTTTACTTTCAAACAGTATTTGCACTACCACGATATGATACACGTATGGTATCGCTCGGTTTTAACTCACAATAATCATCTCTACATGCAACGTATTATATCTCCACAGATAGAGCAAGACCCATATTATTATAAAGCAGGACAAAAATCCTATAAGATAAAATTATCACATTGAAACTAGCTAAATAAGAAATATTAAACTGTTTTCTGAGTTTACACTGGCATTATTTCGTTATATGCTGAGCAATATTTGTATGTATATGAAATAAGAAGCACTTTTATTGTTAATTCCAAATGTGTCATCAGAATATATTTATGATCAATAGCTGTTTACTTATGAATAAAATGAGAATCCATGCGTAACCAAAATATTCATTCTACGTCGATTATTAGCAACAAGGATTACGTTTACTACAGTTTATTATATATCAATAGCAAGAGGAAAGGCCGATCGACAATATTCCTGTAGCAAAAACCACAAACAATTAAATAATCTTTATAAAAGTGATGCGACTGAAATTTGTTTATATTTTTCCAACATTATCCAACTTTGTATACTCGTAAATCAAATTTTATAATAATGAAATACGTATTTATCACACACTTTCCATAACTCCATATGAGAAAGAGAATATAACAAATCTGAAGTTCCTACTCCTAATATTTGATGCTATACGATTATTCATAAATACGCATTCGTCAGACATGATTCCCAGCACTCGTAACCATTTGATATTCAAACGAGTTATATGGTAGACTGATATTATTTTACAGTATATATATATATATATATATATATATATAATATTTGAATAAACTATTCTACGACACAAAACCCTATCATAAAGTATTTTTGATACATTTACCTGTTGTTCAGACGCAATATCGACCATATTTCATGGGGCGGCCGATTGCACCCCACCACTGCTAGACTGACAAGAGACATACTTCTCTGAACTTCTCCCTACCTACCACAAGGTTCAAGATTGACCGAAATCATTGTTACCAAATATTTCATTGCTCTGCCACTACCAAAATTATCGTAGCCAAGTTTTGACTCAATTGGAGTATTCAATTTTTATTCAATTTATTTATAAAGTATCAAATGTATGAATTGGGTATCCGTGCATTTAGGGACATCCTTCTTTAATACACATATACACGCGCGACAGTGTCCTTCAATAATTCAGGCGTTATTTGCTATTGTTCTGAATAACTTTAGATGACTGTATACAATTTACGAACGTTCTAAGAGAATAATCGGTCATATATATATCTAACTCCTTGACATCCAAAGGTCCAGCCAATACTGAATAATTATAGTATATGCAATGCTAGTCAGAGTAATATGGGAACAGGCGCCATTGTACCAAAAACGTTTTCCATCATTTACCAGTAAGTTAAAAAAAACATCATGTTAATCCACAGTTGAAGTAGGCCTAAATGGCCACACTCCAAAATGGCCGCAAATCAAATTGCCATAATCCTTAACAACCTAAATTAGGTTATGTTAGATTAATCTAGGCTTGATTTAGTTAGATTAGGTTAGGTTAAATCAAGTTAGGTTAGTCTAAGCTTGGCTAGATCTAGGCTTGGTTAAGCTAGATTACGTTAAATAAAGTTAAGTTTAGATAGGTCTGGTTAGATCTAGGCTTGGTTAAGTTAGATTAAGTTACTGGTACGATATATAAAGTTAGCTTAGAATAAGTCTGGTTATGACAGATTAGGTTTAGATAGGTAAAAATAAATAAGGTTAGAGACTGTGCCCGTTCGGGTTGTGGCTGTTTCGGAGTGTGGCTGTTTTGACTTGAATCCTTCACAGTACATACCGTCCCCAGCCTAACCAAACCGCTGTTTAGTTATCACTTACAGTACCGGTGACGTATTCTATTATATCATGTCAGCTACATTTAGACAATTTTATGAATATTACGAAGATTATATGGCAGCTAACAAGAATACTAATTATTATTGACATAGCCTGTAGCCTTTTGATGGGTGTACGTCCTTTCTAAGCTGAATAAAGTCGTCTAATAGTTGCCAGAATATAATACAAAGAACGTCACCGGTACTGTTTTGGCTAAACCATTACAATATTGATGACTAAAATGTATTATCTTCGTCTTGTTTCAGATTTTAATGCAAAGATGCCAGAAACGTTGCCGAAATTTTTTAATAATTGAAAACTGACGATAAAAGCTCTTCTATTACTGACTCAGTGGGACCGTTCCATCTTAACATTAATATTATGAGCTTTGTTAGTTAGCATTATATATAAGGCAATCGACAGACTAAAAGATATCAACACACACATACTGAAACATACCGTAAATACTTAGAATAAAAGAAGAACATAATTATAAATAACCTATTCTGATATGCATTGTTACTTCAGATATACACACTAATATATAAAAGCATACACATAACAATTAACACACCTTTCTTTTTAAGAACACCCATACAGATATACATACTCTCTCTCTCTCTCTCACACACACACACACCTCACCTCGCCAGCCTAATGAGGATTTCACACCCGACTTGCCTCTCATCACTGCGGGCCCGGCCAATTACCCTCCACCCCTCCCTCTATCCTTCCTTCCACTGACCTCTCCTCCACCTGCCCCCTCCACCTCCACCTTTACCCCTCCACACACACACACACACACACGACTTGCCTCTCATCACTGCGAGCCTGGCCAATTACCCTCCACTCCTCCCTCTCTCCTTTCTTCCACTGATTTCACCTCCACCTCCACTTGTACCCTTCCATACCCCCACCTCCACACCTCCCTCCTTCCTTCCAATGCAATGACTTCACCTCAATCTCCCTCCACCTCGCCCTCAACCCCTTCACTTCGCCCTCAACCCCTTCACCTGGCTCCTCCACCCCTCCATCTGGCTGTCCACCTTGTTTCATTCTCCTCTCCCCTTCCACTGACTTCACCTCCACCCTAAAACCTCCATTCTCCACCCCTCCACCTTTACTCCTCCAATTCCCCCTCTCCTCCCCTCCTTCCAGTTCCACCATCCAACACCCTTCCACCTCCACCCCTCCACCTAGATCTTCCATACCTCCACCTCTTACTCCTCCACACAACAACCCTTTCTATGCGTCTCCACATTTCCCTAATTACTTTCTTCATCCATGTTCAGCCCCTCCAACTATTACAAATACTAAAAATAGGTAGTCCAGAAATCGTGAACCCTAACCAATGTGACTAAAAAAGGCCTAGAGCAAATAGACTGTACATTTCCACTATATCCTGGCTGACCCTTCCCAAATGGTAGGCCTTGGGCGAACATAGGTCCCATCTGAGAGGACCTTTAAGTAAATTATTATCTAAAAGACAACTGTCTTATTGTTACAGAGATGATGTTTGCAGATGATTACCTTGATAATGGAGTTCCCATATCACTCACTATAACCTGTTCCAAATAGATAATCCAGAAATCGTGAACCCTAACCAATGTAGCTAAAAATGGGCTAGAGAAAATGGGTTGTACATCTCCACTGATTTCCTGGCTGATCCTTCCCAAATGGTAGAAATATTAGCTCAATTACTCTAGATATTTGTAAGTTATAGAGGTTAACGTTCAAGAGTTTTGGACTACTTATTTGGAAAAGGGTATAGCTGTTTATTGGATATTACTGTATGTTGAACGTTTGAGCCCCGTGTTTGATACCGATTCCTGTGAGTTCGGGATCTGACCCATCGATTACATCTTTCTTTAAAACAAATGTACAGCTATATATAGTTACTTCCTCCTTACATCTTTATCAATATATTTAATGCTTTAAAAAAAATTACATGTAAGCACCTCAAACAGATGTCGACATTTGACATTATATTCTAGCAACCACTAGGCCTATATGATTTTAGTATCTTAGGAGTGTAATCTAGGAATCAAAGGTAAATTCTAGCTCAACTAACCATTTTAACTGGATATAGAATTATCACGCCTCCCAAAATCGTCTGGGAATAACTATAAAAAAAAAAAAAAAAAAAAAATTTGCTTGAAAGGGTTCATTTCAAAGGGTTAATGTGAATTCCTATTACTTTTTCTTCAAATTATTTTCACTAACAAAATGTAATATCCAGTGTTCCTTTCTATCTCAATATTGTTTGACTCAAAACCTATTCTAGTTATCTTTTTTTTCCAGGCATATACATTATGTGTTCAAAAACTCTTTTTGCAGACAATATTTGTTTTCACTCATACTGAAATTTATCCGGCAATATATTTTTACCAGTACCAATTTTAGCCCACAACTCACTTTCTTCTCATTACTCATATTTACCATGAGTTATTCCTGCCCACAGCTCATATTGCATCAATACTCTTTACCGAGCAACCAAATTAGCGAACATCGTTTTGTGCAATTTAAATATGTCCACAACTCATTTTCGCCAACAATTTTTTTTCGCTCATAATTTTTCTCCTCTACAAATCCATTAGCCAATTTCTATTTTTGCGCAAAGCTCGCAACTTATTTTTTAATTTTCCCAACACTACTTATACAAGTCATCTCACTCACAACTCATTCTGACCTAAGCAACTTAACTGTCTTACAAATTATTTAAAAATAGAAACACTTTCTCCACAAATCGCTTTACCTGCAACTCATAATTCTCAACTAATTTCGCTCGTAGCTCATTTCACCCTCAAATTATATTATACTTGCTTCATTTCACCCACAACTCATTTCACACAAGAGTAATTTTGCTGAAAAGTATTGTTTTCTCAAGTCATTTTTCGCACACAATACATTTTCCCTGACAAATATTATTTATCTACAATACATTTCAGCAACACATTTTATCCTCAACTTAGGTCGCCTATAACTCATACATTTTCAAATTATTTCGCTCACAAGTAGTTTTGTCTTTCAATATCATTTCCAACAGTTCATTTCACACACCACTCATATAACTCACACAACATTGATCTCCTATGCCTCATGTCAGTTCCCCTTCAATTGTTTTCGCCAACATGTCATTTCCTCCAAAAGTGATTTTCGTTCACAAATCTCTTCATCCATAACTCTCTTTACCCTAATAAATACATAAACAAGTCATTTCGGCCTTTCGATTGAGATGAAGTCTTTTAGTAATTAAAGGCGCTCTTTTTAATTTATTCTGACTATCATTAGAGTATATGACGCAGCTTAGGAATAATCTCTAGGAATCAGAGGTATTTAAACTAACTTAATTATACGTTTGACTCCCATAAATATTTCTTAAGCTAAACCAAAATCTTCAAATGATAGCCAGAATTAATGCGTCATAATCCTCAAGGAGTTACGTGCAGACATGGGTGATTATAGGGGCAAAATACAGGTTTTCGTTGTGTGCAATGTTTTTAGTGTTAAGTTAGCCATTTTGTGTTACTATTTAATATGTTATCTTAAATTACTTCCTTTGTTTAATTTTGTATATACTCCTTATCTTCCAACTCTCTCTCTCTCTCTCTCTCTCTCTCTCTCTCTCTCTCTCTCTCTCTCTCTCTCTCTCTCTCTCTCTCTCTCTCTCTCTCTCTCTCTCTCTCTCCCTCACCCTCTCTCTCACTCGCTCTCTCTCTCTCTCTCTCTCTCTCTCCTCTCTCTCTCTCTCTCTCGCTCTCTCTCTCTCCTCTCTCGTCTCTCTCTCGCTCTCTCTCTCTCTCTCTCTCTCTCTCTCATCTCTCTCTCTCTCTCTCTCTCTCTCTCTCTCTCTCTCTCTCTCTCTCTCTCTCTCTCTCTCTCTCTCTCTCTCTCTCTCTCTCCTTACTAATCCACCTAGCTTTTCATCCACCTCCATCTCGCTCCCCCTCAGTTCATTAAGCTTTTTTCTCACTCCACTCTGGCTCCTCTTTACCATATCTCTCCTCCCTCTATTTTTACACCATTGCCTCTGCTCTCTTTACCTGTCTCCACACAACAGGCATATTGTCTTGTAGTTTAATGCATTTCACTACCTATTATTCTCCGTAGAGTTGTGCGTAGGGGATGTATATATATATATATAAAATCTTGAAAATAATTGTAGGCTGATTGTCCACTTCCAGTCGTGAGTTTTTCTTAAGGGGACTACACACCCTCTGACACTAAAAAAATAATAAAAGAAAAAATATTATATCTTTCACCTCGATACTTTCAGGGTATAATCAAATTATCAATGCCGACTTTGTGGGAGCATGAGAATGTGGTACATCATGACGTCACGACGTCATGATGATGTCACAACTTCCTGCAGTCTTATTATTTGTCCTAGAGACACCTGCTGTTACATGTAAATACTCGAATACCATACGAAGAGCGTGTAATTTAGTTTTTCTTAAAATTTCCAATAGGTCATGAGATATTGAGGTCATAAAATGTACGTCGCGCCGATTGCGATTTCTTTTAATAAAATTATCCGACACTAAAGTTTTTCACTCTATCGATAATCAAAAAATTACACGATGAAGGCACAGCCAATATGTGTCAACATGAGCGTTTAAAAGCAGCTCCAATACAATACAATGGAGTAGTTACACTTGGAAGTTGCCAATATATGATTGTGGGAAATTGCAGACGAAAGTAAAATATATAAAAATCTCAATTTTCTGGTGGTGTGTTATGAAAAAAAATGGCTAAGTTACTCATACAAACTAAGTTTTCTGATTTAGGTATTAGAAGGAAACGTGGTATGAGAGGGAGAAGAAGAGAAGTAGTGGAGGAGGAGGTGGGGATCAGGAGGTCAGAAGTGTGGGAAGCCATGAAAAGAGTGAAGTTGGGGAAAGCACCAGGAACAGATGGAGTGTGTGGGGAAATGTTGAGGTATGGTGGTGAGATAGTGATAGAATGGGTATGGAAAATGTGCAAACTAGCATGGGAGAAGGGGAGTGCACCCGATGACTGGAAGACTGGCATAATAGTCCCCTATATAAGGGCAAAGGGGAAAGAGGAGTGTGTGGTAACCACCGAGGAATATGTCTTCTAAGCGTAGTAGGGAAGTATACAGTAGGGTAGTGATTGAGAGAGTGAGAGTGAGAACGGAGAAATGGATAGGCGACGAGCAGGGAGGTTTTAGGAAGGGAAGAGGATGTGTAGATCAGATTTTTACCCTGAATTGTGTTGTGGAGAAGTATCTGGAGAAGAAACAAAAGGTGTATGTTGCCTTTATGGACTTGGAGAAGGCCTATGACAGAGTGGATAGAGAAGGTTTGTGGAAAGTACTAAGAATATACGGAGTAGAGGGCAAGTTGCTGAAAGCAGTGAAGAGCATGTATGAGGGTGCAAAGGCGGCAGTACGTGTGGAGAGTTCTTTGACCTGAATGTTGGTTTGAAACAGGGGTGTGTGATGTCCCCGTGGTTGTTTACTGTATATATGGATGGAGTCATGAAAGAAATTCTATCAAGAGCAGTGGATGTTGGTGTATCGCTGAAAAGGGAGGGAATTGAGTGGAAGCTACCTATACTGCTGTTTGCGGATGATACAGTTCTGATGAGTGATAATGAATGGGAGTTGCAGGGTCTGGTAAATGAGTTTGGAACAGTGTGCGAAAAACGGAATTTGAAGGTAAATACGGGGAAGAGCAAGGTTATGGTCTTCGAAAGGGGTGAAGTCACAGAGTGTGAGGTGAAGCTGAACGGGGGTGGCTATGGAGATCGTCAACTCTTTTAAGTATCTGGGCAGTGTGTTGAGTAAAGATGGGACTATGGATGAAGAAGTGCGGGAGAAGGTACAACAGGGGAAGAGGGTTGTAGGAATGCTAAAAGCAGAAACAAGAAATAGGGTGGTTAGTATGGAAGTGAAGAAGTCGTTGCATGACAGTGTGGTAATCCCGACACTGACTTACGGAAGCGAAGCATGGACGTTGGTTGAGAGACTCAGACCAAGAGTGAGAGCAGTGGAAATGAATTACTTAAGGAGTGCGTGCGGAGTTACATGGAGGGATAGACAGACTAATGAGGAAGTAAGAAGGAGGTGTGGTGTGGAGGTAGATGTGCTGGAAAGTGTGAAAAGGAACAACTTGAGAGGGTTCGGCCATATGGAATGTATGGAAAGCGAGAGAATGACTAAGAGGGTGTACGCGAGCGAGGTGGAGGGACAGAGAGGGAGAGGTAGACAGAATATGAGGTGGAAGGATGGAGTGAGGAAGTACATGAACGAGGGCGGTGCTGGTTGGGGGGAGGGGCGTCGACTGACTGGGGACAGAGGTGCATGGGGGCGGTTCGTTCGTGGCCACCCCTTCGGGGATCACGGCGTCAGGCAATAGATAGATAGATAGAAGGAAACTTAAACTAGCCAGTAATTTAGGTTAAACTAGGATTTTTCTATATGTAACTTCTTATAATACGTATAATAGGTGTATGTCAGTGTTTTTTGGGGGGATGGAGGTGGGGGCTATTGTTGTCATAGTGATGTCATATGGGTGTTTATGCCCTCTTATGTTATTCTCCATTGTTGAAAGAAGCATTTTAGACCCCCCAAACCAAAATCATGACATTTTGGTTGTGTGGGGGGCAGGGGGCGGGCGGTCATATGGGTGTTTATGCCATCCTATGCTATTCTATGTTGAAAGAAGCATTTTAGACAAAACAAAAATATCTTGAAATTTTGGGCTGGGGGGGTGAGTGTCCCCAACCTACATACAGTACAATGCCTATTTCACCTCAACTATGAGGCCACATGCGACCTTTGGCGACCGTGAGGTGCTGATTTCCCACCATAATGCATACGCAGATGCACTTGTGAAAAGTACGTGTAGGCTAACACAAGTTGATAGTTGAGCAGCTTGGCTAGGGAGGGACCACGATACAATTCTCTCCATCGGGATATCCGAAAAAAAACTTTAGGATTTTAGGGTACTCGAATAATCGACCTCGCGGTCAGTGTACAGTGCCGTAGACCACTCAGCTAACCTGACCTGTGTGTGTGTGTGTGTGTGTGTGTGTGTGTGTGTGTAGATGATTTAAGGCAGGTAGGGGGAGCGGCAGTAAATGTGATATCAGGGTTGACAGCAATTAATTAAGGCTATACCCTGTGTGTGTGTTGGACCTTGTGTATAATGAATGTGTGCTGGTGGAAGATCCTGTGTGCTCTCAAACTACACATGAACTGTACTGTATATGTCTCTAAAGTTTGTCCTAAACACTTTCTTTATAAATTTTGCTTTGCCACATAGCTAATGGGGGGAGCTAGGAGAGTCTATATTCTCTAAGACAGCTAATCATGTGTAAGAAGACTGTAGACATAAGAAATTACCTATAAACCGCCCGAATGTGTTTTTGGTCATGAGCAACAAGCACAGTCCTAGCATTATTTTATTCTACACCATTTGTTTAAGGGTGATTTCTCAAATATCTAGCACCTGGATGATAATTTTACACGTAAATTGTATATCATTTGGATGTTAGCTAACCGAGGTGGAAGTTATTTATGTTAGTGGTCACATGCGTAAAATCACTATGTATTGAAGGTGAATATTAAGCTGGAAATCTGCAAATCATCTCCTAGGTCACAACAATTTGACCAATTCAAACCCAGAGACTCAAAATATATAGCCTACTTCCTTCATTGGGAGGAGTTTGGTGTTAGGAGTGAAATAAACATATTAGATTATTACTTATTGTCGGTATTAGAATGAGACAAAAAGAGAGATTCTTAGTTATTACAGCTCATATACCAAGACAGAATATGTATGTATATATATATATATATATATATATATAATTCAGTAACCTACAGTATAATACATCCATTTTGTGGCACTCGCTCCAACCCATGGTACAAAAAGATATTCGTTCTCTCCATTATTTCCGAACTGTGACGAAGACTGGAAGGTGAGAGAGAGTGAAGCCAAAGCAAACGCTCACTGGAGTCTCGTTTTCAGAGGCAGTAAATTCATCTTGGTTTTATTAGACGCCATGATGCATGTTTCACCTGTTTAGTTTATGTGTAATGTTGCACGGATACACTTGCAGACATAACTTAATGGCTCCTGGTTAAATTCACAATTTTCTTGTCAACCAATAAATTGTTCAGCTACCAATGTGTTGATTGTTCGAATAGCCTATTTGTTATCACTTTTGTCATTCATGGGAGAACGTATTCCACCGTACAGTCTTTGTGATATAATATAGGACACAAGACAGCTAATTAGAACGTTGAAATTAATCGCAATCTGAATAAATATTAAAAAAAAAAACTGCACACAGCTCTAGGTAGACGACAGTGTAGCTACTGTACGGAAACTTACTTGCGTGCCCCAAGAGACCTGTAACAATATTATATATATATATATATATATATATATATATATATATATATATATTCTTCGTCACACCTGGCGGACAGAAGGGCTTGAGGTGGAATCTGGCTGCCCGGAAACCCTAGTATACTGTATATTCACTATGACGGCTACTGTACGGAAGTTTACCTATGTGTCCCAATAGAGGGGTGTAAGACTGTGGGACGAAGCCTCTCCATCACACCATGCTGACAGAGGGAGGAGCGTGGCGGGGGTCTGTGGTGGCTGCCTGGAGACCGTATATAAGCCGCACATCACCCCGGACCACCCCTCTAAAAGTTAAGGGGGGTCATCTGCTTTTGTTTTGTTATCTTTCTCTCCTTTTCTCTCTTTCCCTGGCTTGTAACCATTTGGCCCCATTCAGCCAACTATTTTAAGACGTTCATCCCCATCCAGGTGTCGATTTCTTCCTGACGAGCGATAGCGAGCCAGCATTGTATGGAGAAATCCGGCTTCGCCGGAGAAAATTTTCTATCGAAAAATTTGCAAATTTAGCTTGCTGTCAAAACAAAAAAATATATTTGCTGGCTAGATTGACACCTGGATGGAGGTAAACGTCTTAAAATAGTAGGCTGAATGGGGCCAAATGGATAAGAGAAAGAGAGAAAACAGGCAGGTCACCCCCCTTCAGAAGCACAGTTACTGCAGCTTTATTTTACAGTTGTAGCCAGGTTAATTACCATTAGACGTTGTTTATCCTTGCCTGGCGAAACGTTGTCATATTCGGGTCTATATTAGTAAGTTGTGAATTGAGTTTGTTTTTAACTTTATCGTCAATTATGAAAACTAACTGTCATGATGTAAATATGTATTTTAGCATTCCACCGTTACTAGTGTCGGTGAATCGACTGCTCTGGGATTAAATTTCTTCCCTAATAAAGATGAACATATATCCTCGCGCAGATCAAGCAAAAAATACATGCTAACAAAAATTATAATGATAGTTTTATTTTAAGCATCATGAAATTCACCAGCGGTGCACACGTCAGGACAAGTCTGAAATGAGATTGTAATACTTTACTAATGTCTACAACATGGCTTCTTTATAAATTATGAGTTTTCGGACAGCTCCACCAGTAGATCATAATAATCAGTAGATTTCAACCAGTGTCAAAGCAAGCCGGACCAGCCAAATCAATGTCAGAGTAAAGACCTAACCTACATTAACCTAACCTAAACTAACTTCATAGTATGGATACATATGTACTGGTTGAGAGATACTGGTTGAAATGGTCTACTAGTTAAGTTGCCCCATCATCTGAAATAGCTGATTACATTATTACTTTAGGATATCAAGTAATTGGGCCTACTGATAGGGATATACTTGTCTATCCTTTTGTTGAACGGGTCTAATTATGCCAATATGCATTACTATTTGATAAGGTTATATAATTATGGACACACTATTTACCTTTTTTCACACCCATACTGTATAGTGTGTGTGGGAACTATACTCAGTTTCTTTTCAGCTGACGATCAATTGAATCCTTTACCAGCTAATTTCTCGATTCTGAATGGAAATATATGAAACTACTATGTCTCTGCGTCATATTAAGTTCCATATTTCACTACAAAGTCTTCAAAATAACTGAGAAATCTAGATGGGAACTTTGCAATTTCCCGTCAGATGAAATGAAACAGACTTGATGGTGATATTGCTCCCTAAGAACGACGGCCTCCTACGCCTTGGGTCCCCGACACTACTACCTTCTTCAAGTTTCCTCTGATGAAATGTGACAAGTTGGCTTCGTCGGGGCGTGAGCGACTTGTCAACAGCCGCGGGAGTTGTGGTAAAGTCGGTTTCTTTTGTTAAGATGAAGTGAAGTTATGACGGTGTTGTCGTAGATGTCAAGGGGAAGGGAGAGAGAGAGCGTGTGTGTGTGTGTGCGCGTGCGTGTTTGAGTGGTGAGAGAGAGAGAGAGAGAGAGAGAGAGAGAGAGAGAGAGAGAGAGTACAAAGGAGTACAAAGGAGTACAAAGGAGTACAAAGGAAATCAAGCAACAACAGATCTAGTGACCCTTCTAGGTTGCTTGTCCTCCAAAACACTGAGGATCAAGTGTCCATTGGAAAGGGAACTACTGCCCTGCCACTAACGTGGCAGGACTAGGAAGTTAGTAGGGGACATATGGGTTAGTAACTGAGGGGAGGATAAAGTTATTCATTTACAAACGCAGTCAGTCGCGGGTTTGATGCGAGATATTTGTCTAGGCGGAATTTAAATGAATCAACGGTGCTGCAGTCTATAACGTCTCGGGGAAGCCCATTCCACAAGTTGACAACTCGATGGAAGAAGAAATTCTTAGATTCGTGCGAGTTAAAAGATTTACCAATAATTTTGCAACCGTTTCCCCGCGTGTAATTAGATGGGTCGATAGTGAAGTACTTACTACAGTTCATATTGTCGATGCCTTTGATGATTTTGAACACTTGAATTAAGTCGCCTCTTAATCTGCGCTGGGTTAAAGGAAATAGATTTAATTCTCTAAGACGCTCTTCGTATGTTGTTCTTTAGGCTAGGTAATCTTTTTGGTACCTCTACGTTGACTCGTTCTAGCTTGTTTATATCTTTTTGTATATAAGGCACCAGGATTGAACGCAGTATTCCAGAGAGGGCGACTAAGGAATTGTAAAGGGTTAGAGAGAGAGAGAGAGAGAGAGAGAGAGAGAGAGAGAGAGAGAGAGAGAGAGAGAGAGGAGAGAGAGATAGGAGAGAGAGAGAGAGAGAGAGAGATAGGAGAGAGAGAGAGAGAGAGAGAGAGAGAGAGAGAGAGAGAGAGAGAGAGAGAGAGAGAGAGAGAGAGAGAGAGAGAGAACAAAAATGGGGGTTAGGGGGGTGCAATTACAATTGTTTTCTATCTCACGGAATTCCAAAATACAGGTTTGCTGTTGCTGTTTCTAATATTGTGAATATCATTAATCGAGTTTTGGAGTAAAGTTGGTTGGTGGAGAGAACATAATAATACAGTATATATGCATACTAGAATATGACATATTGTGTGAATGCCCATAAATATAATCCTATATATTATAAACACGCCTAATATTTTCATGAAGCTTAAGAAACACAACTCGGTGTAGAAGGGTGTATATAATTATCTTAGTATACCTATTGCCAATCTGATAAATTCTGTATATACTAAATATTATTGAAGCTAACGATGGACACTTCCATTCAGCTTCGGTGATGTTTTCTAAATTTAAAAGTTAGACACTCTCTCTCTTTTTGGATGAAATTCCAAAACGAGATTTTTTGTTTTAACATCTTATATTTCTATCCTGAAGGTACCGATACAGTAGGGTAATTGATATAATTAAAACATAACTCGAAAGTGTATTGCTCACAAAACTCCTTAAGTGATCGTAAATACATCGTAAAACAAAACATGTTCAACTATTCTGAAATATACACAAACACTAGTAGTATTTAGTATGTACAGTACAGGAGTATCTGATATCGTACAGAAGTTGCATGCAAGTAGAGTACTACTTGCTCGCATAATTATGCAGTATTCTTGCTTTTAATTATAATAAGTAATATCACATTAGATTATATTGGATCTGGTCGATCTCTATTATATTTGTTTTCTTCTACTTCATCCCAAAAATTACCAGGCAATTTAAGTGAGCTAATATTATCACACATCTAATCAAGGTTATTCTATATATTTAACGATGGTTTTAGCTACATTTCCTTAGTAATCAGATTAATTGTAAGATTAGCTAATTTAATAAATACATTTTGTATTCGTTGTTCATGCTTACAGGAACAGGAAGACTTTAATGAGAACTCAAGACGACACGGAAAATTAAGGTGCTAGACGACAGACTAAACACACAATATAGTACAATATAATTTATGTTCTATGTGTGCGTGTGTGTGAGTGGAGGGGGGGGGGGGCGTGCGTGCGTAAGTGTGTGTGTGTGTTGCAATTAATTTACTCCACCTGTATATTGAATTGCAGCTCGTTATACATTTAAAGCTTGTTCGTTTATCATAGTAACTTCTCTGTCATTCTGATACACGTTAGATTATGTCAACACGAACATTTTACTCGACGGAACTTTTCTCTTTTTTCCCGTTTATACCACTTTTCCTTTATCAGACTTTACGCCTCCTATGACTCCATATGATATACCTAACATACTACTCTTCCTTAGGAATCATGTAGGCTGTATTTTTCGCCTATTTCTCTTCGTGTGTTGTAATTATTCGGTGGCATTGCTTCAGTCTGTTTAAACAATTTGAGCTATACAAATGTTAGCCGTTTGGCATTTGATAATATATGCTAGAACTTATGAATGTTAAATATTAATGCTAGATAATATGTTTGATATGATTGCTAGATATTATGAATGGTAAATAATATGAATGTGTGAGCGTCCGGGGTTCGAATCCACAGACTGCCACATGTGTTTGTAAATTTCATTAATCGATTTTAGGAGTGTAGTTGGTTGTTGGAAGGAACATAATAATTGATATTGGTTCAGGGGTAATTTATCGAGAGGACTTCCCGAGTGGTTAAGGCCCCATTAATTGCTCTTTCCATTCACATATGCATAGCCTACGTGAGTTGCAGTTGGGATGTGTGTACATGCTTAGATTGATATGCAGGATTCGAAGTTGCATAATAAATCGTAGGCAGTGTCCACCATCCTTTAACTGTCTCCGTGGTGCGATGCATAAGGTGTTGATTTTCGGTGTGAGCGTCCTGGGTTCGAATCCACGGACTGCCACATGTGTTTGTAAATGTCATTAATCGATTTTAGGAGTATAGTTGGTTGTTGGAATGAACATAATAATTGATATTGGTTCAGGGGTAATTTATCGAGAGGACTTCCCTAGTGGTTAAGGCCCCATTAATTGCTCTTTCCATTCACATATGCATAGCCTACGTGAGTTACAGTTGGGATGTGTGTACATGCTTAGATTGATATGCAGGATTCGAAGTTGCATAATAAATCGTAGGCAGTGTCCACCATCCTTTAACTGTCTTCGTGGTGCGATGCATAAGGTGGTGATTTTCGGTGTGAGCGTCCTGGGTTCGAATCCACGGACTGCCACATGTGTTTGTAAATTTCATTAATCGATTTTAGGAGTATAGTTGGTTGTTGGAAGGAACATAATAATAAATATTATGAATGTTAGATATTATGAATATTATATTGTATGAATGTTAGATGCGAATGTTATAAATTGTGAACGTTAAATATGAATGTTATATATGAATGTTGAATAACATGACTGCTAGATAATTGTTATGAATGTTATATTTTACGAAATATTTGATAAATTGGCTCTTATATTACTACAGCCTTATACCAGATGTTTTTTTTTATTTCATCGTCATTTAATTCACTCATTTAATGTACTGTATATATTATATTTGTTTACAAATTTTACTATTCTTCTCTCTCTCAGCAATTTGTCATGCTATTATGTTCCGAGTGTATATACTGTCAACATATTCCAAATGTTTCAGTGTCTCATCTTTTCATGATGAATTACTTCTGTGTTTTTGTGTTTCGACTATATATAATTTCTTGAATGGTAAACCTGGCTTTACGAGCCGTAAATACAACTATTATATCAATGTGTTCAGCTTGCTCGTATTTTTCTTTTACATAATTAATTTTGTTATATTTGAAGCATCTCTAATATACATATATATATATATATTCACTTACTTATATATTTGATCTCTCCCCTTAGCTTTCACATATATCTTTCAATTGGTTTCTATATTATAACTTCTTCATACTCCAAATTCATTTGTCTCTTTCTTTTCTACATTTCTCTGTTTTGTTCTCAATGCACTTTGTTCTCTTTTTGCCTCTCCTAATATACTTTCGGATCTATTCTCCTTGTTGCGTGCATTGAGCCGAGATAGGTTATTGAATTTTACACTTTGTTGTTGGGGCTGACCATGTCCTTTGGTGAGAACAAATTATACGAAATCGAATTTATTGAAATACCGACTTCAATGTTGTGAGCAGCTAGATACAGCCTGTAGTGCAATATATACACACTTGTCGTACAAATATTATCTAAACGTACCTTTACAAACCCACTAACTTTAAGCAACGAATAATATATAGTAGCCAATCTAAATAAATACAAAACATTCAACGAACTTATGGATAATGTCACTCTAAACGATTGAAACAGCCTACCTCCTACTTCTCTCTCTCTCTCTCTCCCTCTCCCCCCCCCCCCTCTCTCTCTCTCTCTCTCTCTCTCTCTCTCTCTCTCTCTCTCTCTCTCTCTCTCTCTCTCTCTCTCTCTGAAAAAACAAAACAAAGATAGTAATATACGGTAAGGCATCGAAATGGACCAACGTAACTAGCAGGGTACCCCAGGGATTGGTTCTAGAGCCAGTTCTCTTCCTAGTTTATATAAAATACATAGATGAGGGCCTCACCTGTACGATGTTTATGTTTGCAGATGATACAAAAATTGCAAGTACTGTACTCTCAAACAAACATGTAGAAGATATCCAAAATAGCCTAGATAAGCTGTCATGTTGGGCTCAAATTTGGCAAATGAGTTTTAATGCGGATAAATGTAAAGTAAATATTGGGACCCGGAATGAGAAAGCAAACTATTCAATGAATGGCACTCAGCTTAAGAGTGCAGACAGAACAATTTATTTGGGAGTAACAATATTGAGTAACCTGAAACCCAGTCAACAATGTTCAGAAGTTGTTAAGAAAGCAGATAAAATAATTGGCTTTATAGGCAGGTCATTCGAGCATACATCCAAAGATGTAATCCTCACACTTTACAATTCCTTAGTCTGTCCTCTTCTGGAATATTGCGTTCAATCCTGGTGCCCCTACTGTCAAAAATATATTGATAAACTTGAACGAGTCCAAGAGTTCAACGTAGAGTAACCAAAATTATTCCTAATCTAAAAATGCAAACCATACGAGGAGCGTCTTAGAGAATTAAGTTTGTTTACTTTAACCCAGTGCAGATTAAGAGGTGACCTAATTCAAGTCTACAAAATCATGAAAGGCATCGACAATATCAACTGTACTAAGTACTTTACGATCGACCAATCAAACTACACGCTGGAAAATGGTTGCAAAATAATTAGTAAATCTTTTAACTAACACGAGTTTAAGAATTTCTTCTTCAATCGAGTTATGAACTTGTGGTATGGGCTTCCTAGAGACGTTATAGACTGCAACACCGTTGATTCCTTTAACTATCGCCTAGACAAACACCTCATCTTAAATCCGCGACTGACTGCATTTGTAATGAATTACGTTTTTCTCGGATACATCGAGGATCACTTGTAGCTGTGTTATGTTATTAAACCAAATGTTCTCATACTAACATTTCCTAACCCTGCCAGGGACATTGGTCTTAGGGCAATACTTCCCTTTCCAATTGTCCCTTACCGTCTCTGAACTACTGTTGGACACTTTTGAACAGCAGTGATTTAGAGGACAAACAACCTCGAGGGGTCGCAAGACCCGTTGTTGTTTGACTTAATTTGTACTCCTTTGTACTTTGTACTCTCTCTCTCTCTCTCTCTTTCTCTGTCATAAGCATATACACACAAACAGACCACAGTACGACGTAGGGAATAAAGCAGTCCCTCAACCTTGTTCCAATAAGTATTAACCCATTCAACGCTATGACGCTTTTTTTCCTTAGATTCTGGCTAACATTAGACGCTTTTATGTCGTTTATGAAGGACCTATGCCATGCAGAGGGTTTATTGAGATCGCAATTACCCCTTCGAATCGCAAAGGTAGATTATAAGCCAAAGAAAATTGTCTAATGGTACCCAGAATATAATTATATTTACACTATCGTGCTGAATGGATTAATCATGATGTCTCACCTATTCCCTACTTAAATATTGTGCGTTACTTTCCTCCTCTCACTACCCTTATATATATTTATCTTCAACGCACTTCATTCGCTAAGTATTGATACATTTTAAATTCCTCTTTCACTTGCTAACTTCATACTCCCTATGCGATTCTTCACGTAGTAGACAAATTACATCCATATATACTGTATATGGTTTAAGGTAAAAGTATATTGCTTTCTCAGTGCTATAAATCTATCTTATGGTTTCTGCTAATTGATTTTATTATTTATCCATAGCCATGACCTATATAATTGTTCCTTACCTCCTTTTCCTCTAGTCGACGGGCAAGATCCCTAAATCACATGAATTGGTACTGCAGGCGAGTTAACATTTCAACATAATGTTTAATAAATGGCTACTAAGTGATATGGGAACTCAATAACCAAGGTTATCATATCGAAGTAACACCTCCACAACAATAAGAACGGAGTCCTGTATTATACAATTGTAGCTAAAAAGCTTTATCTGATGAGATCGATTTCACCGCGGTCCATTGACTGCTTATTTGTTTCCTTTCCCAGTACAATTTGGCCTTCTGTATAATGGTCAAATGAACTTTTCGCTATCTAATTGTGTACTAACATTAATTATACTTATGTTCACCCCTTTCCTTCAATTCACTACTCATTCCATACTGATTCTCCCGTCATTATATTTTTACGTTTACCTAGTTTTATATCTATAATATATATTACAACATATTCTTACTCTCCTGTTGTTCAATACAAGTTTTTACATTTCTAAGCCTTTTCCGCCGGCAATTTCCTTTACGTATCGCATTCTTTGTGAACATATTTATTAGGTTTCCAGTTTCCTATCTGTCAATGCAGTATTCCATTGAAACTCAATCTCCGTCTTATTTCCTTATAAATAATCTTCATTATCTATGTACCTATTATTCTAAACTCTCCTTTAATCTAGTACAATCATTATTTCATTACTCATTTTATACCTACTTAGGTTATATCATAAAGCATTTATATAATTCCTCTTTAGTCTCCTTCAACACAATATTTCCCAAAAATCAATATCCCGTCAATTTCTCATTATATCTACTTCTTTGTCGACATATTTATTGGCTCGGGCAATTCTCCCCCCCCCCCCCCCCCCCCCGCCCCCCTCTCCACCTTCACCCCCTTCGTTCTCTAGGTACATCCCCTTCCTCATGCCCTCCAATCTCCCTACTATACCATCCCCATCCCTCCTCCTCCCCTACCATCCTCTTCCCTCTCCCATGCCCTCCAATCTCCCTACTATACCATCCCCATCCCTCCCCCTCCCCCCCCCCCCTCCCCTATGCAACCCGTCCGGCATGTGGTGGTTTCCAAGCCAATTTTGAGGGATAAAGTCGAGCTCTTTCAGTCGGGGTCGCCTGTCCTGCCCGCTGCCGCCCCTCAGAATGGCGGCGGGGCTAAGAACTTAGAGGAATTTTCTCCGACACCACGTCCGAACCTGGGGAAAGTCGGGGCGGTGTGCGCAGGTCCCACCCCACCGATCCTGGGCCAAAACAGGCTCTTAAATTTCCCTTCAAGTATTTTGACCTAATCCTAACTAATTGTACCCACCGGAAATAAAGCTTTAGTGTATTTCTATGATTACGAAGAACTAGGTGATTGATCGAGAGGAGTACGACGGGAGAAAACGGGGTGGGATTGGACCGCTGCGGACATATCATATCGGCGTATTTTGGTCGGGCTAATGTGACGGATAAGGCGAGGAAATTGGTTTGGAGCGGGTCCCCGGGCTGGGATGAAAAGGACACCACCACCACCACCACTACCACCACCACCACCACCTATTGGACAGCCAGGTATAATCATGGGGGAGGACCTTCTGCTGCTGCAGCTCATGTCTCTCTCATACGGGGCAACACGAAGGAGAAGATGAGAGGGAATCTGAGCAAGTGAGGGATGAGAGAGAGAGAGAGAGAGGAGTAAATATAAGAAGGTGTACTATTTTCAATATGAATGTTCTCACTTCGACACAGTAAATATTGATATAAACAGAATGCTTGAGTAAAATCTTGGAACAAAATATTATGAAAAAAACAACACAAAAACTAGGGGAAACATATGACAGAAAACGGGGGGAAATGAAATATAATAATATAATAGGTAAATAGATAGTCGAAGGGTAGCAAAGCATAAGCCAAATTAGAGTATTTAAACAAAAAGTAAGACAATAAAATCGAGCCAAATTGTTTGAATATCAAACTAACTGACCAATGGGAAATAAATAAAAATGTGATAAATTATTGTGAATGGTGACACATTGCGATAAGCAAAAGAAAGAGTAGATAATACAGAATATACCGTACGTATATAACTAAATATTTAAAACAAGAACAAAGTGAGTGTGGTAAAAATGCGTCCTGATGGCATTTAACCCCTTCTGTACCGACGACGTCTATATAATTATATTTTATCTATATAATTAGTTGATTTTGTGAAGTTTAAGAAGAATCTGTGGTGGTAGTAAAAAGGGTTAAGTGAGATAGTTTGAAGCCTGTTATTTGGTGGAGGCCCTTTTAAAACTGAAGAAAGTTGAAAGGCCAATACCGGTACTGAAAGAGTTGAAACATCATCTTTATCATTTCGAGAAGATGCCACCTGTGACCTTTCTTTATTCGTATGACAAGCTAAATGCCTTCCATTTGGCTACCACAAGCTTCCGTTTGTAGTATGTGTCCAAAATGATATATGTGGCATTCAAACATTCACATACTTGTAAAATGTCAGTCTTGAATACAATTTAATTAACTTCAATATTTTCGATCTCATTTGTTTTAATTGACTACACCTCTATTAGACTTAGGGAGGGAAGTGGAAGGAGTTGAGTGAACATGAAGTATATGATGTGAAGACAAACAATGTAATGGTAAAATTGTGATCATTACTAAAACCATTACTATTATTAGTATTATTAGTATTATTAATTACCAAATGGAAAATATATGGGACCTCATGTAACTAATTAGGACCAAATCTTAACTAGAAGAGGAAACCCAGAAGAAGAAGAAATACACGTTAGAGACAATAACGGATAATATGCAAGACATAGATAACACAAGAATCCCGTGATAACAACACATGATTAACCCTTGCGTTGACGACTTTTGTCGTTATATATTTTGGCTATCATTAGATCATTTCATTCAGTTGATAAGGTAATGTGAAGACGAGTGAAAGGAAGCAAGGGGTATAAAGAAAGAGGGTGTAGAGTAATAAACGAGTAACAATGGTAGATGAAGTTAAAGATGAAGAAATGGAAGTAAGAGCAAAAGAGAGAAGGAATAGAAGGTAGTAGTGGAGATAATGCAGGAAAAAGAAGTAAGGCAGAAAGAAAGGCACTATGAATAGAAGGGAAGCAAGGAAATTAAAAAGACAACTAAGGAAATAAAGTAAGAACAGGGATAATGAAGCAATACAAAGTGAGGTTGAAAAAATGAAGTAAGAGAAAATGGAGAGGAACAGAATGAAAAAGAAGGGACGTAGATACAAAAGAAGGAGCGAGAAGGGAAGAAGAAAGGAGAGTAATAAAGTCAGATAAAGTACATTTAAGAAGAAAAGGAGTAAGAGAAGGAGAGAAAGAGGAGGTGAAGCAATATATGAGCTAATAAAGGAGAGAAGAAGGTAAAACAGAAATAAAGGGAGTAAGAAAAGAAGGGGAGGAGGAGGTAAAGCAATAAAGGAGAGGAGAAAGTAAAGCAGAAAGAAAGGAAGTAAGAGAAGAAGGTAAAGCAATACAGAAGAGGAGGAACTAAAGCAGAAAGAACGTAAGAAAGAGAAGTAGGGGAGAAGTAGGTAAAGAAATAAAGGACAGGAGAAAGTAAAGCAGAAAGAAAGGAAGTAAGAGAAGAAGGTAAAGCAATACAGAAGAGGAGGAAGTAAAGCAGAAAGAAAGTAAGAAAGAGAAGAAGGGGAGGAGGAGGTAAAGCAATAAAGGAGAGGAGAAAGTAAAGCAGAAAGAAAGGAAGTAAGAGAAGAAGGGGAGGAGGAGGCACGCGGAGAGATGAGTAACTGTAGGAGAGAAGTTTAAGTGGGTTGAGAGGAAATGGAGAGGATGAGGGAGATTGAAGAGAGAGAGAGAGATCCACATACACACACAAACATAACGTACAGACACACGCACGCATCACATACACAATATATAAATATATATACGTATAACGTATATAGATATATATAGATAGATAGATGTATAGACATATTGTATGTACGTATACTGTATGTGGAATCTACTAATATATTGAATCTATCAATATAGGCCTACAGTTAATATTTGTTTTATGTAAGCACTTTATATTATATATTCAAGCGGAATATAAAGGAGGGTAAAGCAGAATACATTGTTCGACCCCCACATCTCATGGAATTATATATAAAAAAGAGCGACCGAGGCAACTTCAGAGGCTAAGCCAAATTGGCCCTTAAGTGAGAGATCAGCCGGAGAGAGAGAGAGCCGGGGAGGGGAGCCAAGATAACCCGAGAGAGAGAGAGAGAGTACAAAGGAGTACAAAGGAAATCAAGCAACAACAGGTCCAGCGACCCCTCAAGGCTGCTTGCCCTCCAAAACACTGATGGTAATGTGTTCAAACAGTAGTTTAAAGTGGGTAAGGGACAAATGGAAAGGGAAGACTGCCCTGGGACATATGTCCGTGGCAGAATTAGGAGATGTTAGTAGGGGACAGTTGTTAGTAATATAATAGAGAGGAAAACATATTTTATTTATTTACAAATGCAGTCAGTCGTGGATTTAAGGCAAGGTGTTTATCTAGGCGAAGTTTAATAGAATCAACGGTGCTGCAGTCTATGACATCTCGGGAAAGCCCATTCCACAAGTTGACACCTTGATTGAGTTAGAAATTCTTAGAATCGTGTGAGTTAAAAGATTTACCAATAATTTTGCAACCGTTCCCCCGCGTGTAATTTGATTAGTCAATTGTGAAATATTTATTACAGTTTATATTGTCGATGCCTTTGATTTTGAACACTTAAATTAAGTCGCCTCTTAATCTGCCTTGGGTTAAAGGATATAGATTTAATTAAGAACATAAGAAAATGGGAGTCTGCAGAAAGCCGATTGGCCTAAGCAAGGCAGATCCCTGACGCTCCTTGTATGGTTTGTTCTTTAGGCAAGGTATCATTTTGGTAACTCTACGTTGAACTCGTTCTAGTTTGTCTATATCTTTTTGGTAGTAAGGGCACCAGGATTGAACGCAATATCCCAGGAGAGGGCGGACTAAGGAATTATAAAGAGTTAGGATTACATCTTTGGATTTATGCTCAAATGACCTGCCTATAAAGCCAATTATTTTGTTTGCCTTCTTAACAACTTCTGAACATTGTTGAATCGGTTTTAGGTTACTCGGTATTGTTACTCCCAAATCAGTTTCTCTGTCTACAGTCTTAAGCTGGGTGCCATTCATTGAATAGTTTGCTTTCTCATTTCGGTTTCCGATATGGAGTACTTTACATTTAGCCGCATTGAAACACATTTGCCAAATTTGAGCGCAATATGGCAACTTAACTAGATTATGTTTCACATCTTCAACATGTTCATTTGAGAGTACGCTATTTGCAATTTTTGTATCGTCAGCAAACTTTGAGATTGTACAGATGAGACCCTCATCTATGTCATTAATGCAAACTAAGAAGAGTACTGGCCCCAGTACCGATCCCTGGGGTACCACGCTACTTACATTGATCCATTTGAATGCTTTACCGTTTATGAATATGAGAGAGAGAGAGAGAGAGAGAGAGAGAGAGATACAAGGAGTTACAAGGAATAGATAGTATCTCGGAGACCTTGCGGTCCATTCCGAGGAGATACAAGTGGAAGGAGAGAGACTGTTTAGTGTACTACACTCATTACAGAGTGCGCAAAATACTATCTGCTCTCTTCATGAACTGCTCAACTGAAGAACTGTTTACAACATTCGGAGGAAAGTTTGTTCCAGGTAGAACAGATGTTATATGTGAAAAATTCTCCACAAATACTAGTGCTGAACCTTTTCAATTCTAATTTCCAGCCATGGTTGCGTGTTGTATTCATATTGAGGCTAAACATTTGCTATAATCCACATTGTCAAACCCATTAAATATTTAAAAACTTTAATGAGCTGACCTCATAGTCTGCATGTATCCAACAAAAAGAGATCAAGAGCTCGTAACTGGTCCTCATAGCTCAGCCTTCTAAGCGATGAAATAAGCTCTATATCTTTCCTGAGTGCTGGAGACCAGAATTGAACAGCATACTCCAGGAAAGGCCGTATCCAAGCGTTGTAAATTATGAGGACTATTTCCTTATTTCTATACTTACATTGCTTCTTAACCCCCTCCGTCATATATGAAGCGATCGCGTCATACGGCGGTTTCGCCCAAAAGTATCATATGACGCGATCGCGTCATATGAACTTAGTGAAATAGCTCAATAATTAGTTTATGACACGATTTGCGTCATATCGAGCTCAGTAAGTTAGGTAAGTTAGATCATAATCTGTCGGTTGGTGGCAACCCCAAATTCCTCTGACTTCTAACGGTCCCTCAGTGTGAGAAAGAGTGTTGTGGGGGAAAGACCGGGCGGTCGGGCAATCCCTAACTTTCGTAAGTTAATATGTCAGGGAGAGTTAATATAGCCCAATAATTTCTGAGCTTTCTTCTTTACTTCAATACACTGCTTGGAAAACTTTAAGTCACTGCTAATCAGAACACCCAAACCCTTTTCCAAGTCGGTTCAATTCCAGAGGTATTCCCAATAGCGAATAGCCTGACTTGGGGTTTGCTTAACCGATATTCATCACCTTGCACTTTTCGAAGTTTTGTGGCATCGGCCATGTCTCCAACCATTCACCCAGTCTGTTGAGGTCCATCCTAAGCTGTTCAACGCCTTTGAGGTCTTTCACATTTATTCCAAGTTTTATGTCATCTGCAAACTTGGGGATCACACTCTACAGACCAATATCGATGTCATTGACATATAAAATAAACAGAAGTGGGCCTAGGACAGATCCCTGTGGAACTCAATAAGTGACTGGGGTCCACTCAGAAGAAATACCATTGATTACCACTCGTTGTTTTCTACCTGTTAGCCAACTTTCTTCCAATTTGTGACCTCTGTATTTATATCTAGCCCACTCACGTTTGACATTAGCCTGCAATGAGGCTCTTTGTCAAAAACATTTTGAAATTATAAAGAGAGAGAGAGAGAGAGAGATAAGTGGGAGAGAGAGAAAGAGAGATTGAGGAATAAGTTGAATAAGCCAACGGGGATGGAGATACTGGAAGAACATAGCTAATGAAGAGTGGAGAAAGAAAGAGGAAAGGGTCAACACGTAAAAAGAAAGGACAAGATAACACGAATTCATGAGGAGATATGATTAGGGGGGGTATTTTAATTTGGTCCCTAGACAGCTATCAAGCTAAAAAAATAAAAAAAATAAAAAAAATAAAAATAAAAAAATAAACTTCGAGATAAATTTGAATAACTTTCGGTAGAAAATGTTCCTAGCCGAAGACCGGTTTCTCCTATATAGACCCACTATTGCACTCCAGAAATAAATGCGAATCCTTAATAGCACGAAAGGTCTTAATATTGGCAAAGAAATGAGGCGAAAGCTCTTACAATCCACCAACTAATGGGGCGAACATCTTAAAATATCAAAAAGTAATGGAACTAAACATGAGCGAGAAGGGGGTTCAGAAATAACAAAAACCTCACCTTAAGCGGAAATAGGAGACACAGGAAAGAGGATCTGAGATTATTGAAGACTCAAGAGGATATAATCAGGGAATATTGACAAAGAAATGGGGCGAAAGGACTTAAAATCGCCAAACTAATGGGCCGATCGTCTTAAAATCTGAAAACTAAAGGGGGACCAGAAAAACGACCCATCTCCCCTTAATTGCGTAAGATTATAGTAACAATACCTCTGCATACAAGGTAACTATTTACAGCTTTAGCAGTGTACGCTACAGTATGTTCTTGTATTACCACATACCATTAAATGACTTACATTTTGGTCCTTAAGGGGAGGCTTTGATTTTTATGGACCCCTTCTCTCTCATGTATAGCCCCATTGGTTTTAAATGTTAAGATGTTCGATCCATTAGTTTGGTGAGTTTAAGACCTTCCGCCCCATTATTTATCAATATTAACTAACACCTTTCGTTCCATATAGGGGTCAATTATTTTTCCTAGCGACCGAGAGCGAGCCTGTGATTTCAGAGGAACCGGCGTTTGGCCGACACATAGTTCTACCTAAACATTTACAAATTTATCTGGAAGGATTGTCTTGGGGGTAATATATACTTAAGCTTGATGGAGGTCCAGGGAGAAAATAAATAAACTTATGCACATAGCTCCACTGATAAAGGACAATGAACAATGGTTTTATCTATTCACCTATTCACGTAATTTTACCGTAAATAAATACGAGGATTTTGAAACCATCGCGGGATCTACAATATAGAGAGAAAAACAAACCAAGAACAATAATACACCAACTACTATTGCAAGAGAAAATAACACAGTCATTTGTTCATGAAGGGAAGGTGAAGAGATATTTGATAATTGAAATAAATGAAAAGTAAAGAAAAGATTACAACATCGATACAAAGATAATATTTATATACAGTTACAAATGTGGCGAGATAAAGATATATTCTTTCATAAATTCACACAGATAAACGGCAGCAGAAGACATAATTTAAGAAATAAGAATCAGAAGTTAATTAAAGCAGAATTGTTTCAAGGAAGATAAAATGAAACTCAGAATCAGTGAAATATAAACAAAAACAAATTAATGTATACAGAATAGCAGATAATATGCCAGTATTCAGAAGCGAATATACAGTATGTAAGTGAATTAAACTATTAATAGGTAAAGCAATATGAAGGAAAAGAATATGGGAATTAATACAGACAAAAGTAGCAACAATGTATAAAAACTGTTACTGATTATAATGATAAGAGGGTAAAGAATGTAGAAGGGGATATGTGAGTGGATCGTGAACAGAATAAAGGAAGTGATAAACAAACAATAAAGGGGGAGGAAATAGCAACATAAAACAGATTATCTCGCTAATAATATAATCCGTCAACAAATAAAATCTAACTGCGAACAGGATGGTGATAGAACATATATACAAAATCGGAAAAAGAAGGATATGAAAAGAGTAATTAAAGTGTCCATAATAATCAACCCTTGTTAAGGTATATTGGTGGTAATAAACCCATCTTACATGGATAGAGAGGGCTATCACTCTCAATATATCTAATTATCTTATATACCTTGTTCAAGCTCTTCTTATACCCTTGATTTGTTAGAGCGTAGAATCAAAATCGAAGGGAAACTAAGCTTATAAGATATGTAGTGCTCATATGTCCGACATGCTGGTAAAGTAACCCTTTTGATAGGACGATATATTATGATTTTTGTTTGCTCAAAACAAATCAGGCCAAAACACACTAGACAGAGAAGAGTAAATCACATTAGAACAAACGAATAAGCATGATGATAGGCGCATGGAGAATAATGTGAAGACGTAATATTTAGAGAAAGGGTAAATATGAAAGAGATAAGACAGCAAAGATCATAGTAAAGTGGAATATTGAATACGAACACAAATATGAAAGATAATGTGAAAGTAGCGTAAGGAAATGGACACAAATCAAAACTACTAACATACTGTAGGTCATGGTGAACCGTTCAAAGATAATTGTGTTTTATATGACTGATAAGCAAATAGGAAATACATGTGATAAAAAGATAATAATTCAGCTGAAAGTTATAGTTAAAGTTAGAACAATGAGCAAATAAAAAAATAGACGCACATGCAAAATAGTATATATAAAAGTATATGATTAAATAGGAATAGAGAAATGGACGAAGAAAAATATACTTAGGAAAGGAGGAGTTGCAATGTAAATTATGGTAACACAACAGAGAGCTAAACACATTGACTTTGAAAGGCAAGGTCAAAATAATATAGATATACACCAGATATACTAACGAAAACAATATTGGAACCCTGGTTAACCCGTGATGTCACTGCAATAACTTACTAAAGTATAACAAGAATATAATCTTATAAAAATCTTACTCCTGCATTATATCATATCGAGATGATAAAGGAAAGCCCAGCTTCAGGCGAGTATACAGTATGGACATTTGATGTCATACGTGTTTCTATTTACTTGTAACAGACGCATTGAGTTTTTCGGCAATTTTGAATGACTTTATCAAAATCTCTTACACAAACGCATTTGTTTATATATATATCAAACAAAATCGCCTTTAACATGGAGATTCCCGGTAGTAATGATAATAAACAAAGATCAAAGTAAAGAAAAAGCGCTACGTAGAGAAAGAAAGGGCCAGGTACAAACAAACAGATCAGGAAAAGAAGTAAAAAGTAAATTAAAAATCGAAAATAAAGCGAGAAAAAGTGTATGATGTAAGAGGAGTAAGAGAAAACATATAATTAAAGTAAGGAATTATACAGAGTTAGTAAAGAGGAATCTGTAATAAGATAATTGAGACAGATGTTAACATTAAAAATATATCCAGAATTAAAATCGTAGAGGACACAATAGCTAGGAGTAAATATTAATATGAAAATATATCTCAGCAAATAGAAGTGGAGTGCAAATTAATGACACAAATATTGCCAATGAGAAATAGATACAAAGTTATAAATTAACAAATAGAGGATAGCAAAGGAAACGAGAGTAGTAGAAGAAACTATCATACACAAAGGGGAAACAATGGAAAGGTACAACAGGGAGAAAGAGTACAAGCAAAACGAAACATTATATTGAGGTAAGGAGATGACACATACATAATAATAATAATAATAATAATAATAATAATAATAATAATAATAATAATATACTACATTGAATGAAGAAATAAATACGAGAATAGAGCCCACGAGGAAATACTATATGTTAATAGGATGTACTGTCCAAGGAGCAAAGAACACGGATATAATTATGGAGAAAAGAGTAAAGGGGAGGCACGAAGAGGCAAGGATAAGAGATCAAAAGAACAGAATGCAAAGACAAGGCATGCAAGAGTAAGGAGGGAGGGAGGGGGGAGAGAGAAAGAGAGAACGCTATAAGACATTTATAGATTATAAACGGGTGTAACCACTAGGAGCAGACATATAGATAGAGAACAGAAAGTAAAAGATAAACATGTATAGCTGAATGAAGAGAGGAAGTGGAAATAATGTAAAGGAAAGGAGAATATAAGAGAAGTGACTTGTACAATAGAGACGAGAAAAAAAATGAATACATTGGAAACAGAATACAGAGAGCACACAGAGATAGAACAAAGCAAAACAAAACAAAAATAGAAAGGTAAGGACAAAAGGGAAGAACGTTGATATAAAGAGAAGAGAACACAAAGAAAGACGTAGCTGGCAAGGAGAAAGTGAGCAAAAGGAAGGAGCGTAGACGTAAGTGTAAGAAAACAAAAGGGAAGAACGTAGAGATAAGTAGACACGAGCAAAAGGAGCATTGAACACACAGAAAAACGTAAAATACAAGGAGAGATGAACACAGTAAGTCGAAGAACATGGAGGCACTAGGTGATGCAGTAAAGGAAATAGAGCAGCATAAAAAGAGCAACAACAGGATAATACTGAAATAGGACACACTAAGGGGAAACACATAACGAAAGAGGGAATAAAGCAAACAAAGAAAGGACGTAGAAGGCAAGGAGGAGAAAAGAAGAGGAGAAAGGAGAAGTGCAGCCAGGCGAGATTCAACCACTCTGAACTTTTGAAGCAAATCATTACACGGGTTTAGCCAAGTTCCCCCCCTGGTGGTCCGCGCTGTTTCATTATTGTGACAGGAAGTGCTTTTATGAGTTGCTGTTAAAAATGGCCGAATTTCCAGCCCCGGAGCAAAGTTTTTAATGAGCTGATGAGCGGCGGCGGTGGTGGTGGTGATGGTGGGGTGGGAGGAGGGGGCCAGGGCTTGGTTAGCAGGGTGGGTTAGGGAGACTAGGCCACTTACTTACCCACCTACTACTTTCTCCTAACTCAAGTCTGCTTGGGGTGTTTGCCTTACATCTTTTCACGAGTTTTCTCTTTAAATTTAAAGAAGTTCTCTCTCTCTGTACTTTGATTGATGGATAATTGGCTTACTGGGCGTAAGCAATGAGTGGTTAGAAATGGTCAAGCCTCGCGCTTGAAAAAGGCCACAAGTGGTATGCCCCTGGGATTAGTGCTCGGCCCTGTGTGTTTTTTTTTGCTTTTTTTTTTAAGCATAACCTTTACCAATGTCATTGCTAAATGTGCCATATACAATAATTATAAAGATTTGCACACGATGAAAACATTGCAATCATACTATCATCTACCTTACATGTTCAATAGATTCAAATTAGTGTAGGTCATTATTATCAAACCGGCCCAAAACCTGGCAAATGAGTTTCAATGCCGATATATGTAAATTACTACATATAAATTATAATATATAATTACTCAATGAATGGTAAGCAACTTAACTCCTTCAGACATATATGACGCAGAGGTTGCCAGATTAGCAATAAGAAATAGAGTTCTCTCACTCTTATAATTACCTCTCCAAAATTAGTTTTCTGCCCACATCTAACTCAAAGACAACTGCAGAGGTTGAAGTAACTAAAATAAAGGTTTGTAAAAAACCCTGATGGTAATAAAGGCTTTAAAGTATCCCTAATAGGCTCAAAATTGCGTCATATGTCGGAGAGGGTTAAAAGCACTTCGAAACCAAAAAATTTATACTTTAGAAGTACCAGTGTCGAATAATTACATAACAAGCCTACAATGCAACGAAGTAGTAAAGAAAGCAAACACATTTATTATGTTTCATTGGAAGATCATTCAAACACTAATCTAAATACATTATCTGCATTTTATACTATTCATTATTTCGCCCGAACTGGAATACTACATACAGTTTAAGTATCCCTATTATCAAAAAGATAAAGAAAAACTGAAGAGATTATAGCCGAGAGTAACAATGATGATTCCTAGACTAAGAACTATGTCATATGAAAATCGTCGAAACAAGGCGAAGTGGTGTTTGTTTGTTTTTGTTTTGTTTTTTAACCTGCTGCACAGGGTCACAGTTGGCAAATTCGCCTGTTGATCACATGATCCGGGATTCAATCCCTGTTGGTGTGTGAGAGACCTTTCTGAAGTGGATGTGTGTGTTTATTGCTCGACTCTTCCCGACCGGTAACAGCATTAGCTCGATTGCTTAACTCCTTGTATAACTTATTTGATGGTGTAATGGTGAAAGTTTTTTAAAATCTGTATGTGGTAACCCAGGATCGCATCCCGGTGGATCACATGCTTACTTTCGTTAATTTCTTTGGGAGGTGTTTGGTGTTGGAGTGTAATTAATAATATTAGATAATAAGGAAAGGTTGGGGGTCGAGATTTCTAGACTGACCATAATACACAGATTATAATTCCTGGAACCTTGGCACTGGGGGCGGTAGTAGAATCACCTTCAGTGGAAGATATATAATTATACAGTAGTACAACTATTACTGAACAAGCATGACACGCTGATAAAATATTTTGAAACATTCCCTATAAACCCATGCCCGATCACTGTAATCCCTTATTCAACGTGCACTGTTTCCAGTTTATCATATTGTAATGTACCAGCTACTATAGTCTATTCGCAGTAAGTAGGCGAGAAATTCTGACCTCAATCCTCTGTAACTAAAAAATGGCTAGAGCAAATTGGCTGTAAATTTTCACATCAATTCCTTGACTGACTCTTCCCAAATGGTAGACATATTAGCTCAATTAATCTAGTCGTTTTGGGGTTACAGAGGTTGAAGGTCAATTTCTGGCCTACTTACAGCGAATAGACTATAGGACATGCCATTGTACTACCTGAATTGACCACTTGCGACTTTCGTTCTATAAGGAAGTCGGAGCTGTAGATATTGATATTTAGCAGAATTACCAGCTATGATACGGTTGTAATACATTGATAAAATTATAAAACCCAATTCAATATATATACTTTTTATCCATCAGAAACCTACATTATTATTGCATTTCCGTTTAATATCGATGTTTACGGCACCAACTTCCTTATAGCCTGAAACTCGCAAGTGGTCTATTAGCTGTCTACCATTATTATACCTAGTATACATGAATACGAGCGAGGAAACAAAAGACGATCTATAATTAATTAAAAATACGTAAGACAGCATCATGCAGGCACATTACGTAATATCCTTTTATGACCCAAACACTCGTAACATTTATTACACAATCTTATACAATAGAATCACTCGCGCACCTTAATCACACCCATCGACCTTCCATAGATGAATTGATCGAAAGCACAATATAAATTTCGTATCAGGTGAGAGAGAGAGAGAGAGAGAGAGAGAGAGAGAGAGAGATATTAGTTGTTTGTATGAATATTTAATAACGAATGAAGCTAAAACTATATCAACGAAGTACTAAGCATCGCTACTGATAAAGATTTATTCCTTAGTTTTAAGCAAAAAATTAGATATCAGCTTTAAACATTAACACTTGTTATCTGTACCTACAGCATATCCTGAAGGCAAGCTATAGCCTCCCCCTCCCTGTCACTAGTGCCTTTAGTTTATGTATATATATATATATATATATATATATATATTCTTTAATACATACGAGGTTGAAAGAAATGGCAATTTCTGCGTTGGAAATTTTATTATTCAAAGTTTCCAGGTCTCTGATGAGTTTTCGCTGGGTGGCAGGAAGTAGATGAAGGAGATGAGCAAAATTCATGGTGGTACAGGGTTACATTAAAGTACATGAAGATACAGGATATACGACGCGTTTCACTGGACAACCAGCATTATCAAGTAAGGAAGGAATGATATAAAAGGTAAACAGGAAGGGTATATATAGAGGGTGGAGGATCAGAGAAGAACTGGTGAAGGACCAAATAATTGAAAAACGTGAGCTCGCCAACAACTTTCGAAAAGAACGAGATGCTCTTCTACGGATTTGGGAAGACGAAACCCCTCCAGACCACCTCAAAGCCGAAATCAACACAGCCCTCGAACAACTCCTTGAACAACACAGAAGACAAGCCGAAAACACAACCATAAAAAAGCTTGCCCGTCTTTATGGCGGAAACTTAAAACTACCCAAACCAACAAAAGGATATATAAACCTTACTAACACCATTCTGACCCTGGACCAAGAAGACCTCCTCAACAAAGGCCTCAACTGCCACTACAGCTCCAAACCTGGCCCCCACCGGAAACGCCTAGAAACGGAAATCCTCCTGGACGACATCCTACGACTCAAGAAGGATGGCAAGGTCACCACTACTCCCGCCCTACAACCTACTCTCCTCGCTGAAGCCGCCAAAACCAGAGGAACTCACCATAGCAAAATACTCAACAAACAACACTTCCAAGCTGCCAAACTATTAAGAGGCAACCCCAACATCATCATCCGTCGTGCGGATAAAGCTTCCTGCCTCGTGATCCATGACAAGGAGGAATATCTTAGAAAAATGGACTTCATCTTAAGTGACAACACTAAATTTAAAAAGATCACCCGCAACCCAACCGACGAAATCAAACGTATTGCCAACACCACCATCACCGCCATCAACGCCAAATAAGGAGGGATCCACCTTAAAAAACTCGTCGGAGAATACACCCCTGGTTATGCGTACGGAACCATCAAAACACACAAACCTGGGAACCCCCTCCGCCCCATCATCTCCCAGATCCCCACTGCCACCTACCAGATCGCCAAGGCCCTGAACAACCTCCTCACCCCCTACGTGCCCAGCCAATTCAACCTTAACTCAGCCCACGATTTCTTGGACATTTTACGAGACGCCCCCCGTAACAACAACCACACAATCGCCTCTCGCGACGTAGAAAGCCTGTTCACCAACGTGCCAGTGGATAGGACCATTGACATGATTCTACATCGAATTTATCATTGCCCTGATACACCTACCCTGGACATCCCGGAGAAGGCCCTGAAAACGCTACTGGAGCTATGTACCAAGGAGGCCCCCTTCCTTTGCCCCCGGGGCAACATGTACAAGCAGATAGACGGTGTGGCGATGGGCAGCCCCCTAGGAGTTCTTTTTGCGAACTTTTTCATGGGTACCATCGAGGAAGAGCTCCTAGCTGCCCAACGACCCGCCGTCTACTGTAGATACGTGGATGACATCTTCGTGCAAATCAAGGACCTCCACGAACTACAGGAACTCCAGCGTCGCTTCATGACCTCCTCTGGACTTAACTTCACCTTTGAAAAATCTAACAATGGACAACTCCCCTTCCTCGACATCCTCGTAGCTCTGAACGACAATGGGTTCAAAACCACCGTCTACATTAAACCAACTAACACAGGACAATGCCTCAACGGCGATAGTGAATGCCCCCGCCGTTATCTTCTATCCTCCATCTCCGCCTATGTTAGGAGAGCCCTCACGCACTGCTCTACCTGGGCCGACACCCACCAGAAACTAGAAAGACTATCCCAAGTTTTAGTAAATAACGGATACTCCAACTCCGACATCTCCAGCACCATCAACCACCATCTTGAAAAATGGTACACCCAAAGCCCTCCCAACATTGACCCCCCCCAATGAAATTAAGATCTTCTACCGCAATTACATGTCCTCTGAACACAAAAATGACGAGGCCGTCTTAAAAGAAATAATCTCCAAGCATGTCCACCCTACCAACCCGGAAAACAAAATCAAATTAATAATTTATTACAAATCCCCCAAGACCTCCAACCTCGTTCTCCGCAACAAACCAGCCTCCACCAAGATAAAGAGCCCGATGACCGACGATCACGTCATTTACCAACATACCTGTAATTATGAGGACTGTGGACCTCATTCCTATATTGGTATGACGCAGACTCGTCTTTCACGTCGGTTAACTCTTCACCTTCAGGCTGGAGCCATCAAAGACCACTATCTCACCCCTAACCACCCTCACCTCACACGCAACGAGTTAGAGAAACACACCACCATACTCGATAAAGAAAGTGACCCAAGGAGATTACCTATACTCGAAGCTTTATATATCCAAGCCTTACATCCCAACATCAACAACCAAACTCTGGACCTTCAGATCCTTCCTTCTGCCAAAAGGCAATACCCTACAGGACCAAACACCCCTCCTCGCCCCCCGGTGCCCTTGACGCAGCCCCCCGCGCTACCTCCTTCAGCTTCGTCTTCTGCAGGCGCCACACAACTTAGGCCACGCCCCTCGACACGCAGCCAATCAGCTTCGACCCCACCTACTGACCACCATCCCGCATCCAGTGCGCATGCGTGAAGCGGTTACCCCCTTTCTCTCTCCTAGTTTACCCTTCCACCAATAGCAGACTTTTGCCCCCTGTTTTCCGCCTCCTCTGATCCTCCACCCTCTATATATACCCTTCCTGTTTACCTTTATATCATTCCTTCCTTACTTGATAATGCTGGTTGTCCAGTGAAACGCGTCGTATATCCTGTATCTTCATGTACTTTAATGTAACCCTGTACCACCATGAATTTTGCTCATCTCCTTCATCTACTTCCTGCCACCCAGCGAAAACTCATCAGAGACCTGGAAACTTTGAATAATAAAATTTCCAACGCAGAAATTGCCATTTCTTTCAACCTCGTATGTATTAAAGAAAATTTATTACCTGGCTTTACCAACATATATATATATATATATATATATATATATATATATATATATATATATATATATACACACACTTTTCGACAGTGACTTTACATATCTACTGGGAATGAACACGTTTGGAAATTGTTCTTCATGCTCTTTGATAAGCCAATTCAAACCATTTGTTTTCGCCCTGAGCTTTGATAGCCTTACTCTACATCATTATGATAATGCAGTTTATTGATATAAGTGGCTGTGTTACTTCCGAATGATTTTAGGTTAAGTCAGGACTCATACAAGTGCCAACATAATTCAACTTACATATATTATATGATAACACATTACTAACCTGAAATAAATCATTAAGAATTTATGATGCCTAAGCATGATGATAATTTGTTATCATTTAATG
This sequence comes from Paralithodes platypus, assembly GCA_032716605.1. Classification (NCBI taxonomy): domain Eukaryota; kingdom Metazoa; phylum Arthropoda; class Malacostraca; order Decapoda; family Lithodidae; genus Paralithodes; species Paralithodes platypus. The sequence goes on along the minus strand of CM064480.1, from coordinate 52,715,902 downwards.
TAATCTAACTAAATGTAACGTATCCCAACCCGACCTAACCTAAGCTAGCCTATGCTAACCAAGAAAAGTAGAAATCAAACGAAACCTAATCTAGTCTGCTGAATATAATGGCCGTTCGGTCTGTCGCGATGTGGGATGTGGCCGTGTCGGTTGTGACCCCTTACGTTGTGTTCGCTTTAGGGATGTGGGCGTTAAGGAGTGTGGCCGTTTTTGTCTTGTCTCAGTTATTTTGAGGTCAGATATGGATATTAACCAGGGATCTATGTAACTCCCACGATGCCCAAACGCATTATCACCACGTTGAAACTTAATATATATGTTAAAACCTAATATAACCTAATATAACCTCCCGTAATCTAATTTCAACGAATTTAACCAAACCGGACTTAATTTAACCTACCCTAAGTAAACAAATCTAAGAAAGCCAAGATAAAGTCTAAGCCAACCTAAATCATACTTAGCAAACACCTAACCTAACCTAACCTATAATACTTCAGATCGTGGCCCCTTGTGTAGTGCCCGTTTAGGAGAGTGGCCGTTTGGGTTTTGGCCGTTAAGGAGTGTGGCCATTTGGGTTGAGGACGTTTAAGAGTGTGGCCGCTCACGAGTGTTGCCATTTGGGTTGAGGCCGTTTAACCCTATTAGGTGCAGGGCGGGCCAATTTCGATCCTCCCTGTTTTACTCCATTAGTTTGTAGATTTTAAGACTTTTCACTTCGTTAGTTTGGCGATTATATGATGCTTCAACCCAATAAGGTGTAATTTTGTCCTGGGCGAGCGAGAGCGAGTCTGCAATTTGGGAGAAACCGGCCTTTGGCCGGGATTTTTATTTTTTACCGAAACATGTACATATTTAGCTTGAATGGGGTCTGGGGGACGTTTTTTAGTTTGAAGGGGGTCTGGAGAGGCGTGTTTCTAAGTCTTGGGGGTAAACTAAAAACACATTGCTCAAAAATGGCTAAAACAATGAAAACCCTCAATAATAATTAATTCATAAAAAAACCCAAGACGTTACACCTAATAGTGTTAAGAGTGTGGCTGTTCAGGAGTGTGGCCGTTCAGGAGTGTGGCTGTCCAGGAGTGTGGTCATTTGGGTTGAGGCCGTTGAAGAGTGTGGCCGTTCTGGAGTGCGGCCGTTCAAGAGTGTGGCCGTTCAGGAGTTTGGCCGTTCAGGAGTGTGGCCGTTCAGGAGTGTGGCCGTTCAGGAGTGTGGCCGTTCAGGAGTGTGGCCGTTCTGGAGTGTGGCCGTTCTGGAGTGTGGCCGCACAGGTGAGGTCAGATCGGATATTAAGCAGGAACCTAAGTTACTCCCATGATGCCCAAACACGATACCACCTCGTTAAAACTTAGCCACGACCTCTCTCCTCCTCCTCCTCCTCCTGCTCCTACGGTACGAAGACTTGAAGTATCGAGTATAATGACTTGATTATGTTAGCGAGACATGGGCGGCTTTAATTAACTTGGTGAAGGGAGGGGGGGGGGGGGGGTAAGGGTGAATAGGTTGGTGAAGGGATCGCTCTCTCATACTCCCTCATTCACTCTTACTAACTCTCACTCTCACTCTCTCTCTCTCTCTCTCTCTCTCTCTCTCTCTCTCGTAAATTATCTATCTCTCTCTCTCTCTATATATATATAGTCTATATGTACGGTATATCTATCTATCGTATTGGATTATATGAAGGCAGTTGATCTCTATTAATACAAATTGACTGCAATAATGACATCGAAGAACATTCGCTTGCAATAGCATCCAAAACTATATAAACCTTATAATGTAATACCATATAATTAGTTCGGTTATTTGAATTAAGCACAACTAGACACGCAGAGCTACATAAAGATAATGAAACTATTGTATTTGAATATCTAGGATATGATTTTTTCTAATAATTTTCAATAAAGCACACAATAACATATTCTCTATCATTACAGCATTCCCAGTAGTTGAATTTGTATATATTTACATTAGGTATACTTATTTGATACGTTCAATTGTGAATTACACGACTTCCATACAGATATATCACCGTATCAAGAAAAGTTTATCATAAATTCCCATCTCATAATTATCATATATATTTCGTGAACAGCGTACTCAATATAAGTTGAATCCATATATGTTGACAGAACCTGAGTCTAAATAATGGAACCTGAGCCTAAATAATGGCCTTATAAAATAGTACGAAATAATATAAAATATGCAAATGTGCAGTCTTATTGAAAACTCCTCATAAACTCAATACTATATATTTTATATTTTTCATTATACGATTAATTATGCATTGGCATAAGTCTAATTGACTTATGACAATGGTACATACAGTATATGTATGTACAGTATGTCTATCTATCTGGGTATCAATCTATTTGTATGTATGTGGATCTATTGAAGTAACCTCGAAACGGCACCATACTATTTTTGCCGACATTATATTGACACACAATTACAATTTTAACAATCACATCCGAACTGAGTCTGATGCGGAAATTCGCCCCAAATGTTTTTGGGCGTGGCCCGGCCGAGATTCGAACTCGGGCCCGCCACGTGGAAGGCGAGCGCCTTAGCCGCTACACCAAGAGAAGTACTCCACTTGGCGTGATAGCTCAAGCAGATTTCAGCATCGAATGCAGTTACCGATACTTTGCCACAATCCAGGCATTACACTATCTATATACGGTATCTATGTGCCTCCCTCTATTGATATTATGTCAGTGTCGCTGATTATATTACTCCAACTATAAATCACTTAGTTCATTATTCATTAGCACTAACCTGTTTCAAGTTAAACATACAAAAAGAAGACGTATACCAATCGAGCCCCCCAGACTTCTATCAATTATTTAAAAACACCCCCAAGGCCCTCCTTCAAGATAAATTTGTACGGCTAACAGCCGAGTTCCTCCTAAATTACAGGCTCGCTTTCGTTCGCCAGGAAAAATCGACGCCTTAATGTCAAGAAAGGTATTATTATTCCCAAACAAAATTTCGTTTATAAGTCTTTAAATTGTGAAACTAATTGGGCGAACGTTTCAAAATCTCCAAAACTAATAGAGTTAAACATGAGGGAGAAGGGGGCTAAATAAACAAAGTACTTGTTGACCTGCGTGTCTCTCATTCTATCTGTCTGTTTGCATATATTATTTCCATGTGTCTAATTATGTACGTAATATATTGCCTAACATAATCCAGAACAACTTCCATACAATCCCATCCCGACTGAGTAATTTTCGTATAATATTGCATAGATTCTTCATTCGTCATCCGCCAGAAATCATTACACTGCAGAGCCAACCAAACATGATGAAAACTCTAACAATGCCAAATTGTCCTCTCCTATTCAGTCCATATACTCTCCTTCCATAATAAATATGTGATAGTAATATGTCTTTATTGAGTTTAACCCCTACTGTATTCAAGGACGCCTTTTTCACTTAATTCTGGCCATTTTTAGACGATTTTCATTAAGTTTAGAAAATATCTCTGGAAATCTTAGGGATTTTTGTTTACTAAGTTTAGACAAAATCTTCGGAAATCTTAAGGATAATTGGGATAGATGTTACACTTCATATTGCACTGCAGATAAATAGAGCGTCCTAATACTGAGAGGGTTAACAAAATCAAGAATATGTTACCTATGCAAGTACAGTAAACAAATCATTAAATTAAATTCGAGGCTCCTCGCGAAAACACGGACACTGGTAAGAGCTATATTATTATAATTTGTCATTGTTTTGCATATTATTTGTTATTTGGTATTGTATAAATATTAATTTTACTGTAATATTTTTTTTTTGGTAAAAATAGTTAATGTAATTTTTTTTTCTCGCAAATAAGCCTTGAAGAAGACCTCCAGATTTCGTCATGACCAAGGATCGAACTTATTTACACCAGGTACATAGTTAAAAAGTAGCAACAACGTCTCTCGTAGCTTAGAATAGCCTTCCTCTGGTACAATATTATGTTAAAGTTGAGATTAATAACAAAGTAAGCTAACTATACATCCATCTCGCTCTCTCTCTCTCTCTCTCTCTCTCGCTTAGGTATTCATGACTCTTCCCAAACATTAATTACCGCCTACAAATACAAACGCACTCACTCACTTTCGTACTCAGCCCCCCTCTCTCTCTCACACACATATCCTCTCTCGCTCACTTTCTCATTCACTCAGTCTCACATGTTCTCACTCACTCTCTCACATATTCTGACTCACATTTCTTCATATTCAACCATATAATAACGTATGTATTCTCATTCATCTTCTCCATGAGCGTTTATAAATATATTTTGTATGTAATGCATCTCTCTCTCTCTCTCCTTCACTACTGCTCTTCTCCTCAACCTCTTTTGTTCATTACCTCTCTTATTCACACCTCTCTCTCTTACACACACACACACACACACACACACACACACACAGACATACATACACTCTCTCTCTCTCTCTTTCACGCCCTATCTTATCTAATTCTGCATCTCATCTATATAAGCCACTCACATTTTCCTCCAAGTCCATTTTTTTTCACTTCATTAGAAAACGGAGGGCGTCGCAGGGGGGCAGGGATGGGGGAGGGGGACTATTTTGTTTGTTTTTAATTAAGCTTTATTACTAATTTTATACTTGGTCGAGTGGAAGGGCAAGTGCCGCGGAGAAATCGTTAATTAACTAGTATACCTCCTCAAAATTAATTAACAAGGGTGGGGAGAGAGAGAGAGAGAGAGAGAGAGAGAGAGAGAGAGAGAGAGAGAGAGAGAGAGAGAGAGAGAGAGAGAGAGAGAGAGAGAGAGAGTGAGAGAGAGAGAGAGTGAGAGAGAGAATGAGTGACGGAGAAGGAGAAGGCGGGAGGGAGGGAAATGAAGCAAAAGTGAGAGAAAGAGGAAGAGATAAATAGGAGAGAGCACGGTAATAAAGAGAAGGGGAAAGAGGAGGGAAGGAAGTAAAAGACGAATGTGAGAGAACGTTGAAGAGAAATAAGGTGCATGGGTGACAAGATGAGAGGAGAGGAGAGAAGAGCTGTTTACCGAGATACACCGACCACATACACCTTACGATCCAAGCGAGGTGGTCAGGTCTTTAATGTAGTAAATTTCGCAGAATCCCAAACAATGGCAAGTGGAAGAAAAGGAGAGAGAGAGAGAGAGAGAGAGAGAGAGAGAGAGAGAGAGAGAGAGAGAGAGAGAGAGAGAGAGAGAGAGAGAGAGAGAGAGAGAGAGAGAGAGAGAGAGAGAGAGAGAGAAGGCAGGGAAGCGAAGGAAGAGAGATTAAATACGTGAAAATATAATACGATAAATGAAGAAGTAAGCACACTCCAGAGGTAAAATGTTTATGCTACGTACGGGATACCTGCGTCGTTGTGGCATGCAAACAATGATTACCTGCCTTTCCTTTAGGGCAGTAAGTCAGTAGCAATTTGCTTAAGGGGGGTCACAGTTTTTTGTCTTCTCTCCTTTACCCTCTTTATCTGGCTTGTATCTATTCGGCCCCATTTAGCCTACTGTTTTAAGACGTTTACTCCCATCCAGGTGTCGATTTTTTCCTAACGACTGGTAGCGATCCAGCATATTTGGTTTACAGTTTTTGACAGCAGGCTAAATTTGTACATGTTTCAATAGAAAAATGTCTCCGGCAAAGCCGGATTTCTCCATACAATGCTGGTTCGCTATCGCTCACCAGGAAGAAATTGATACCTGAATGGGGATAAACGTCTTACAACAGTAGGCTGAATGGGGCCGAATGGAGCCAGAGAAAGAGAGAAAAAAACCTGTCACCCCCCTTAATGCGATCTACTGACACTGATCCAGTGGTCTATGCAAAGTTTGGTATTCCGTGTTGTTACAAAATGACTTATGGTATTCTACTGTATAGATCTTATATACCGGTAACATCCGTTTTACTCTTTTACTGTTTTTACAACAATCAGTGTTCTTCAGGGCCCTTGCGGCGAGTGGAAGGCAACTGCCTTTCAACACAATACCACCCCTACTCTGTCCAGCTCTACAACCCAAGAATTAGAATATTGTCCGTCTTTCATCTACTCAACAATTGAACTCTGAAACTCTCACTCAATCAATCTTTCCTTCATCCTATGTCTTAGACTGCCTTAAACTTAGGGTGTCCAAGCATTTTTACCCCAACATCCCTTAAATTTGGCTCTGTGTCACTCCTTTGGCTTTGGGAAGACACTCGTTGCAGACTGCCTGATTTTTGTCACCTTCATATGCATAACAACACACACAAACAAATACAAAAGTATGATATATCCTAGCAAGACATTGTCACATGAAGGTTAATATAGAAACAACAGCGTATGTGCCTGTCATATATTCTTCTGTGTTTATAATTGAAGCAAACAGATAGAAATAAACTTAGAGAAAAGGTAGATAGTGAGAATAATGTAAAATAATAGTCTTGGGTATACCTATAACTACAGGTTCTTCTTTTTATCAGAAACAGTTGTTACCTCCGCCAACGAAGTTGGAGGAAGTTACATTTTTGCCTCTGTTTGAGTGTTTGTCTGTAAAGAAAACCTCAACAATTTATGAACCGATGTTTGCGAAATTTGGTGGACTGATAGGATATGCATTAAAGAAGAAGGGATTTTATTTTGGCAGTGATCGGTAGAGCGCATACCTCTGCCAGCGTGGGTGGCTCACAAAGTTATGAGGCGATATTCACAACATTTGGTGGGCAGATAGGTTATGCGCCAAGGAAGAAATTATTCCACTCAGGTGGAGGTCGGTTGAGCGCATACCTCCAGCAGCGTAGGCAGAGGTATGCGATCACCCGAGTGCATGCCCTTCTAGTTTAAGGGGAGACTGGCCGTTTGTTTGGTCTATTAATTAATGTATTCATATATTGTTTTAGTTTCCTCCCTAGACTTCCATCAAGCTTAGAAAAACACCCCCTAGACCCCCCTTTAAGATAATTTTTTACATTTTTCGTTAGAAAAAAAATTCCGGCCGAAGGCCGGTTCCTCTTAAAGTTACAGGCTCGCTTTCGCTCGCCAGGAAATAATCGACACCTAAATGACACGAAAGGTCTTAAAATTGACAACGAAATGGGGCGAAAGGTGTTAAAATCGCCAAACTAATGGGCCGAACGTCTTATAATCTCAAAACTAGTGGGGCTAAACATCAGGGAGAAAGGGGTCCAGACAAACGGTCTTTCTCCCCTTAATGTACGTGTTCAACTTAAACTGTGGTCATTGGTGCACTGCATGATTGAAAAGCGTAGGGTATTTCCATTAATAGGTGAATTTAGCCTTGCATTTTGCCATACACGTGCCAACCCGAAGTCATCATATGACTTAATGATTTCCTGTGACGTCACTTACAACATTCCTACATTACGCTATCCCACTCCCTTCCTTCCCGACATACACACAGGCACACACACACATTCACACATTTACTCGCTGTCATTCATCTCGCTCTCACTCTCTCTCTCTCTCTCTCTTTCTCTCCAGGAATCACATCACATTTCTCTCACACTTGTTATCTCACATTGAAATTCACCTCTTTGCCGATCTTCATAAGAATATACTCATTATTTTTCTCATTTCAGTAAACCCTTCAAGTAAATCATTACTAGTTTCACCCAATAATTATATATATTTTTTCCTTTTCATTTATATTACGATTTTTTTGTTCTCTACCCATGATAAAATCTGCTCATGCTTCTGTAAAAGGATATAAAACTGGAATCTTTAATAATATTTTCCCCCGAGACAGACAAAAATCCCCGGGGTTGGGTCAGGTGGTCCATTACCGTAAAAAGTTTTTAGTTGCACCGCCTCGCTATTTTCCTTTTTCAGAACATCCTCTCGCCTGACACACATACACAAAAAGTTGTATACATATGCGTGGGTTTCCTTGTGGAGCAGCGTTGGTATAAGATTGGAAAAAGGCTAAATGAAAGACCTACGAAGGTATATAGAATTTTTTGTTTGTAATTCAACACACCAATAATAACTATACTCTGTTTCTTTTCAACTGGCGATAAATTGAATCCTTTAGCAGCTAATTTCTCGATACTTAATGGAAAAGTATGAAACTACTATGTCACTGCATCACATTAATTAAGACGAAGTTTATGAAATTAGCACCATATTTCGCTACAAAATCTTCTAAATAACTGGTAAATCTTGATGGGAAAGTTGCAATTTACTGCCAGATGAAGAAAAAAAACAGTATAGCTACTTCCAGCTTCTACCTAGCCAATTAACATGGTGTAATATACGTTTTATGTAAGGTTTAGAATTTCTGCAAGCTTTTGGGAATATAATATATCAATATCAACATTAATATACAAAGTAATGTGAACTACAACAGATACACTAGTCCTAACTAGTGATATCTTTACATAATATGGAGAAAGGCGTCATACTGCTATATTCTGTTGTTATTTTGCTTCTATCAGCTGACGGTATATTCAGCCCCTTAGCAGTTAATGTCTCTATAATCAATTGCTTTATATGAAACTATTATGTCTCCATAATATTGATACCATATTCTCACATTTAAGAACATATTTTGCAACAATATCTGTGTAACAAATGAAGAATCAAGATAGGAGTTTTGCAATGTACCGCAGCTGAAAATAAACATACTACTGTAAAAGGGTTTATACTACTGCCAGACGATACTAACCCTGTCAAGATGCGAAGAGGCCTCTCTTTCATTTATGCTGGCTACTAGCAGACGATTGTATTAAGTTTAGGAAGGAATTGTGGGAACGTGTAAATTGAGATAGACTTTACACATTTGATTAATAAAGACTTTCCAAAGCTTATTAACATCGTCTAATGTCAGCCAGAATAAAGACAAACGTGTCCTTGAATACTGAAAGGCATGATTTACTTAGGAATGTCTTCTCCATCTTAATTAGCCCTATAAAAACAAACCCCTTTGGTACGATAAAGAAATTACAGAAATATATTATTTACATAAGATAAAATGGGAACAAAAATATTACCATATAATAGCAGTACCTGTTTGCCAGAAGCCAAGTAAAATCGCTGACAAAAACGGCGAGGAGGAAACACAAAATTAAAGGATTTTGTTTTCTTTTTTTTTACAATGCTAGTAACCTGAAGGGCATCACAAGATAATAATCAAGCATGCAAAGATGAACTTCGAAAATTCAAAATCACCCAATCAGTTGAAATTATAAAGATTGATTATCTGGAAGGAATAATTCCCTGGCCCAGATCTGTTCAATTCAAAAAAAATGTAAAAAACGATGTTGTTGAAGCACTTACCATAATATGTAATAGAACACTTTAACATGGATATTTTGCCCACCGACTTGAAGAAAGCAAATATAACACCTATTAATAGTGTGGAAAACAAATACCAAGTAATTACAGGCTTTTCCATAACTGGTAAAAATATTTGAATAAATCATATGCTATGAAATCGTATGCTTCATAGATAATAACAATCTTAGCAACAATAGTCAACATGGATTCAGAGAAAAGAGATCATGCTTAACGAACTTAATTGCATTTTTATGATAACTTATTTTAATCTAAAAACTTCACCATATGTCTCGATATAGTGCACTTGGAATTTCAGAAAGTCTTCCACAAGGTGCCACATAACAAATTGCTATAGAAAGTTGAAGGATAGGAATACAGGGCAACAATCTATATCCCTGACCTATTTGTAACTCAAAAGGGCCTAGAGCAAACTGGCTCTAAATAGCCACACCTATTGCCTGATGGAATCTTCCCAAGTGATAGACACGTCAACCCGATTGCTATCGTTTGTTCTAAGCTATAAAAAGTTAAGGGTTCAAGATTATTGGCAAGTTTGCTGGCGCTCCCTTTACCTATGTCTGCATATACAAATATATATAAAATAACCCTTTCAGTATACCCTGACACATTCTTTCTCATTATTCTCGCTATAAGGAGACGTTTTTATTTAACTTATAAAGGAATTGTTTAAGCCAAAGGGTTAATCGATTCCTGGAGGGCCTTCCAAATCTAAGTAACTTACCGGTAGTCTATTTCCAGCCAAAATTAAGTGAAAAGCGTCATCGAATGCTGAAAGGGTTAACTCCTATGAATATTAGCTGAAAATTAGCCACAAATAATTTTGCAATTTATTGAAAATATGCCCAAGGTCTGGTTGTTCATAAGCGGATGAAGTGTACTTCGAACGCCATTAGTCTGCTTAAGTTGACAACATAAATCAAGATGTACAGTTGCAGTCTATAATGATGTCTATAAGTATTCGATACTATCTTGAGGTGAATTGAATCCATTTATTAATGTTTTACGTGATATTTGCATCTCGAAGATTCTCTTACTCAGTACAAGGCTTAACAAAAAATCAAAATTACTCATCGCGACTTTGCATTATAGTTTTGATAATTTTAATTAATTGGCATGGGAGTGGTTCATGTATAAGATTTAAGCAGTGTGATCAAGTTTAGTTAGGCACCAGTTCGTTAGTTGGTGAATAAAAGACGTCAGGTGATGTTCAATATTCCTTTCATATATCAACGTATTAAGTTATAAATGCATGTAATGCACGAAACCTATTTAGACTTGCATCTGTTTACCTACATTATGTAAATATTGATATACCTATTATTTGTTTAATATAAATACCCATAGATAGACAGCATTGGAGGACAGAAAGATAAATTAACTGAATATACAGCCTTCTGGTAGCGACTGGCGAAAATATTGTAAATCCACACTCGCGGGAAGACCTTTTAGAGTCAAGTGTAGGGCGGTCGCTGTTGTCTGTTGGTTAAAATTCTAAAAGGATGAAGGCTAGGCAGAGTAACATGTCAGGAGGGGGGAGCGAACATAGAAATAGAAGAGTAGAGAGCTTTGGCTGCAGAGTGTACCATACAGTAGATACAATAGATTACTGGTAGTGCAATGTGAGGAATTATGTATGTTTGGTAATGTTTGATAGAGAATACGCTACATAAACTGGTGTCGAGTGTAGGCAGAACAAATTTGAAGCTCAGTTGTGGCAGAATGGGAAAGAAAATGTAGACTAAATAGCTTGTGAGAGATAAAGATTATATAAAAAAAAAATATGAGGTAGACAGAGTAGTGTTAGATAGAGATTACAGAATAACAGTGTGAAGTTGACAAAATAGTATAAAGCTAGGTATGGGCACAGCAGTGTGGGATAGAACAGCAGCAAATTAGTTAACATTAATTACATACGCATTTGTGTTTTGATTACAGAATGTTTGGATGCATATATTGTCAGTCGGTAAATTAAAGTGAGTGCAGCTTAGTGAAAGTATAATCATGGAAACAAGAAACCATTGCAGAGTAGGTGTAAAACATTAAACTGGAATACAGTTGATTAGGTGTGAGCCTGTAGACAGTAGAACAGTAATTAGCCATAAGTATACACAATTTGTGCAGTAGCCAGAGCCAGTATGAATTTAGCGAGCATTGTACATTGCTAGAATGTGAGTACTAAAACCCTTACCAAATTTATGACGAGCTTTGATCGTTTGCTTTGGCTATTATTAGAAAATGTTATTGAGCTTAGGAAAAACTTGTGGGAGCACGAAAGTTAATTGAGATAGGTTTTACTCCATTGGTTTCTATAGAACATTCCTTAATATTAAAAAATCGTGTAATTATAACCAACATATAGTGTAAAAATACGTCCTAAAGTAATGAAAGAGTTACGTGAGTAAGATGCGGTGAATTGGTGATAAAACCGGTTGGCAATGTTACTAGTGAAATTTGGCAACAAGACTCCTAAGACTGTTTTAAAAACGAAAGATTTACCTAGTCTATGATCACCTTGTTGTGATCCTATAAATAAATATTACGACAATACTATGCTTCTACGTCACATTAATGCAACATTTTCATAATTAGCAAGATAATTTATAACAAAATCTTCGTAATAGCTGAGTAATCGAGATGTTGACAGTAACCTACAGTCAGTTAAAAAAAAATACGTGATATTGCATATATCGCGGATGACACAATCAAATTATTTGTCATCTAAACTTGAACTAAATACCACATTATAGTACAATAATTACCACATTAGATTACACGCTACATAGCAACACACCCACAGACACCAAGAAATATAAAAACAACACCCAGCACACGCTATCACACACAAATACTATCTTCTCTCCCTCCCTGCCATCCCCAAACCAGCCTCCAGAAGCACATCCATACTCACATCTCTCGCCGTTCCATCCACTCACTCATAGACAACATGCAGCTGCAGGCACGACCTCCCGAAATCCATCCGTCTGAATCCTCCCTTCCTCGCGAGGACAGAATCCACCTGGCCAGGCTGAGATGCGGATACCATCCAGCTCTTCTGAGCTATCAGAAGAGACTGGATGACCTCGTCGTCGACACCTGTCCAGGTTGTAACACAGCACCCCATACCATTAAACACAACCACTTACGCAAGCAACACAATCTACACTCCTTGAGAGTTCTGTGGGAAAGCCCGACCGTGGCCATGGCCTTCTTTAGAAACTCAAGGCTGTTCGGCCAGGCAGCTTAGGGAACAACAACAACACGCTACAAAAAAATCTACATAGATAAATTAAGGAGAGATGGGCTGTTTTCTAGTCTCCTTTCTTCCTCATGCTTATCCCCATTAGTTTTAAGATTTTAAGACGTTTGCCCAATTAGTTTGTCGATTTTAATACCTTTCGCCCCATTTCTTTGTCGATATTAAAACCTTTCGTGCCCTTTAGGTGTTCATTTTTTTCATGGCGAGCGACAGCGAACCTGTAATTGTTAAGGAAACTGTGTTCGGCAGTTAATTTTTCTACCAAAAATGTACAAATTAATCTCGAAGGGGGGTCTAATGGATGTTTGTGTTTAAGTCTGATGAAGGTCCAGGGGGGAAACTAAAACATACGTGTATATATAAATAAATAGACCCCAATGAATAACCACTGTCCCCTTAAACATTCCGTGGGTAAATTATCTCTGATGAAAAGGAAGACGAAAGAAAAAACTAATTTGTTCCGCTATGCAATTACACAACTGACGACAAAATAGCTCCTATGATACCGAGCCTCCATGACGTGTATGGTTGAGTGGCAGATTGTATTGCTGGGCATTTAATGAGTTTTCCTCCTATTTTCTTTGGGCCCTCGTGGAGTAATTTTACCCATTATTTTTCGCGCCATTTCGCCCCATTAGCTTGGTGATTATACAGCACTTCGCCCAATTTATTTTGTTTCCCTGGCGAACAAAAGCGACTCTACAATTATGGAAACAAAAAGAAACTTTCGGCCAAAATAATCTGTCTCGAAGTGGGATCTGGGGAGTATTTTATTTCTAAGGGGTCTAAGGAGGTGATTTTTTTGTTTAGCTTGAACAGGTGTAAGAGCGATATGGTTGAATGAAAAATGGCATATAATGAATTTCCGTCGTATTTTCTATGGGACCGCATGGAGGGAGCGTTTTAAAGTTTTTACTATCACTTTCTGCGTCCACAATTACAAGGGAAACGAACCAACAGCTTTCGTTTTTTTGGAATACGAGAAGCTATCATCCTAGACCTACGCTGTAAAAATGAAAACTTAATTGTATTTTGTTTTTTTTATATATACCGGTAAGTAAAGTTTTAATCGTTTATGTGTTCTAAAATGTATTACTAAACCAGAGAACAATGTTTACGTGTACTACTTATGCTACAAATACGTGTTCGAATGTTTACAGTGTAGCTACTGTGACCAGTGAACGCTTAAGGGGATATAGGGTATAATTATATTTTGGTTGGTTTATTTATTGATGTATTATTATTTTGGTTTAGTGTCCTTGCTAGACCTCCATCAAACTTAAAAATACACCCCTAGAGCCCCCTTCAAGATAAATGTGTACATTTTTTGGTAGAAAAATTTCCCCTCCTAATATTTCAGGCTCGCTTTCGCTCATCATGAAAAAAATCGACAACTAAATTGGCACGAAAGATCCTAATATTGACAAAGAAATGGGGTGAAAGGTCTTAGAATCGCCAAAATAATAGAGCTAACGTCTTCTAATCTCAAGGAGAAGGGGGGGGGGGGGTCTAGAAAAGCGACCCACCTCCCCTTAAATGTAACAAATGTGGTATAGAGAGAGGTATTCGAATTTATCAATAACATGGTATACATGAATAGTGTTTTGCAGTTCATCTATTCTTACTACAACATATAAACTATTGAAACACTTTGTATGCATATTATTTATATTGCACTTCAATATTAATTTGTTTCAGTATAGCCACTGTGAAAATACTGTGGGAGAGGAGATATCAATATGGTAGGTATTACATTATTTCGCATTTTTCTACAACTTGAACAACTTGAGATGGTTCGGCCATATGGAACGTATGGAATTGAGAGATTGACTAAGAGGGTGTACGAGAGCGAGGTGGAAGGACAGAGAGGAAGAGGTGCACCGAAGGAGAGGTGGAAGGATGGAGTGAGGAAGTATATGAATGAAGGCGGTGCTGGTTGGGAGGAGGGGCGTCGACTGACTGGGGACAGAGGTGCATGGGGCTGTTCGTTCGTGGCTACCCCTTCGGGGATCACGGCATCAGGCAATAAATAGATAGATAGATTTTTCTACATTGCTAAACCGTAGTGCATGCTAACCTGTCCTTCAAGTTGACTATGGGAATATTATATTCCACATTGCAAGCTTTTACTTATATACAATAATGTTATTTTTTCACTACATTTGTAAAACATACATTACAAAAGTTCAATAATGTGCAAAACGCTGAACACACAAGGTATCAAATAAATACATATGCCAATTGATTTTCAAGCACGTTTTTAGCTATTATGATTTTGTTTTGCAAAGTAACCGATTTATATTGAAGGTTTATAGCAAAGTATACTGCATATATTTCACAAAGTATCCTATCGACTCTATGTAGGTTTTCCATATAGATCAGCCTTACTTAATCACAATCGTATTTAATTATTGATGACATTCGTCAGTAAGTATTGTAACTACAGCTCCAGCTAGCTCGCTCTCTCTCTCTCTCTCTCTCTCTCTCTCTCTCTCTCTCTCTCTCTCTCTCTCTCTCTCTCTCTCTCTCTCTCTCTCTCTCTCTCTCTCTCTCTCTCTCTCTCTCTCTCTCTCTCTCTCTCTCTCTCTCTCTCTATCTCTCTCTCTCTCTCTCTCTATCTCTCTCTCTCTCTCTCTCTCTCTCTCTCTCTCTCTCTCTCTCTCTCTCTCTCTCTCTCTCTCTCTCTCTCTCTCTCTCTCTCTCTCTATCTCTCTCTCTCTCTCTCTCTCTCTCTATCTCTCTCTCTCTCTCTCTCTCTCTCTCTCTCTTTCTCTCTCTCTCTTTCTCTCGTCCTCCCCTCTGCCTCCGTTCGAAAACAATTGCAGGGTTTGTAAATCTTTCTCAGACAACCAAATACAGTCCACTTAAGCAGGCCGGAAGAGCTGGCAGGCACCTTCCTCTCGCTGCACTGTAAGAAATCGAGGGTTTAAAAAGGGTAAGTAAAATCAAGTTGGGTATATTGATGGGGATTTACTCCTGATTATTTGATATACCTTTTTATCCTCATATTAGATGTGATTATTACTATCAACGTTCCTTAAAGCTTAGATTATTATATATACTCTATTTATCCTCTTCAATCCTTCTGTAAACTCTTTGTATTTTACAGGGTGGAGGATAGTTATGGGGAAAGGATGTGCATAGGTATTACATGAAAACTATAAACATGAGCTTTATCAGAAACTCGCTTTTGAGTTAGCTTTCTGTGATCTGAAATAATTTACCTTCAGTTAACCCTTTCACGCACGTGTGTACGTGATCGCGTCCTTACAGGATACTTTAAACCTTTGTGACCATCAGGGATGCTTAGAAACCTTTAGTTTAATTACTTCCAACCTCTGCAGTTGTCTTTGAGAGAGTTGAGGGCAAACACTAATTTTGGAGAGGTAATTATGATATTAAGATAATTCTTTTCTGAAAACTAAACGGCAACCCCCGGCCCTGAGAGGGTTAAGATTCTGAAAACAATTCAAAGGAGCCCAGGTATGTGGCCAGGAATATAATGGCCATCAACAAATATCGACAAACCTCCTGTGTAATACTATCTTAACCTAATTCGTCGCAGTGTTATTCTTAAAGGGAGCATGGGAGAGTTTTTTTTATTTTTTATTATTTTTCTATGTGAATGAGGGAGACAAAAGGCATAACTGCCTGCAGCGAGTGCCTCCCCCAGATTTCAAAGAGTGACAGGGCCGAAATCAAGGGACGTTCGAGCTAAAATGCCTGGACACACGGAGTTTGAAGCAATGTAAGTCATAGGAAGAGGGAAAGACTGATTCTGGGAAAGAGTTACAGAGCTCAGCAGTTGAATAGAAGAAAGTCTGTGAATAGCGTTTCACTCTTGGGTTGGAGAGTTGCACAGAGTAGGGGTGGGACTGTGTTGCAAGGTGGGTATTACGCACCCTACATAGAGGAGGTGGTATACACTGGGAAAGCTCCGAGGAACACGGATTATTGTAGTAGCGATAGAATAGCGAGAGATGCAACATTGCGGCGAAGAGAGAGAGATTGCAGAAAGTTGGTGAGGGGACAGGAGTTAATGATACGAAAGGCTTTCCTTTCTACTTTATCCAGGAGTGCGGTGTGAGAGGATCCTCCCCACACACGCAAACAATACTCAACACAAGGACGCACTGTGCCCCTGCGCAGAGCAAGAAGCCGCGCAGGGGTAAAGAACCCCTTGAGGTGGTTGAGCACACCCAGCCTCAGGGAGGCCGCCCTAGCGAGACTGGTAATACGGTCTTTCCAAGAGAGAGCAGAAGAAAAAGAGACACCGAGAACATTGAGAGAAGATGAAGGGTTGATTTTTGTATTGTTGAAGAATAAGGGATAGTCCTCTGGAGGTTCCTGACGGCAGTAAGATGGACATATGGAGTTTTGGAATCATTAAATGGAACAAGGCCTTCTCTACCCCAATTGGAAATAGTATCTAGATCAGAAGATAAGTATTTTATGGCCTCATTACACCTACTTTTGAGGGACTGCTGGCTGGGGCGCTCTGGAAAACTAATTGAGTGGTGCAAGGTAGAGTCGTAGAGTAAGAGCCTTCATATGCTTATAATTCTGTCTTTTTCTCTTTCCCATTTCTTTCACTCGCATTAACTAATCTTTTTGCTTTACGAAGCCATTATCAAGGACAATTTGAAACTGTGCTGTGCTACACTTGAACATTTATGGGCGTGTAAAGGGTATTTGAGGTGTCCATAATAGTTTACCCAAGTTATTATTATTAAATCCATCTGATTTCATATTTTTTTCACCAACCAACTTTACTTAATAACTCAATTAATGAAATCAACAAATACCTGTGGCACTCCAAGGACTCGAACCTAGGATACTCACACAGAAATTCCGCGCATTTAATGCATTACGCCATTAAGTTAGAACGGTAAACAACTACCAATACAATCAATTATCTTGTATACCTTTTTCATATTGTTTCATATCTTAGAAATGTATAGTGTACGTTGTCCACGGGATATTACTGCACATATTCCGCACATAAGGTAGACCGTTCACCAAGGTGTATCTTCTTTATTTGTTGTACTTTTATTTTGTTGTCACAATATATTTCCTCTCATGTTGTCTTTCCTCCTCTTTCAATACTTCTATTTTAATCTTGCGCTTTCCTGGTCTATTTACCTCACTGTCTTCCATTCTCGCTATCTTTATTTGACAATCTTCTATCCCTTCTTACATTACTCCTTTCTTCCTCCATGCCTTCTTTTTATTGATCTATTCTTTCCCACTCATCTACTTTATATACTATACCAATATTTTTTGCATTCCCCGTTCCCATTCTCCATCTCTCACATTCGCTGTCCAAACCGTCCTTTCTCCCCGTCTCAGTCCCCGCACAAACCCGTCTCCCTCTCTCTCCCTGACAGCTCGAGCCGCGACAAACTTATTGCATCAAATTGAGTAAACACAGAACAATAGAAGAAGGATAAAAGTTTATAATAGGCTTTCCCCGAACGGATCTCATAAGTTAAATGGATTGCGCGTCTCTGCTGCCACTAAGTTGGGGCGATGCGTTTCCAGGGAAGGTCTCCCTGGACGCGACTCTGGAAGCGGGAGGATGGGAAGAGGATCCAGGATGCGGGGTCTGGAGTGCTGGAACTTCAAAATACGGAATGGTGGGAGGGGATTGGGAGTTGCCGGACCCAGCTTTCGAACCCTGACACGGAGTATTACAGTAGTCCTTTTTAGAGAAGAGGAAAGTTGAGAATTGAATGAGGGATGGGGATCTGGAGAAAGATAGTTTTTGCCATCTGAAACCAAACCAAATGTTCGGCCGGGCAGCTTAGGGAACAACAACAACAACACCCATAGATTCTTCTTAGGCTGCATAGTATCGTCTAAATATGGCTAGAATAAAATAAACACGTCGCTGGTACTGAAAGGGTTAACTAAAGCACAGTATTCATCCCTAGTTTGAGCAAGATAATTTACCTCAACACATCACACGCTTCAGTAACATATTCTAGCTCAGTATCCCAACCCTAAGTAACATTATTAAGGGGAGATTTTCACAAGAAGTATTTTTTATCTGCACCCCTTCTCCTTCATGTTTAGCCCCATTATTTGTTTTGTATTTTTAGACGTTGGCTTATTAGTATGACGATTTTAAGACCTTTCGCCTCATTTCTGTCAATTTTAAGATCTGTTGTGCAATGTATGTGTCGAGTTCTTCCTGGCGAGCCAGTAATCTAGGAAAACTGAACGGGTTAATTAAGGGGGGATGGGCCAGTTTTCTGGACCACTTTCTCTCTCATGTTTAGCCCCATTAGTTTTCAGATGTTTTCCGCATTAGTTAGTTGATTTTAAGACTTTTTGCCCCATTTCTTCGTCAATATTTAGACCTTTCGTGCTATTTAGGTGTTGATTTTTTCCTTGGCGAACGATAGTGAGCCTGTAATGTTGGAAGAACCGGCCTTTGGCCGGGACATTTTTCTACGGAAAAATTTACAAATTAATCTACAAGGGGGATCTAATGGATGTTTTTTTTAAATTTGATGGAGGTCAAGGGAGGAAACTAGAAAAAATAATGAATACATGCAAAAATCACCCAAAAGGTGAACCATCTCCTCTTAAAGGTCTCAGTAATCTCCAGGTACTGAGAGGACAATTGGGTGCCGCAGTTGCTTTGACCTAGAACACTGGAAAATGGGTCCTAATTTATCTGGCCTCGAGCGCTGGGGAGGGGATTCGAACCCTGATCCTCAGATATGTCGCGAGGAGGCACGGGATAGAGATACAGTACTTTAGATTACAGTACTTTAGATCTCTGACAACTTTTCAGTATAGCGCCATTTCGAGAGTTCACTTACTTTAGGCAATATTATGAAACCTACTTTTAGCTTCAGAGAAAATGAAGCAGAATGTCAAATCAGTTACACTTTTATTACTGTAGAGGCTAAAATGTTACTGTTTAGGTTACATACATATGATTGTGTAGTACATAGTTCACTGGAAATACCTAGGATTATTCATAGCTCCCGAATGTGTTGTGTATGGGCAATCCATAAAATAACCAACTGGAAAACAAAATATTCACTATATACCAGTTGATGTGATGTTTTTTCAACTTATAGTGGGAAAGGAATATTATTTGGTTCATTTATGTATATATTTTTTAGTTTCTTCGTTAGACTTGCATCAAACTTAATAAATCACCCCCTAGACCCCCCTTTGCAATAAATTAGTATTTATTTCGGTAGGAAAATTTTCAGGCCGAAGGCCGGTTCCTCCTAAAATTACAGGTTCGCTATCACTCGCCAGGAAAAAAATCGACACCTAAATGGCACGAAAGGTTCTAATAATGACAACAAAATGAAGTGAAAGGTATTAAAATCGCCAATATAATGAAAAGGACGTTTTTATATCTGAAAACTAATTGTTCTATTCTTAAGGGAGAAGGGTGTCCTGAAAAAACGACCTCTCCCCCCCCCCCCACCCCTTAACAACATTAATGTAGATCAAATTAATGAAACATATCTACCATGTTTTTTGGACTTGGTATACTTTACTCACGGATTTGTTTAGAACTTGATGGTGATTTAACCCTTAGAAGAAACAATACGCAATATTTTGTTGTTATTATTAAACAATTTTATTTAGATTAGGAAGGGTATATGGAAGTCAGAGGTTTAATTGAAACAGTTTTTACCCTTAAATATCCCACATATCCTTCCTAAATTGTAAACAATCGTCCAATGAGAGCCTGAGTAAATTGTCAAAATGGGTCACGATCTTCAAAGGGTTAATGAATATAGCGAGGTGTGTTTATAGTTTGGAGGCGAATGAATGAATATAACCGCTTGCATCAACCTGTAAAAAACACCCAAAGACCCGCCCCTCCAAGATAAATGTGTACATTTTTCGGTAGAAAAATGTTCAGGTCGAAGGCCGGTTACTCTAAAATTTACAGGCTTGCTATCGTTCGCCAGGAAAATATCTACACCTAAATGGCACGAAAGGTCTTAACATTGACAAAGCAATGGGGCGTAAGGTCTTAATATCGCCAAACTAATGGGCCGAACGTCTTAACCTCTAAACACCAATGGTACTTAACACGAGAGAGAAGTGGGCCAGAAAAACCAACCCATCCCCCCTTAATGTTGTTAGAAGTAAGCTAAATATTTAATTCACAACAGTATTGTTCTTATTCAGTTGGTAGTGTAAAGGAAATTATCGTTTGCTTACTGAAGGCCCTGTAGCACAAACAAGAAGAGACGAGAAATAAGCTTTCTAGTCGCTATAAATGTAATCTCGTATCATGTATTGCCATTCCTACTTTTCTTTTGTAGACTGCTTTAGCGTCTGTTCTCTATTCTATTTGTTATATCAGGGCTCTTATTCATTGGACTAGTAATGGCATAAATGCTACAACGGAAAGCGCTAGATCCAACCTCTGATGTATATTCCCAGTGAACAAAGAACACAAATACTCTCCAGAGTTCTATATGCAATAATAGGTTATTAAACTTTCAATAAATGTGCGTCTACTCTAGGCTTAATGTTATGTGAAAACAGCCTATTACTACCTATAACCGAAGGTGCTTGGTTATGGTATGCAAAGTAAGGTGGTAAGAGAAGTTACAGCTTACGTTACTTTAATCAATAAATGTCAGGCACTCCTGCATGAAAGAAAGTGCACTAAAGTCCTTCAACACCAACAAGGAATCTTCTTTAAATGTTAGATGCTATCAAGATGCTCGAATCGGAAATGGAACCCAAAAAGGCAGGCAGCGGAACAATGCTCGTGCAGGCTATGCACACAAAAAGGCAGGAGATATAATGCAGTCGGAGCCAAGAATATCCTAAACGCCACAACAATAATAATAATCGCCACGACAATGCAGTATTCCTATCAACAAAAAGAGCCTAAGACGTTTGTGTCTCAATACATCAAACTAGGCTGCGAAATGATTGTGTAATCATAAACGGGTATGCATAAAAGAGTAATTGGTTTAATATACTTAATGTCTACTGTGACTGATAAAGTCTAGCTAGAGTCAATAATACGAGATACTGGTGCGCATGGCATGCCGCATAGCCTAGTGCAAATCTCAAGTCTGTGCGTCAAATATTACGTTATAATGAAGGGTAGCTCTCTTGAGAAACCTTAATACCGAAGTATTAAGCGTTCTCCTGGCGTACCTCAAAGACAAACAACGAGCTTAGAACAGTGCAGAATGGTATAGGCAAAAAGCCCTCATTCGTGCATGCTCTACTCTCAATGCCACACAGACTAGAATTTACCCAATCAACTCCAGTTCTCAGGTATATCGTGCAGCTTTTATCTAAAGCCAGCACCCATTGGAAACAATACCTTATAGTATCAGACTCCTAGTCTAGCATTATCTAATCCAGCAGAACACTAATAATTATAGGAAGCGGTACTGAACAATATGAATGCCAACCAATGCTTCGTGATCAACTTATCTTAACAACTAACATACATGGGTTATATAAGACCTTAACGCACAATACAACTGGCCAGCATGAAGCTGATTATGCAGAGTTAACCAGAGGGGGTATAATATTAATAAAAGGTGGTGAAAGATATGGAAAATGAGAGAGATAGGCAGAGGAAAATGTTCTCAGGTGCGGTGAGGGGGACAGATATCAAGGGGATAAGAGGGATGCGTTCTAGAAACCAGATCTGAGGGAGAGAGTGGCGAGAGAGCTGTATATATACTAGCACTAGCTCGCACCGCGTAGACAAAGCGGTAACAATTCCTTCAGCCAATGACAAAGAAGCCAGCCAAACATGATGTCACCAAGCAGGGTAAAAAAACTCCTCCAACCAATCCCAGGCCAGCCAGCCGTGACGTCATCAAGCATGGCAAAAAACACTGCGCGCCTCGTCTCACTCTGTTCTACTCTCTCTCTCTCTCTCTCAAATCCTATCATTACTACTTAATGATAAAACATATACTTTGCAATTAAATATATAAATCCTTGACATGGGCGAAAACAAAGAGCCTTTCTGGACTGCCCATGACACGAGCTTTCATATGAAATAAAGCACACAATAATACATCAACTGTTGCCACATCCACTGCCCTGGCGATCCTAGCGAGTCACTGTAGGACAAGCCATGCGGTTCTAACGGAGTGGTTAACGTCACACCCCCCCCAAGATTTTTCTCAGAGGCCCAAAGCTCAAAAAAATCTGATGGTTAGAACCCATGCTATATCTCTACTTCCCATCACCCAGCGGCAGTAAAATATCTGGCACAGTTCTTCAACAAAACATTTTACAAAATTATAACCCTCCCCAACACAATAGGTTAAATCATAATATGTAGTTATGCTCGTCAAGAGCGAGCTTCTCTAGCCCAGCATTCTGAGAGGAGTGCAACTCAGAATTACTGCTATAACATACTGAACAAATTCAACTATCAATGAAAGAGTTTTTATTTGATTTTTTATGTTTTTAATTTGTTTATTTCGGCTGCACTATAGGGGCAAGCCTAGTTTTTTCTTCTATACCAAACGCTCAACTCCTGCTTTACGACCCAATACGCTGGGCTACAACCGCGAGCCAACAAGCACCAAGCGCAAAATACTATTCAAACTAAAGCAGGAGGCTACCCGGGTGTCAATCTACCCAGGATCATATACCCTTGAAAGACAATCTGCAACCACGTTGTCACAACCGGCAATATGGCGTATGTCCAGGTTATATACCAATAACCTTAGTGACCACCTGGTCAGCCTCATATTCCGATTGTGAAACTGGTCCAAGAACTTGAGAGGGTGATGATCTGTGTAAACTACAACGACTGGACCATAGGCTGGAACATAGACCTCGAAATGCCTCAGTGCAAGCACAACTGCCATCAGCTCCCTCTCGACAACAGAGCAGCTTCCCTGGGCTGAATTGAACTTCTCCGAGCAGAAACTAACAGGATGTTCCAGCCCATCATCGTCCTTTTTCATAAGGACGGCACCAGCCCCCACACCACTAGCATTCGTTGCTAGTTGGAAAGGTAGGCTAAAGTCAGGGGCCCCGAGGATCGGGTGAGTGCACAACAGGTGTTTTACTACTCTAAACGCCTTCTCACACTCAGGTGCCCATTTGACTTTCTTATCCTTCCAGTTATCCTCCACCTGAGCTTGACTGTCCCTTTCTCCTTCTCCACCTTGACTGCTAAACGTCATCACAGGCACAGTGAGAGGCTCGGGGGGGTGCCTCACATACTCCTTCATGAGATTAACGTGACATAACTGATTGCGCTTACGTCTGTCTGGAGCGGCCACCAAGCAATCCAGGTCCGATAGCCTCTCAACCACCCTATAAGGACCAGTGTACTTCGCGGATAAGGGATGACCTACAAGGGGCGGTAGAATCAACACCTCCTGACCCACATGAAACTCCCTGAGTTTAACCTTGAGGTCGTACCTGTCCTTCATGAGGGCCTGAGAGCTAGTCAAATTACGGCCAGCCTACTCCAGACTGCGCAACATCCGTTCTCGACTGTCGGGGACATACTTGAGCATAGAACAAGGTTCATCTGCACCCTCCCATATTTCTTTAACCATATGGAGAGGCCCTCTGACACGGTGTCCAAAGACGAGCTCATTAGGGCTGAATCCCAAACTTTCCCCAGGTACCTCCCGTGCAGCAAATAAAACATATGGCAGGCCAAGATCCCAACCTTTCCCACTCTCAAAGCAACAACAACGAAGCACAGATTTTAAGGCTGAGTGCCATCGCTCTAACACACCCTGGCTCTCCGGATGATACGCAGATGACACAACCGTAACAATCACATGCTGCTGCACTGCTTGAACAAAGAGGTTAGAAGTGAAGTTGGATCCTTGGTCTGACTGAATCCCCTGCGGGTAACCATACCGGGAAAAATACACTAGCAAGCTTCGGACCACCGCCTTCGCTGACCCATTTCTCATAGGGTACGCGTCAGGATACCTTGTTGCTACATCTCCCGACTGTGCATCACTGTCCTCCTCCAACTCGACAGCACCGGTACCACATTCAAGAACCTCCGGGTCTTCTAATTGCAATTTACGAATGTCCGAAGGAGCAAGCTTATCTAAGTGTTTGCGAAACAACTCATGCCCCCCTCCTACATTGAATTTAGCCTCCCGTTGCTCTCTCTCTGTGTATCGTTGCTGTCTCTTCGTCTTTTTAAGCCCATCCTCTGCCTTCTTAGTAACAGTTAATGGGTCTTCTCCAGACTCGTAAATCGGTCCTAATAATGAGTCCCCGAGAATGTCCGTTGATACTAAACTCTCAACCGCATCAACTTTCAACCCCTTCTCGGTACCTTTCCTCCGCTTGTCTAAAGACTGTTGACCAGAATGAGACTCCCTGGATACAAGAGATCTGGTGACAACACACGCCATAGGTTGCACCTGACACTTCTCAACCCACTCCTGCTCCTCCCTACTCACGTCGGCCGGCTTCTCGGCAACGACTAAGGGTGGAGCCTCAGAAGTAGGCCCCGCAAAGTCGTTGCCGAGAAGGAGGTCGACGCCCCCAACAGGTAACTTCTCCACAATTCCTACATCCAGGTTACGAGTCACACCATCAACTTCCATCTTCATTCTTACAAGCGGGTATGACCTTGTTGCATTAACTCCCTGAACCACAACCACCCGTGCCGTATTTACAGGTTTACCAGTGAAATTTCTCCACAGTGTTTGCGATGTCCCAGTGTCACGCAAAATTCTCACCTCATGTCTTCTACCCCCCCACTCCACACAACCGAGTCCCCTGTGGTCACTAAAGGCATCACGGACAGGGAATAAGCCTTCCGGATCCTTCTGCACTGGCAGTGTATTTACCTCGGAAGAATTGCCTCTAATAAACTCCGATGTCCTCTTGAACACTCCAATGCCGTGAGCAAAAGACACGGCTGCCGGAGGAGGTCGACTAGGGCACTCATTTGCCTTATGACCCTCCTGGTGGCACTTAAAACACATAAATTTCGGTTTCGGCTTATACTGTGATGTAAAAAGCCCCTGACTTTTCCCATACGGCGTGGTGTTAGGTTTGGATTCAGTTTTAGTTTCATTGCTCTTTTGTTTAAATGTGTCATTGCTACGGGGAGGGGGAGGATAACGGTCCCTAGCACTTGCATCATACTTCTGTGAGGACCCGCAACCCCGAATCAACGACAGCCGTCGATCAGCCATTTCTGCTGCTTCGACTAGAGTTCTTGGGTTTTTCTCCTTTAAGTTCAAAGTTAGATCACCGCCCGTGCTCTTAAAGAACTGCTCCAACATCATTAACTGCTTAATTCCATCAAATGTTGTTACCTTCTCAGATCGGAGCCAGTTCCCCATAGCATCGGACAAGTCCCGGGCATGTTCCAAAAAGGTGCTATCTCTTCCCTTGGTTACACCCCGGAACTTCAAACGGTACGTTTCTGGTTGCAGTTCGTAAGCCCTCAGGACAGCCTCCTTGAGATCCTCATACACAATACATGACTCCAAAGGTAACGCATCGTAGGCTTTAAGACCCTTGCCTATTAATCTAGAGGATACAAGTGCTGCCCATTTATTCTCTGGCCACTGGTGTTCCTGGCACTTCTTCTCAAAGCGTGCGAAAAATTCTGTTACACCACTCTCATCAAACACCGGAACCAGTTTCAATAAGTGCGAGAGAGATTGATCATGAGCACGGTTACCAGCCCCAAGTCGCTGTCCCGTTGTCTCTACTCGCGACTTCTCTACGTCCCTGTCGGCACAGTACCTAGTCGACTCAGCTTGGATTTTTGCTAGCTCTATTTGCTGGTGACTTTTTCTCTCTTCTATCTTGGCTAATTCTATTTGCTGCTGATGCTGAAGCTGAAGCTCACATGCCCTTTGTTGCTGCTGAATCTGACATTTTCTCTTTCGATCTTAGCTAATTCGAGCTGAAACAATAATTCTGGAGTTAACCCTTGAGGAGGTGAAGGTGCTACAATGTTTGAAATTACCGGTGGTCCCCCCAGCGGCAACCCACCCTGCCAGTCACCACCCAACTGTGGACGCGTACTCGGGGTCGGCAAACCACTGGGATGGCTGGGAGTCGAGTGTAGGGGAAGCATGGCCGAAGGGCTCTGAGCACTCAACCCATCTCGCTTACCAGTCACCCTGCCCAGTACACACGTTATCAAGTTATCCATGGTCATGCTGCTAGTACCCGCATGACCGATAGCTGTGGCCAGGCATTGAAGACCGTACCGATCCATACACTCCAACCGCTCGGCAGTAACAGGCCATTGCAAAAATATCCTAGCATCCTCCTCACAGTTCACCTGATTAACCATTTCATCATGCTGCTGTTCCTCAGTTTCGACATTACGTACTGTGTCTCCATTCTCCTCTGATCCGGTATAAGACATAATGCTCACAAAATTTTCCACCTCAATATTCAGAAAAGAAGCACCCCAAACTCTTATACCTCAATATACACACAAAAATTCTCGGAAATACTCAAGGGCTATACTATGTTGCAAAACAAAATTGTTCTTGCTGATCCCCGCAAAATATTCCCCAAAACAACAAATGTTCCCTACTAATAAGTATAGGTTCACCAAATCCTAGGTAAGGTCGCCATTTGTTACGACTGAGGTTTAAATATATCAGGGCTCTTATTCATTGGACTAGTAATGGCATAAATGCTACAACGGAAAGCGCGCTAGATCCAACCTCTGATGTATATTCCCAGTGAACAAAGAACACAAATACTCTCCAGAGTTCTATATGTAATAATAGGTTATTAAACTCTCAATAAATGTGCGTCTACTCTAGGCTTAATGTTATGTGAAAACAGCCTATACTACCTATAACCGAAGGTGCTTGGTTATGGTATGCAAAGTAAGGTGGTAAGAGAAGTTACAGCTTACGTTACTTTAATCAATAAATGTCAGGCACTCCTGCATGAAAGAAAGTGCACTAAAGTCCTTCAACACCAACAAGGAATCTTCTTTAAATGTTAGATGCTATCAAGATGCTCGAATCGGAAATGGAACCCAAAAAGGCAGGCAGCGGAACAATGCTCGTGCAGGCTATGCACACAAAAAGGCAGGAGATATATGCAGTCGGAGCCAAGAATATCCTAAACGCCACAACAATAATAATAATCGCCACGACAATGCAGTATTCCTATCAACAAAAAGAGCCTAAGTCGTTTGTGTCTCAATACATCAAACTAGGCTGCGAAATGCTTGTGTAATCATAAACGGGTATGCATAAAAGAGTAATTGGTTTAATATACTTAATGTCTACTGTGACTGATAAAGTTTAGCTAGAGTCAATGATACGAGATACTGGTGCGCATGGCATGCCGCATAGCCTAGTGCAAATCTCAAGTCTGTGCGTCAAATATTACGTTATAATGAAGGGTAGCTCTCTTGAGAAACCTTAATACCGAAGTATTAAGCGTTCTCCTGGCGTACCTCAAAGACAAACAACGAGCTTAGAACAGTGCAGAATGGTATAGGCAAAAAGCCCTCATTCGTGCATGCTCTACTCTCAATGGCACACAGACTAGAATTTACCCAATCAACTCCAGTTCTCAGGTATGTCGTGCAGCTTTTAACTAAAGCCAGCACCCATCGGAAACAATACCTTATAGTATCAGACTCCTAGTCTAGCATTCTCTAATCCAGCAGAACACTAATAATTATAGGAAGCGGTACTGAACAATATGAATGCCAACCAATGCTTCGTGATCAACTTATCTTAACAACTAACATACATGGGTTATATAAGACCTTAACGCACAATACAACTGGCCAGCATGAAGCTGATTATGCAGAGTTAACCAGAGGGGGTATAATATTAATAAAAGGTGGTGAAAGATATGGAAAATGAGAGAGATAGGCAGAGGAAAATGTTCTCAGGTGCGGTGAGGGGGACAGATATCAAAGGGATAAGAGGGATGCGTTCTAGAAACCAGATCTGAGGGAGAGAGTGGCGAGAGAGCTGTATATACTAGCACTAGCTCGCACCGCGTAGACAAAGCGGTAACAATTCCTTCAGCCAATGACAAAGAAGCCAGCCAAACATGATGTCACCAAGCATGGTAAAAAACTCCTCCAACCAATCCCAGGCCAGCCAGCCGTGACGTCATCAAGCATGGCAAAAAACACTGCGCGCCTCGTCTCACTCTGTTCTACTCTCTCTCTCTCTCTCTCAAATCCTATCATTACTACTTAATGATAAAACATATACTTTGCAATTAAATATATAAAGCCTTGACATGGGCGAAAACAAAGAGCCTTTCTGGACTGCCCATGACACGAGCTTTCATATGAAATGAAGCACACAATAATACATCAACTGTAGTCACATCCACTGCCCTGGCGATCCTAGCGAGTCACTGTAGGACAAGCCATGCGGTTCTAACGGAGTGGTTAACGTCACAAAAGTATTAGTGTACATGTGTTTATATTATATATATATATAATTATGTATATCATCTAATGGTGTAGCTTTTAAGTTTACTACATTCTTTACATTTATCTTTGTCTGTCTGTCAACCTCCCTCAAAATATAAGTATGACGATGAAATGACAAAATATTATGGACCTTTCGTAATTTACACCAGGCAAAATCTTCAAAACATATACAGTAGTAGGTGTGAGGAAAGAAATTGACGTTATTATTGATTCTGACTTCTACTCTGATCAGGCATCACCGTAATGTAAGTCACTATAACTAGTTTCAAGGGAAGACACCCCATGACCCTATTAAAAATAATGTTATGAATAATTTATATTTGTATTTGTTTGGTAGAAAAATGTATCAGCCAAAAGCTGGTTCCTCCCAAATTGCAGGTTCGCTTTCGCTCGCCACGAAAAATTCGATACCTAAGTAGCACGCAATATCTTAAAATAAAAATTATATAAATTAAGTCGAAGGGTCTTATAAAAGCCAAACTAATGGGACGAACGTCTTAAAATATCAAAACATGAGGGCGAAGAGGGTCCAGAAAAATAAAAACTCCCTTAAACCTATACGTTGAATAAAATCATCTAAGGTTTGCCAGGCTGCAAAGAAAACTAGTGTCTGCAATGAAGTAGTAAACATATGTAGTTACAAGATGCCGTAATACACTTGAACAACACTTTAAATACTTTAATATGTATGTCTTAGTATTAATCTATATATTTATTTATATATTTTACTTATATATTTATACAGAGGTTGTGAAGGCTCCAGCAAAAATCTCTTTCACAAACACAGTCAAGAGAGACTTTAGGGAGATTCTGTACTGATGTGACTTGAGAACTTACCCCATCTTGCAGGTTAAGCTTCTCTCTTCCCCTGTCTTCGTCTTCCTGTTCCTTCTATTCTTCGGTTCTCCTCCTATTTGTCTTTCCCTCCTTGTTCATCATCTTCGTCTTCTACCTTCTCATAATCCTCCTCTTATTCGGCCGTATATCATCTTCTTTTTCCTCATCCCTCTTTTCTTCTTTGACTGTCTTCCTGTGTATTTTCTTCTTTTCATTGTCTACGTGTGTTACTTATCCATGCTCCATCTATACTTCGGCTCCCTCTTTGTCTTTTCTTCATCACCATATTCGTTTCTTCATTGTATAATTCCATGGTATTTGTATTTCTATCCTTCGGCTCTTACGCTCTTCTGCCTCGTCCTTTTTTCATTGTTCGGCTTGCTTCCTCTCAGTTTCTTCTTCTTCATAACCATTTGTGTCTTTATTGTGCATGTTATCACCTTACTACTCCCTTTCGGACCTCGTTCTCTTCTTCCTCCTCTTCTCCTCTTCGGATTTCTATCAATTTACACCCCTCCCCCTTTTTTATCAGATGCCATTATATTCCTGCCTATAAATGATTGATATTCCGTGGCTTTTCGTCTCTCGAAAGTAACCGTATTTATTGAGATATTAATTTTAAATGTGTCAGTCAAATAAATATCTGCTATAGGAAGGTCCCACTCCACATTTGTTAGATCAAATATGTTATACCCAACCCAAAGACTATAAACATATAATGTATATAGATATGCCGCTGTGTTTGTTCAGATAACGAACTTAAATTTAGAATCGGAATTGAAATGGCTTATGGATGTTCCCTATATATATATATATATATGGTGGAGTGGTCATGCCACTGGATTGGTAATCCAATGGACCCGGGTTCAAATCCCGATATGTCAATGGAAAGATATTATTGGGATTGAATTTGTGCTGTACCTAGTATCAGTGCATTACCACAAAGCCCACCGAAATGCCAACAAAATACCCTCATTGTTCCCTGATTAAATAGCACTGTATGAATATTCCCATATTCAAAATATGTTACAGGGGGACAATGCCTAGTGAGTTCACAGCTCAATAGGTGGCGTTCTGAGAGTGGGGGTCTGAGTCTGGAGGGGGAGACAGTGAAGCACTTGAACGAAGCAACCAGCCGCTTCAGAGATGGAGCTGCTTCGAGCCATGAATGGATGCTTCACATGTCTCACTCCCCAGACTGGAACAATACCTCACGGGATTCACCGTGTTGAGCGGTGGAATGTACAGGCTCTCAGCCTATGCCCGAGAGAGAGTAGTTGGAATATATAGAACAAATAAAAAAAATATATATATATATATATTTATATAGACACAATATTTGATTTTGTCATAGTATCTAAAATTATAGTTAGCTGAAATATGGTATCTATGCTGAAGTTTTATAGATAGCTCACCTTTACATACAGTATATTGGCCTGCCTGGCCATTTTTTTGACCACCTGTTCGTATTGTTAACCGATGACGCGATTCAACCGATCACCCTAACTCCACCTCTTATCCCAATTCAGCCACTTGCCCCGATTCAACTGCTCCCCCAATTCAACTGCTTCTCCAATTCAATCACTCACCCTGATTCAACGACCTCCCCCTGATTTAACAACCTTCCACGATTCAACCATGCACCTGATTCAACCACTCACCCTGATTAAGCCACCTGCCCAATTTCAAGCATTCACCCTGATTTAAGCACTCACCCTGATTCTATCACTCACCCTGATTCAACCACTCATCCTGATTCAATTACTCTCGCTGACCTGATTTAACCACTTACCCTGATTCAACTACTCTCGCTAACCTGGTTCAATCACTCACCCTGATTCAACCACTCACCCTGATTCAACTACTCTCGCTGACCTGATTCAACCACTCATCTTGATGAAACTACTCTTGCTGACCTGAGTCAACCACTCACCCTGATTCAACTACTCACCCAGACCTGATTCAACCACTCACCCTGATTAAGCCACCTGCCCAAATTCAACCACTCACACTGATTCAACCACTCATCCTGATTCAGTCTCTCAACCTGATTCTCACTTTGCTTCGACCACTCACCCTAATTCCACCACTGTCCCCGACACGTCCCTTTGCCCCGATTCAACCAGTCATCTTGATGTGTCCACTCACCCTGATTTGTCTGTTCGTCCCAATTCAACCACTTGTGTTAATTTGACCGCTTATCTCAATTTGGTAACCAACTAAGATGTGACATGTGCGTTGATGTATTTGACCGTTGTATTATCCATTATTTGCATAATATGTACCACACTCATTTAGAAATACACCTACTTAGAGATTTACGATTAACATATTGATAGATCTTTTCATAAACAAATACAATTAATTATGTTTGGAAATGTGAATATTGCTTTAATGCTCCAAACTAATCAAATGCTAGAAACCACTGTGCGTTACACTAATTATTCTTGCATTGAGCTATAGTCTTCATAATTATATCTGATAAAAATGGACTGAATAATGAATGTTTAGCAATAAAAAGCAACCTAAGCATCAACATAATATATATATATATATATATATATATATATATATATATAAATATATATGAATAATAAAGACACGACAAACCCCTATTAATGTTTAGGTATTATAACATCAATTAAAAGTGTTGCCCCAAAGAACGAATCCACAAGCTATAATAATAAAACAAAAAACACGTATTTCATCATTTTTTGTTCCTGCTTGCAAATGTAAATTAACTTTTGTTTTGAAGTTACACAGTTTATCACAAAGTTGGAAGTGAACTGTGGAACGCATACAGAGTAAACGTTCGATTACGATATAGCAATTCATATTTTACTTCATCTGTTTCGTATCTATAACCATACCATACCATACCATCTCTCTCTCTCTCTCTCTCTCTCTCTCTCTCTCTCTCTCTCTCTGTCACACACAGGAGAGGTAAACCAGTCAAAAACGATCCTTATATTTGTTGTTGCTGTTTTTGTTTTGTATTCACTCCCTTCACTATCTATTTATCTATATATGTATGTATGTATGTATTTATCTATTTATCTATCTATCTATCTATCTATCTGTACATCTGTCTCTCAAGCTAGCTATTTATCTTCTATTTATCTAGGAGAGAGATATTCTGACCAGGACTCGAACCCACTCACTCAGGTACGCTTGTGAGAGTTGGGCACGGTATCTACTAGTAACTAGACGTTATCGTTCTCATTATCTCTCTCTCTCTCTCTCTCTCTCTCTCATCTTCTCTCTCTTGCACTCTCCCTCTCTCTCTCTCTCTCTCTCTCTCTCTCTCTCTCTCTCTCTCTCTCTCTCTCTCTCTCTCTCTCTCTCTCTCTCTCTCTCTCTCTCTCTCTCTCTCTCTCTCTCTCTCTCTCTCTCTCTCTCTCTCTCTCTCTCTCTCTCTCTCTCTCTCTCTCTCTCTCTCTCTCTCTCTCTCTCTCTCTCTCTCTCTCTCTCTCTCTCTCTCTCCCTTCCTCTCTCTCTCGTCCCACTGGAAAATGACTTCTCCATTAGCCAAAGTCCTCTACCTTCTTGCACGTAGCTTCCCCAGAGGTTCAGGCCCCAGCACAGTTTGAAAGTATCAGCTAAGGGGACGGAAGCAGAGAGAGAGAGAGAGAGAGAGAGAGAGAGAGAGAGAGAGAGAGAGAGAGAGAGAGAGAGAGAGAGAGAGAGAGAGAGAGAGAGAGAGAGAGAGTTAAATGCAATCAAATCCTGGAAAGAGGCTTATGTTGTACCTGTTCACAAGAAGAAGAACAAGTCTGACGTCACAAATTACTGACCCATTTCCCTGCTTTTAGTTATTGCTAAGGTGCTGGAGGCCATAATCTCAAGGTATATCACTGAATGCTATGACAAACATATACTTCTTAATGATAGGCAATATGTATTACAGAGGGGGTCAGCGCATACCTCCTACTGAATCTCTCTACCAAATGGAATTAGGCATTGAAGATGCTTCGTGATTGTCCTCGACATCTCTCATGCTTTTGATCGAGTTTGGCATCAAGGGCTCCTTGCAACATTCTTGGCACTTGGGCTTAGTGGAAATGCTATGGCATTAATTGAAGACTACCTACAAGAACGTTCATTGCATGTGGTTGTTCATGGAGCTAAGTTAACCAGACACCAGATAGGAGGTAGTGTGCCACAGGGAAGTGTCCTAGGTCCTCGAATCTAGAATATTTACTTCAACGAACTTCTCGACCTCATTCCAGGATCATATGCCTATACAGATGACTGTACCTTAACTATCAAATGCAAAACAGGAAAGCTGGCTTTTGCAGCTATCAAAACCAAATTGCATCTTTCAGACATTATGTCCGGGGAGCAGATCTGGCATTTCTCCTTTGTTCTTGAAAAAAACCCAAGCAATGGAAATACCTGTAACAAAACATCATAACCTACCTAAAGAGATTGGCTTAATTCTGGGTATGCAGAGCATCTACACAGAGAACAGATACTGGGAGTGAAATTTGACTCCAACATGATGGTATTTCATTTCCAGGACCTGGCTAAAAAAGCTCCAAAACATCTGATAGCTCTTCGTAGAATTGCAAATTCCTTGACAGTAGAAGCTGAAGGGTTCTCTACAATGCTTACGTGTACTCCCATCTTAAATATGCCTCTTTATCTAGGCAAGGATGTCTGCCTTCCCATTTACGTGTCCTAGACAAGGTTTTAGAACGAGCGTGCATCCTGAATTGCAACTCTTGTAGCAAAACAAAGGCATCAGCAGCCCCAACAAACACTCCAACGCAGGAGAGATGTAGCAGCGCTCACTGTGTTATACTGTAAAAAGCCAATGTGGAGAGGGACTTTAGGATGTTATGGAGTAATATCCAACCCTTTGGTCTAGGAATGTTGGAGCTGGGCATGTCCCAGCACATGCCCACAATGCATCCTCACTCCTATAGCCAATAGCTAGTGTTAAAAATCAAATAATAAACGATATATATATATATATAGGGAGAAAAAGAGAGAGGGGTTTGGAAAAATGTAAACAACTTAACCGGGTCTTCTTCCCTGTGTTCATTTCCTCTTGGTTCGCCCTCCTTCCTCCTCTCCTCTCTCTCTCTCTCTCTCTCTCTCTCTCTCTCTCTCTCTCTCTCTCTATCTATCTATATATCTATCTATCTCTCTCTCTCTCTCTCTCTCTCTCTCCTTTTAAAATGTTTGCATCACATTTGCTTTATTTTTTTGTGATCAAAGGTGCATCATGCTAATTGCATCCCCTTGTAAGATTACATACTGTACAGTGTATTTATATGACAGAAAGAAGTGAATTTAAGAACACAAATTTATTGAAATGATTGAGTACCGTTTAACTTAAGCATATATTGTTCCACATGCATGTGTACGTATACACAACACTTCTCTGGTAGTGTGTGCATGTGGTAT
Source organism: Paralithodes platypus (assembly GCA_032716605.1). Classification (NCBI taxonomy): domain Eukaryota; kingdom Metazoa; phylum Arthropoda; class Malacostraca; order Decapoda; family Lithodidae; genus Paralithodes; species Paralithodes platypus. Next base: position 52,680,696 of record CM064480.1, on the reverse strand, counting down.
CTCTAAGGCAGTGTTGCTGGCTACTGATTGTCTTGTTAGGTATATATCCTTCATACCTTGGTTCTTGTTACGGTGATGACAGACGTGGGATGTTAACCCTCCCCGACATATAACACAATTTTGAGACTATTAGGGATACTTTAAAGCCGTTGTTACCATCAGGGATATTTACAAACCTTTAGTTTAGTTACTTCAACCTCTGCAGTTGTCTTTGAGTTAGCTGTGGGCAGAAAACTAATTTTGGAGAGGTAATTATAAGAGTGAGAGAACTCTATTTCTTACTGCTAATCTGGCAACCTCTGCATCATATGAGTCTGAAGGGGTTAACCCTGCTCAGGTAATGTTCCAGAAGTGTGGCAAAATTAGCAATGTGGCCCCATATGGGGACCGGCACTTTAAACGGCTCTCACCCGAAAACTGATTGATGAATTTTAAATGTCTTGTTACCAATATAAACTACAATTAATGCTTAATATTATGTTAAGAGCAAATTACACTACTGTAAATATTAAGTCATAAAAAAAAAAAAAAAAAAAAAGTAGTGAAAAATAAGGTCAACAAAAGTGAGGCATATCTCATACATTACATAATCTGGATTAATTTGGTTGCAGGGCTGTGGAGGGGATGGCTGAGGGTCTTGGGTGACAACAAGGCAGAACTCTGGGGCTAAAAAAAAAGTTCGATAGGAAGGGGAAATTTGTAGTACACATTTGGGATTATGGACTCCATATGGTGACCGGACAGGTTGGTACAGGAAAGGGGAGGAGAGAGAGCGGCGGCTCACACCTTCTCCCAGTCGTAGGACGATGCGGACTGACTGCTCGTCTTCAAAACTTCTTGCCATCGGCCTCTGGCCGTGAAATATTGGCGAAAAACCTGTTTTACGCATATTTTTTTGCCCCATATGGGGCCAATATGCCTGAGCAGGGTTAAGCTAATGCACCTTGTATAAAACTCTCATCCCTGGTACGGCTTTTTAACCAGAGGGAACGGAGGGTGGGGAGAGAGCCCTCCACTTTGCTGTCCTATTCTTCTACTATATACTGACCCTGTCTAGTAGTATTAAGGCTGGATCACCTAGCAGGAACTACAAGGTCTGTGTTATCTGAGATTCTGTGTAACTCTCTCGATCATTCCCCTTCCACTCCTTTACTTATTCTCATTGTGCGTGCATGTGTCTCGGCTTGTTCTTTACTCCTTTGTAGTGTCTCACCGGATATATATATATATATATCTTGGTCAATCTATCTCAGTGTATCTCTATTATTATTTGTGTATTTCTCTCTCTCTCTCTCTCGTGACACTAATCCTTTGACTATAATACTGTTGGAGTGGTTATAGGATCGTATTGCCATTAGTAAGTGTATTGATAAAAAACTTTCAAGCAAATGTCGACGACTTGCATTATTGTCTATAAAACAAAACAAAATTGTTGTATCTGACCGATTATATTTAACCTAGGAAGGACCTCTAAGATCCACTGGCTCGAAATTGATCTAAGCTTAACAACAATCGGTTATGCAAGCTTCTCATGGGGCTGAATTTAATATGTTATTACTGATGTATCCACTATATTGAATTTAATTACAAATCATGAACAATAATTGCAAACGGAATGAGGATCTTCAATACAGTTCTGATATAAAATGTATTCTACGTTTAATCCAGCGAAAACTAAGCAAATTAACTTTAACAAATAATTGGTCTATATTACAAACAATCGGTATCAGGAGAAACGAGACTTCATCAATAATACTAGAAATTTAACCATCATTATTGGTTATACAGTAAGTTATTATCCCAAAATAGACATGGTATATTTTGTATTAGTAAGCACCATTATAACTACCAGCTATTTATTTATATATTTAAGTATCTCTGCAGTATTTATTATTACTAATGTTTTGTTAAATGACAATGGATGAAAAAAAAAAAAAAAAAAGATAATGAAAAATCGTTTGACACTTGATTGAAAAATATAATGAATTGGGCTTATATAGTTATGTTTTTACGTCCGGCATAATATATTGAATACCTGAAGAGTAAATACGAAATTGGGAATCCTGTGGCAAGCATTACACCTAACTTTCACTTACATTTTCTCAAAGAGCTAATCATAATCTTTGTCACACATATCTTGGACATGGGGTGAACTCCAAATAGTAGTTAGTTTAATTTCAACTGGCGGTAGATTGAATTCCTTAGCAACTGATTTATCGATACTTAATTTAATGGGGGAATATGAAACTACTATCTGTCATATTAAAGCCAAGTTTTCGTAATCAACATCACATTTCGCTCCAAAATCTTCGTAATAGGCGAGTAATCAAGGTATGGACATGGCAATTTACCGCCAGCTGGAAAAAACATACTAGCCATATGAGCAGGTAGTTTAAGTAGATGCAGATTAATTTATTAATCAGATTGTAGTTGATTTTCTTCATTACCAAAGTTTGGCAACTATAGGTAGCGCCAACGAACTTGACAATAATCTTGACCCCTTAACTTCTCATAACTCAAACTGAATGAAAGTAATCGAGCTGAAATTTCTATCATTTGAGAAGAGCCCACCAGCCAATAGGTGTGGATATTTACAGCCAGTTTGCTCTAGACCCTTTTGAGTTACAAAGAGGTCAGGGATCAAGATGTTTGTCAATTTCGTTGGCGCTACCTATAGTTCCCTATACGGTATGCTGTAATGCGACTAATTACCGCAGCTTAACTACCCTTCTCTTCTACCCATTGATATATGTTTGCTTCTGATGCAGATATACTCTTTCTTATTAATATATACTGGTCTACTACGGTCTCTACCGAAAAATGCTATTCACTTCTCATATACAATCTTCAGCAAATAGTAATGATAAACCTTGATTATGAAGGGTTATGAGACCTATTCCATCGATTATGAAAACAACTACAATAATAGATTGTGTAATCTACATCTGATCTGCCAAATCGTTTTGAAGTTGTTGTAAACTTTTCAATAGATCAATTTAAAACAGGTTGTATAGCATTTATATTGTACTTGTAGTGCAGTGTGCATTTACTTTTATGTTTTACATGTTATGCAGACTGTTCTACTCTGCAACAGTTTGTATTTTCTTTTAAATATTACCTATATAATGAAACTACGTACAATTTGTGCTCTCTCTCTCTCTCTCTCTCTCTCTCTCTCTCTCTCTCTCCGTGATGAGCGAATGGACAGAGCTAATCATTTTTTTAATTAAGTCCTTCAAAAACTCTCCAGCGGTGGCCTCACGCTCGGATTGGGCCGGCAATTAGACCACGGCGCGATGATTACGGCTCAGAGACGGACAATTTATTATCAGTGGAGGCCCGCGATGGCAACACTGTGCGCAAACCCGTGGTCAAGGAGTCCAGGACCTTTTGGGATACACAGGGTGGTTTACTTGGGAAATTTTGTGGCGTAATTGGCTTGAACTGGAGATAGGGTTCCGTTTCTCTTTTCCTCATTGCCAAAATCACGGGCATTTGTAGTGTAAGCAGCTTCCCTTTTTTGAAGGCCCTCTGACAGTGAAATTTATCTCATGTTGCATTGAATAAACTGATAACATACTTGAAGATAAACTAATATGCAAACTGTTGTCATCCTCTTATGACTAGTTATTTTAATAAAATATACAACAAAATGAAACTCAAAAGGTAAGAACACCTTACTTATTTCACAAAGCTGAGGCTCATGACAGTAAAAGAAAATTAGCAGTACCTATAATTATGGACGGATTATCCGTTTGTATGTTATTTGAACGATTTAAATTTACTTTGGATACAGTTTTTGTATTAGTATTATAAGTGTTAATATTACGCGTGTGTAACTATGAATTGTCGACTAATCATATATCGTTTGGAATTTGTTTACATTCAGGTGACAGAATGCAGGGCTTATAATTGTGTTTAGTACACAGAGGTAAGGGAGACTTTATATAAAAATCGTCGACTGGTAATTAGAAAACAATATAAACAAATTGTATGAACAATTATATTGGATTGTTGATAACTGATATAATACCAGTGTCCAAATATATCAATGATTAAGCTTCTAACCATAGGCGATTGGCGTACATTAGACCTTATCAACAGCTATTAAAATTGTATAATAGGTATGCTAATAATCATATTTTCATAGGCAACTTTGGAAATTCAATACAGATAATGTGAAACATGTGAAGTACGTTATATTAACGCTTACACTATCTGTTCGAGTCTCGAAAATATGTGTTTGTTTCAAGTATGAAATACTGCTATACGGTCAAGAGTCGGTTGGTCGAATCTCCGGCCTAATTGCACTCTTAACATTATGCGCATGCTCTATTGATTAAACAATCAAACAGATTTGTTTGTCTATGTGAATGAAGGAGGCAAAAGGCAGAACTGCCCGTGGCAAGTGCCTTCTCCAGAGTTGAAAGAGTGACAAGGCCGAAATCAAGGGACGTTCGAGTAAAAATGGCTGAACACACGGAGTTTGAAGCAATTTAAATAATGGAAAGAGGGAAAGATTGATTTTGGGAGAGAGTTCCAGAGCTCAGCTCTTGAATAGAAGAAAGATTGAGATGTTACCTTATATGGTAATTAACTAAAAAGGTCATTCCTAAGCGGGATTAAATCATCCTACCATATGAAGAATAAAATGCTAAAAACAAGTGAACGAATGTAAAGGGTTGTTCGGTCCGTATAAATCCTTCTTAGGATAATTCAATTTGTCTGGCAGTCACAAAAATGCAATATACGCATCACAGTGTTAATGAACGGAGCAAATGTTTATTGCAAACGGTATGAATTAATATATATGCATATACAGGTAGGAAAAACATGCAGTCTGAAGGCCAACACAGAATGCTTAGGTTCTTGGTACCCTGCATATGGGAGTGTACTGAGACTGAGGAGTGATCCGAGTCTATATAATGGCCTAGCTTTTGTTTGTGTTGGCATTTGCATTGGCTTGTATATCACTTACATTATAAATAAACTACACACACACCATATACATAGATAATTTTAAAGATTATCTCTTTCAGTATTTGAAAATACATTTATTCATTTTATTAGTTATCATTGGAACGATTGTATGCAAATTAGGAGGGATATCCAGCACCTAAATAAGTAAAACCTGTTTCAGTTAACTCGCTAGATCCACAATTTCTATCTAATTTGAATAAAATCGTCGAACAATTGTCATAGTTCTGAAGTAATTAATGTAAATAATAGTCACCCGACAACCCATAAATGTAGCTTAAGCACACGATAGAAAAGAAGGGCGAGTTAAAAGAGTGAATGAATAAAATAAGAGCTGGGAGAGAAGGAGGTAGCCAATCGGTGCTTTTAAGCTGCTGATCCGGAAAATATACTTCCTCCTCCTCCTCTTCCACTTCCTCCTACTCCGCCGCCACCACTCCTCCTTCTTCCTCCTCCTCCGCCACCACTCCTCCTTCTTCCTCTTCCTCCGCCACCACATCTCCTCCTTTCTTCCTCTCCTTCTCTTTTGTATTTTGTTTTCCACTCCTTCTCCACAACTTTCTTCCCCATCCTCTTCCATCACTTACGTTTTCCTTCCCCTCGTCAATTATGGTTTCCTTACTCTTTCATTGTTCTATTCCCTAATTTCCACATCACTTCGTCTCTTTTTTCACCTCGTGTTTTCTTTTCTAGTCTATCATTATCATCTTCCTCATTTCCTCTCCACCTCCCCTCTAATGTGTTGTATATGTTCCTTTACCAACAATCAATCTCCCAGCACCCATAGCACCCCTTTATGACTTTCTTTACCTCCATATCTTCCTCAAACCTCTCCTCTCCTCTTTATTCGTCTCTCCCCAGCCTCCCACCGATACTCATATAGCGTTCAGGAATGATGTATAGATAATGGGTATGATATTGCTTTGGTTCCATCTCCTTTTTTTTTCTTCTCCATCCTTTTTAATACTCCGTCTTACTTTCCCAATTTACCCTCCATTTTTCATGTTTAGTATCGGAATAGGTGTATCTTATGACGACGTTTGCATACACTCCTCCTCCTAAACTCCAACTTCCCATAATCCTATTTCTCCTCTCTACCCTTACTATTACTCATTTTTATACCGCTATTACAATAATCAGTGTTCTTCAGAGCTTTTTCAGCGTATACCTCCTTCCTTACGGAGAGTTGGGGGCACCCACCGTTCAGCACATTCCCATACCTATTCTGCACAACTCTCTAACCCAAGAGTGAATACATTTTCCCAGTCTTTCTTCTACTCAACAAGTCGGCTTTGGAACTCTCTCCCTCAATCTGCCTTTCCCTAATCGTATGACTTAAACTGTTTCAAACTACGTGCGTTCTGACATTATGACTTGAACATACCTTGAATTTGGCTTCCTGTCACTCTTTCAACTGGGGGGGGGGGGTCATTTGTTACAGGCAGCATTACCTTTTGTCTTGTTCAAACCCATAGCAAAAAATCCTCCCTTCATATGTCCTCTCCTCCTCTCCCTATTTATCTTCCAAACTCTCTCCCCCACCCTCTACAAAGTCTCTCCCCACCCATTCTAAACTCTTTCCCCACCCATTCCAAAGTCTTTCCCAGACCCATATAAAAAACATATCTTCCCCCTCCAATTCCAAACTCTCTCCCCCACACATTCCACTCACATGACGAAAACATATAAAAATCCATGAAGCTCACAACCCCCCCCCCCCCCCTCCCCCCCCCGAACAGACATGTCGGAATGGCATGGCAGATGATGCCCAAGCCAGCAAGGAGTCTCCCCCAACGCGCCCTGTCGACCTTGCCCTGGCCAGTCTCTTTAGGAGCTAAATCAGGAAAACCCTCAGGCAGCTCCAGTTAAGCCTGGACACCTTTTTCTCCTGTTAAAATTCACTTCATCCAACAAATTCTTGTCCTATCCCCACTTCCCCCTAACCCCCTGTCACTACTCAATTTATTATTATTATTACACATTCCATACTTTCTCACCCCTCCCATTCCATACTCTCTTCCCCCTCCCATTCCATACCCTCTCGAACCCCATTCCAAACTCTCTCTCTCTCCCATTCCAAACTCTCTCTCCCACTCATTCCAAACTCTCCCTTCCCTCCATGCCAACCTCTCATCCCCCCTCCTCCTCTTCACCCTGCCCCCCTCTAACTCCCCGCACCCCACCCTCTCCCAGTCCTCCCATAAGGCGCCGTGTGGTGTATGTGATGGGGATGATGCTTCTACGGCTGAGGGCACCCCGAGATACGAAAACTTTAAATTATGGCGGCCTGAGGTGTTTTATTGGACGGCTGAGCTACGGCTTCGCGTCTCCCTTTTATTATTAGTTTAGCAATAGCTCTGGGTTTTTGCTAGTATCGGACTGAGGATTGCGATACACCGAAGCCATTTAGCAACTATTCTGCGTTGGCTACAGATTGACTACATTGACGACCAAACTTTTAATCTCTGCCAAGTAAAATCGTGAAGGTTTAGCTTAGATAAAAGAACACAATATTACTGAATTGAAGGATTTATTCAAGGTAATTTTGAACCATTATCTATGTTTATTTTGTAAGATTTATTAAAACGTCAAAATATGGTCAGAAAGGGAAAAATGCGACAACGAACTGAAGAATTTAAGCATGTAGATACACCATTATCTGAAGAAGGGTATGGATACGAGGGTTCTTTGTAAAATAACTAAAGATCACGCAGTTTCAGAAGGTAGCGACATATCCCAATAATGTTCACCAGGAGTTCACTGTGGTAAAACATAACAATTTGATCCTCAGTCTTTAACCACTTGTGTACCGAGTCTCTTATTTTGTTTTTCTGTACCATGTTCTGACTATCATTAGCAGGTTAATTAGATTTAGAGGATATTTATAAGGAACATTAGTACCAATGACATAACTTTGAACAATTTAATACCATTAAGAAACAATTCAGTCCTCCCTATTCTTCCCACTCCCCATCCCTCCAGGTCCATCTTCCTTCCCATCCCACTCAGTTCACCACCTACCCCCCCCCCCCCATCCCTAATCCCGCCTAGTCCAGCCTCCACCACATCCTTCCCGCTCTAACCTCCCCACATCCCTCCCAATCCTCCCCATCCCCAACTATCCACCCTCCCTAATTCCTTCCACTCCAGCCTCCTCCCCATCCCTCTCGGTCCAGCCCCCCCCCCCCCCCCCCACCCCACCCCAATATCCTCCCCAGTCCAGCCTCCTCCTCCCTATCCAGTCTCCATAATAAGTGTGTGCGAGCCCCCCCCGAGCCCGGCGCCATAACTCTGCCCCATCATCCCCCTTATTGGCAGCCTCTCCGCCACCGTGTTATTGCTCCCCCAGCCCCCGTAATAACACATTGTCCACCACCACCACCACCACCACCAACCCCGCCTCTACTACAACGGCTCTATTAACATGGGCTCATACGGCAATTTGAGAAGTCATTTGAAAGTTTGATTTCATTATATATATTTCAATGTTTTAATCTATCTACTTGTTTTGCTCTTCAATGTGCGAGCCTTTACTATAGCTTGCCCCCTATGCCTGTGTTCTGGCTTATACATAAAAAACACAGCCCCCCCCCCCCCCCAACTCTCTTGTACGTAAATTTGTGCATGTTTTGGTATTAATATGTCCAGGCAAGAGGCTGGTTTCCCATGACTTGCACGCTCTCTATCGTCTGTCAGGAAATACTATGGAATTGAATGGGGTGAATCGTCTGATGATGGCCAAATTAATGTAAATATAAACTGCGCCATCGAAAGGAATTCAAATCGCAAAACTAATAGGCCGAACGTCATATAATCTGAATACTAATGGGGTTAAACATTAAGAAGAAGGGGGACCAGAAAAACGAACCATCTCCCCTTAATTTACATAATATACTTGGTCCACTTCACATAATGAATGATTGTGATTCCTCTTATCAGTGCAGGATGATGCAGAAAAGGCTGTATAGGAGAAGCGTATATAAATTATAGTTCATTTGTGTAGGATTAAGTGGGGTCACCGTTTTTTTTTTTTTTATCTTTCTCCCCTTTTCTCTTTCTCCCTGGCTTGTATCCATTCGGCCCTATTCAGCCAACTGTTTTAAGACGTTTATCCCCCATCCAGGTGTCGATTTTTTCCTGGTAAGCGATAGCGAGCCAGCATTGTATGGAGATATCCGGCTTCGCCGGAGAAATTAGTCTATCGAAAAATGTACAAATTTAGCTTGCTATCAAAACAAATATATATATATGCAGGCTCGCTACCGCTCGCCAGGAAAATATTGAAATCTGGATGGGGATAAACGTCTTAAAACAGTAGACTGAATGGGGCCGAATGGATACAAGCCAAAGAGAGAGTGAGAGAAAGAGAACAAAAAGCAAGGTGGGCTCCCTTAAAGATTATACGTGCGTTACTTCAGATTCTAATGATACACCGTTATAACTAGATCAGTTCCCCACAAAAAGTCTGATCTCCTTCCACTGACAATCATACAAAGAAATATATTATAAAATTATAAACATGTAAAGGTATTGTATTCAACCAGCAACCAACGATTAAAATCCAAGTTATGGTGTTATTTAATCTTTGTTTGTATGTTTATGACTTTTGATGTTGCCGAATAATGTAGATAGCTGTGAATCAACGTTTGCAATTACTGTATAAGTGTAATTGTTTGTTGCAAGGAAGTAATGATTTATTCCACTTATTTCGACTGGAACCCTATTTAAGAGACTAGCAACTCTTCAATATCACTGCATCAATACGGGCCTGTGATATTTGAAACTAAACTAGACACGCAGTCCAATCTTTACTGTAAACATGTGAGAACATATATTACCTACCTAGAATGAATGGCACCTCCTTTTCACTGCTACAGTATTTTAACAACAAACAATTGTCCATCAGACGATCATGTAAATAATGGTGCTTGGCATAGCTTACTAATTATATTTTACAGTTTATTGATGTACTCCAAATGTATAAAACAAAAAGTTAACAAAATTACAGTACTCCAAGTTGAGCTCACTCACTTAAAACAAAACTTGAATATAAATGAAAGCAAGAAGATTTGTTTTCTGTTTTTTTTTTTTTTTTTCTTTTAATTATTAGATCAGTCTTTGGGTGCACAACTAGACCTTTCCACTCAGCTCCCTCTTGGTGTTGAGCTTCCCGACTGTGTGACATAAAGACTATAAAGACTACGTAATATACTTCTAGACGGTGTCGGCCTTGGGGAGTTAATGTCAAAACTCTCTCCCCATTTGGCGTCTTTATGGGAACCGTCATACACACTGATATTAGTTTTTCAGGTTCGTCTACAACACGTACGAGACAGACAGACGCGGCTGAAGGGGCTATCACACAAGAGCTTGTATCGTCAATTTTCGAGAGCCAACATTCTTCTGGCAACAATTCTGGAATCTGTTGTACTGGCATCGACATTTATACACAAATATTTAAAGTTTACCTTGTAAGTTACCTGACAAGTTATAACGATAAAAGCTGAGGGATAAAGATAGCGTGTGATATGGACTTAAAACCTAAACGCCACTCTAAAGTGAACAATTATATGAAATGCACATAATTAGGTGAAGTACAGTAAACTTTTTGGAATGAGATTGGAAAGAGTTATGAAAGTCGGGTCTGTGGAAACATAATGGAGCGAGAAGAAGACGTAAACTATTTAAGGGAGCACACCTCGCTTTTGTTTCTCTTTCTCTCCCTCTCTCTTTGGCTTGTATCTATTCGGCCCCATTCTGCCCACTGTTTTAAGATGTTTAGGTGTCAATATTTTCCTGGCGAGCGGTAGCGAGCCAGCATATATATATTTTTGTTTTGACAGCAAGCTAAATATGTAAATTTTTCGATAGAAAAATTTCTCCGGCGAAGCCGGAAATCTCCATACAAAGCTGGCTCGCTATCGCTCGCCAGGAAGAAATCGACACCTGGATGGGGATAAACGTCTTAAAACAGTTGACTGAGTGGGGCCGAATGGATACAAGCCAGGGAAAGAGAGAAAAGGAGAGAAACATTTAAAAAAGGCCGGTGACCCCCTTTAAAGGGTCGACCTAGTCTGGGTTTTCATGGATAGACGATCAATTAAAGGGTCTGTGTGGAAAGCTTGGAAGAATGGCCTTTATCCTTCAGTGAACGATGATGGCTAAGAGTCTGCATGAGAGCATTGAAGGCAAGGGGTCACCGGCTTTTCTTATCCTCTCCCTTTCTCTCTTTCTCTGGCTTGTATCCATCCGGCCCCATTGAGCCAACTCTTTTAAGACGTTTATCCCCATCCAGGTGTCGATTTCTTCCTGGCGAGCGATAGCGAGCCAGCATTGTATGGAGAAATCCGGCTTCGCCGAAGACATTTTTCTATCGAAAAATGTACAAATTTAGCTTGCTGTCAAAAATAAAATACATATATGCTGGCTCGCTACCGCTCGCCAGGAAAATGTTGACACCAGTGTTGACACCAGGATTGGGATAAAAGTCTTAACACAGCAGGCTGAATGAGGCCGAATGGATACCAGCCAAAGAGAGAGGGAGAGAAAGAGAAAAAGCGAGGTGGGCCCCCTTAAGGCAAGGGGCACTCAGCGAGGATGATGATGCTGGTTAGTTGGTTATTAGTCTATGGGTAGCTTGGTTGGATTATTAGTCTATTGATTAAGCATGTTATCAATCCGAGCAATGCTTAATTTAATTCAATAAAATAGTAATGTAAATATGAGAAATGATGTAGGTACTATGCCCGATACATGTTTGGTAGTGAAACCTGGAAGTCATACTTTAATATATTTAGGCCTACAAAATAAAACAATTAATACAGCCACTTACAAGCACACTGCATAATCAGCCTTGCATCGGAATTGACGGTAAAATTGGCAAACAAATTACATTTCCTGTAATCGCTATTATACGCAGATAACTTTACATACTACAAATGTTATGGTATGACAGAGATGTTAAGTATATTACATGGCATAACCATAGATTTATGCGTCTGTTTGTTTTAAAAAAGGCTTATTTCGTAATGAGCATCGGTGTAGATTATACTAATTTACGACAGCATTAAAAATCTGAAAAAAACAAAAGCAAAAATATAAATAGAAATCTTGTTAAATAATAAGCTTTTACCATCAGACAAACTGATAGCTAATTTCACATTTTCTATGACGGTGGCAAGCTTCGAAGTAAAATTCTGAAGGTTAGATCATCGCGTCGGCCATAATTACGTAAGCTAATTTACGATAATTGCATATGAAACGATACGCAAGTTTCGTAAATCTAAAGCAATTTGTCATCGTGATATCCAATAAAAAGATTTAATAGTATTGACAAAACTATTTTTTATGGAATAGGAATTGCATCTCTAGGACTAACCATAATAAAACTTCCTCCAAACAGGGAAAACATTGTCAAGGTGTTATGGCTCAGAATATGCGGGCGAGTCATTGTTCCGGCGCCTGTGACAAGCCTCGTGTGCTCGGTGGGACACAAAAACAGCGGCACTAATACAGCAGCTCCCTTGACAAGGCTTCCAAGCCCTTGTAATTCACTGCTGGAATATTGATTGCCTCTCCCGGGGACATCATGGGGCTTCGGTGCCTGTAGGGCCTTTCATGATAAGCTGCTCGATGTACAATCAAATTCAGTAATTCGATGAAAACCAAAATGATAATGTGTGTGAAATCTATAGAAATAGGATATTGAGATTGCTTCTACAACGTGAAGAAAATAATAATCCCGGGTTATTAGTAACAGGTGTGGACTGCCAATGAACAGTGATAGCAACTTGAAAATACACAATTTATGTGAAAGAATGTTTGGCAAACATTTGATTTTGACTTAAGGGTTCTTCACACATTAGAGATGTTTATCCCAACGTTCCACGGCTAGCCACACAATCCTGGGTGTGGTCGTGAACAGGCGGGCAGCATCATAGAACGGTTTAGCATGGTTGCCGTGGGCCACTAACCGTTGCTAACGTTGAGGCGCCATCGTTGGACCGTCTTTGGAAATCGTTTCATCATCGGCTGCATGACATCACTGTCGACACACACCGATGGTGCCACATCAGACGACCGTACAGCGATGGTGCAACGACGGTCCTGTATCAAGACGGTGAAACATATAATCCTACTATAGTGTGACAACAATCAAAGACTGCACAATGACAGCGTAACGTCTGAAAAAATGGTTTGACGACAGCGCCATTACACAAGAAGACGTGGCTACGCTACGCAATCCATCATGACGGAAATCGTGAATGTGTGAAGTACCCTTTACAATCGACGGCATAAATATCTTCAGTCTATTTTTGGCAGTTGATGGTAAATTTACATAGCCCCAGCATAATTTCTCAACCATTACCAAGGTGTTTTTGCGAAATATGATTACAGTCGACCCCCGATTTAACAGACTAATGGGGGGGAGGGGGGAGAGCTTGTCCGTTAACGGAAAAAGTCTGTTACTGGGAAAGTCCGTACAGACTTCTATTTTTTCCCAAATATGCAAAATATTTAAGATTTCGAACTTTCTGTATGTTTTTTAACCTAATTAGATAGAAGAGACTAAATAATTATAGATAAATAGTAGAAAGAAGAGAATATAATAGACAATGATACCAATAACGTTGTTTTTCTTACCTTTAACTATTAGAGGGAATAAGGGCGATAAAGAACTGACACGCACCAACCAGACACATTTTATACTAACAGACATTAGTCCGGGGTCCCGGAGGGATTGTCCGGCTACAGACATAGTCCGTTAAATCTAGGGTCGAATGATATTATGAAAACTTGTCATTGACATGATGCAGGTATACTGTAATTTCATATTTTCCCACAAGTGTAGAGAAATCTGCTGCATCGGGATTAATTTTTCCACCAGGCAAAACAGAAGAAAACAAAATATAATAAATACACAAAACAATATAAGTGGAATATAGCTGAAATCATTAAATATTGAACAACTCGCACGGTTACATTATGGGGCTACAGTACCAGTAGGCTTTTCCATGGTAAGCTAGTCCCTATACAATTGCCGAAGTAACTATCTAGAACGTACAGTATTACGTCTAAGCTTATTTTAAAGTTAAACAAGACAATCAGGGATTTATTCTTTCTAAATTGTGAAGGGATATGTTGTAGAAAGTGTAGTGGTTTATATAGCCGTGACTGTTTAGCCAAGGCAAATGAGTGGTTATGATAATTATTGTACAAGAAAACTATATAAACTGCTCAATAGAAACAAGGTTCACCTGCTATACCTAGATTGCAAAAATAATTAAAACAAAATATGTTCAACCATAGCTATCAGAAGACAATTATCGTTCTCAGCGACCTAAAACCCTATCACTGTATATTCAATAATAGTACCTCTCAGTTATATAGTTACAGAGTTGTCCCATAGCCTTTAAGTGACAACTCTTTAGAAAAATAAAAGACATATTTTTGGAACTTCAAAAGAAAAATCATCCATTGAATGAGTATAGCCTATAGTGAGGTACATACCGTTTATCATTTCCCCTCCCTCTCTCTCTCTCTCTCTCTCTCTCTCTCTCTCTCTCTCTCTCTCTCTCTCTCTCTCTCTCTCTCTCTCTCTCTCTCTCTCTCTCTCTCTCTCTCTCTCTCTCTCTCTCTCTCTCTCTCTCTCTCTCTCTCTCTCTCATTCCTTCTTCTCTCTCTCTCTCTCCTCCTCCTCTCCTCTTTCTCTCTCTCTCTCTCTCTCTTTCCTCCGGGTGCCATGTCGGGTCTAAATTCTTGATTCGGCCTACACCGCGCCAATTGTGCATGCAGACCCAACTGGTGATCAAAGCCGGGCCAGGGGTGATGAAATTCCTAGGCCGCTAGAAGATTTCGGGGTTTTCACAGTTCGGACTTTAGAGAATTACGGACTGTATTTGCATGTGAGGTCTTTGAGAATTAGGGGCTGTATTTGCTATTTGAGGTCTTTGAGAATTATGGACTGTGCTTGCTATTTGAGGTGTTTCAGAATTAGGGGCTGTATTTCCTATTTGAGGTCTTTGAGAATTAGGGGCTGTATTTTGCTATTTGAGTGTTTTCAAATTAGGGGCTGTATTATGATATTTAAAGTCTTTAAGAATTAGGGGCAGTATTTTGCTATTTGAGTTTTTTGAGAATTAGGGGCTGAATTTTGCTATTTGAGATCTTTGAACATTAGGGGCTGTATTTGGCTATTTGAGTTTTTTTAGAATTAGGGGCTGAATTTTGCTATTTGAGGTCTTTGAGAATTAGGGGCTGTATTTTGCGATGTGAGGTCTTTGAGAATTAGGTGCTGTATTTTGCTATTAGAGGTATTTGAGAATTAGGGGCTGTATTTTTCTATTTGAGGTATTTGAGAATTAGAGTCTGAATTTCGCAATTTGAGGTATTTGAGAATTAAGGGGTGTATTTTGCTATTTTAGGTCTTTGAGAATTAGGAGCTGAATTTTGCTATTTGAGAATTAGGGGGGTGTATTTTGCTATTTGAGGTCTTTGGGAATTAGGGTCTGTATTTTACTATTTGAGGTCTTTGAGAATAAGGGGCTGCATTACGTATTTGATATTACTTGAAATTAGGTATCATATGCATTGATGGAGACTGGAGATTAGGAACTGTGATTCGCTCTTTATAAGAATAGCGATATTATGTCGAGGTTACTGAAGGACACAAAAGGCAAAGCTACCTGCAACACGTGTCCACCCCAAGGTTGAAAGATTGATAGAGAGCCAAAATCAAGGTACGTTAGAGGTATTTTAGGTACCATGGAAAACATTAATGTGGTGTGCTTATGCGTAGTGAAATTAATAAGAGGAGGAAGTGTTTGTGAAAGTTAGCTGGATTACTCTGTGTAGATGAGGCACAAATAAAAACAGTGGGGGGAGCCAGGCAAATGAAACAGGAGTTCCAGCAACACCTTATCATATGCCTATATGAGGGTACGGGCGCCTCAGCTAGTAACCAATATAATCCAATGCTAACACAATACTGCACCTGCCCACACACACGCCCACCAGCATAATATCCAAGGACGGCCGGATTATTAATGTCTGACAGTAATTTAATCCGCCTATCCAATCTTACCAGACTAATCCGTTTAATTCATGGGAGACGGAGGTGGAGGGAAGGAGTCGGCCAATGATCCCGCTCACTATCACTATACCCTATTCATACTATACCCTTTTCATTATAAGTATTGTCTATTTAATAATATGACGCATTTAGATATTGTAATCCATATATATAGCTTCTTGTAACTAGGGAGGGCTGGAACAAATGGGCTGTAAATGTCAACACCTATGTACTGTTTTACTCTTCCCAAATAGTAGACAGATCAACTTAATTGTTCAAGTATTTGTTTAAGTTATGAGAGTTTAGTGTTGGTATTTATAGACTCCTTATGTTGCATAGACCCCAGGAGAAGATATTTGTTCTCCTTTTGCTGAAAATACATTACTTATAATGAAACAAATACCGGTTACTCTCCTACGTTTAATATAGTTTCTTTGATCACATTCTACGTTAAATATTGTCTCTTGATCATTAGTACCGCATCTCTTTACTGAACTCTTGAACCAACACAGCATTCAAATTTGGACAAAGCTACTTCTTTGCCTACTTATAAGGAAAAAAGTATAGTTTAGTATATTTATAACCATAGAAATTTAAATAAACAATGTGTATCACCTACCATCTAACCACATACTATTTCGGGATATTTACATTATTGTTCAGATTAAGGATAACTTAAAACGATGTATAGCTCTTCCAACCAACATAGTAAGATTGTGTATTTTGCGTGTCATTATGCCAAACAACTTTATTTAGACCATATGAGAAGGACAATAAAGTGCTCCTCCTCATATGGTGTTTATATTCATTCTGTCAACTTTTCTAAGTTATTCAAAAACTTTATTTAGCTCGAAATATCCATAGAGTGAAATAGCTAGTAATGTAAAATCAACTTAGGAATCCAATTAATACTAAAAAGAAACCACACACACAATAACTTGGACAAAAAGACTGAACCAGAACAACTTAACTGCCCTAGGAACTGATAGTGCATCAAGTTTGCAATCCTTTCTCTTGAAATGTATGATTACTAATATATCTCAAGGATTGCAGGGATATTTCATACTTTAATAACAGTTTACTGTAAATGATATTCAATTTAATATTGAGTAAACATGCTAAGCCAGCTTCAGGCATTATTAATAACTTGAGAATATGAGCATTGCCTCAACAGGTTATATTAATCTAGTAGGGTTATGAACTAAAGAATGATAATCTTGGTACAACATTAAATAAATTTTTCGGTTATTACCTTTGCCAACGAAGTTGGATGAGGTTATGTTTTTATGTGCGTGTGATTGTCTGCAAACAAGATATATCAAAAGGGTATGAACCGATGTTCACGAAATTTGGTGGACAGGTAGGATATGTGCCGAAAAGTTATTCCATTTAGTAGTCGATCGGTAGAGCACACACTTCCGACAGCGTAGTGTGACGCCTGCAGCTTAGCATAACGCCACGTGGGCTCAGCCACTCGCTTGGCCACTCGCTAACAATCGCCAGGGCAATGAATTTGGCTACAGTCTATCTACAATGTTGTACTTTCTTTCTTGTGAATCGTCATGTCACGGGCAGTATAGAAGTGGTCTTTATTTTCGTCTGTGACAATGCATTATATTTTATATCATCAGTTATAAGTTTAATGTATAAGACTGAATGATACAGCTAGAGAGTGTGAGTGAGTAAGTGCAGGAGGCAGAGGGTTGTGCACGTAGTGTTACGCGTTGTCTCGGTGACGTCATGCCACGGCCGGGCCCATAGACTACATATAACCTAGACACGAAAGAAGACGCCACAAATCTGTAAATAGTGATCCGCGCGTTCGAGAGATGGCAGCACGATAGCAAAGGACAATGGGAGGGGAGGGTCCCCACAAAGACATTATATTGACTATCCTTGTCCTTGGTCCTCATTAATTCGTAATAATCCCTACCTTGTACTAATAACGCTATTAATAAGCAATTGAACATTATCCAGAGACTCTGCAGACATGACATAGTTAAATAGACATAAGTAGAGGCTACTGCAAAGGCGCCAGTCATCGTGTAATTGTCGTCATTATGAGGAGGTACACAAGCAAAACTCCTCCAACACCCACCATTGTTGATGTGAGATTCGGGAGTTGCCAACGTCAATGGTGGGACAAAATATCCCTAGATGTCATAAGTATAAATGTCCAGTTTTAGTGCTACTTGACAAATTAACATCTACATAACATGTAACATACTAATATATATTCAAAATGACAATTTAATTCTTGTTGTGTTGCTTGAAGGTATACAGCTTGCATCATATATGAGTAGCCTATGTTTTATAGTGTATATGTATACTTAATGTTTTCATCTTTCTTATATATATATCTAATTTATACTAAATAATTTACACGTGTTTTTACCAACATTAATTAACTCTTAAATACGTTCCCTCTTTAATCTATTGCTCCCTCGTTTTGCGGATATTCCCTTAACTTTGGAAACGCTGCAGCAAGCTAGCTGGCAGGCGCACGCGGTGCACAGAGTATCTATAATAAGGACAAGCCACTGAGGTGCTTTGCTACAGTACAATACAATAGTGCTGCCACCAAATCCCTAGGACGCGCGGAAAACTAACCGTGTGACGTCACGCTTTCATATCTAGGTTATATGAAGTCTATGGCCGGCGCTCTGAGTGGCTGGCCGCTTTGCCGCCCTTCTGCCGCAGCAGAAGGTAGTTCCCCCGCACTCCTTGCTGCCTTTGTGCCTTCCTCGCTCAGAGCTTGCCTGACCAGCATACCCTTCACACCTCCCTTGCCACCTGTCCCTGACTTCTACCTATAGAACACTTTCTCTCTCTCTCAACTTCTTACCTCTCATTCTTCCAATCTATTTAACATCATAACTCCCCTTTGTTCTGAACGATTTCATATATCGGCCATCGTATTATATGCTGAAGCTCTCAGATATTTCATGCTTCGTTAGACATTTTGGAGGGGTTAACATTTTGTCTGTAGAGGTTCGACACACTCGCGGTGTCTCCCTACCTATTGCTTGGTTGTCTGCTGGGTTATTTAATGCTAGACTGGGGTGAGGCTATTGATGTTGTGATTTCCGATGTGTACCAGGTTTTGTTGAACTTGTACAATCGCAACGGATACGTGGGAAGCCTAGGTGGTCTTTCTGACTGTGTACCTTGTGAGTTTAGCACTGTGTTGCGAGTGAGGGCTTTTGCCTCTGCCACCCAAAACTGTGCTAACTCGTTTTGCTTTGACTCGAAGAGGGTCGCCAGGAGAGAACCAGATACTAGCGATCTGGATCTCTCAAGAGAGCACCCCGTCATTTAACGTAATTTGGCCGTACAGTCTTAAGGACCTCGCTAGGCTACGAGCCGCTTGCTCAGCCATTGTTTCCTAGCCTACGACATCCCAGCTAGACTTTATTCGCCTAGCAGACACCCGATTAGGATTATAAGCTCTTATGTTATGTATGCAGCATTTTTATTCACGTTGATTGTAAGCCTTGGTTGTTGTTGAGTTGCACAACCCGAGCAGGCTTTAGCGTTGCCTGAGGAAGTACTTCTTTTGTTGTTGGAGATAATATTATTGCGCATTTATCGTTATTCCCGTGCCAGTTAACACTGTATGTCCCTACACTTGTCATATCTTGTTCCTGCTTTATATAACAGTTCAAAATCCGATTCTATCATCTTAAGCAGCATCAGACTTTCTTCAGAAGATTCCTGTTCGATGCTTTAGGACTTTCATTCACTTTCTTTAATATAGGAGTGGCAGTTTATTATTGTTTAGAGTAACTTTAATTATACCTTCTTCTTGTTTGCATTAAATCATTCCAGTGATTTAATTAAGCTCTCTATCTTTTTCCTTGTATACATTATTAACGTAATTGTATGTTGTTGTGATCAGGCTGTATCAGAGATCATCAGCCTGTAGTAGTAGTGCATTTATACCGAGTTAGAGGATACCCCGTTATCGCAGATTTAACTCTGGAGGGTATAGGTGTTTTTGTGCGCCGGCATTATAAGTTCGAGGGTTGGATCTAGCGTTACCGTTGTGGCTGTGTGCCTTTCTAGTCCAATGATTAAGAGCCCTTGTTGTATAGGAGTCCCGGTCGTAACAGTAGGCGGAGGTATGCGCTCTCCCGAGTGCCTCTCTAGTATTAAGAATGAAGTATGACAAACATGAGTCAGAATGGACAAATATCTTACATCAAATCCTTGATTGACTAAGTTATTTGAAAAGATGCAAGTCCGTGAACGTGGAGAGAGCTGCGCCAAGGAGCAGACAAAGAAAGACGTATGATCAGACCGGATCTTGAATATAAAAACCTGACAAATGAGGCAGCTCTGAACAGGGCTGCCTGAAGCACCGCCATTACGACGTGAGACCGAACTGCACTTCGTGTGGAGCACTCGGTCTTTAAATTAATGAATGTATGTATAACTGAGTTCGTGCTAGAATAATACCTTCAAGATATATTTTTCCTACATGTATGCATTTCACACCCTTCACCATATGGCCTAGTGAGGATTACTACGTCTGTTGCTGCTTGTTGTCTATTGTATTTGTTATAAAGTAGAATAGAGAAATCGTGCAGTAATTTGTTATATTGGTAGGATTATGAAGTAATTATAGAAATATAATGCTACAATTGTGAAATGTTAATATTGACATCATTGTGAAGTGGTATTAGTGAGGGGGTAATATTGAAGTGGAGTTGGAGAAGTTATACAAGTGATGTGATAATAGTGAAGTGGTGATTCTGCAGTGGAAGTGATGAAGTGGCAATTCTTAGAATTTAATATAGTGTATTGATAATTAATTGACGACTGTTTTTGTGTATTCATTAAGTTGCATACTTTATTGATTAGTGACACATAAGAAGTACGGTTGGAAGAATATCGTCAGACTATAAACGAACAACATCTATATTGTCAATGTCTCAACACCTTCTGAAGTCATCATCAGGGTTCTAAGAAAGGAAATAATATTAACCTAAAAACAAATGTTTGATATGTCAAAATATAAGACCTAGTTCTAAGTATTCAATATAAAAGACATGACATATTGTACATTACTGAACTATATGTAAAGGGGCTGCAGATAGGGTATTATTTAGCTGGAGTTTCTTAATAAGAAGTACGGCTTAAATCAAGCAAGCGGCTTGGGAAAAATACAAAGCCGTGAAGTGATATATAAAAAAGGCAATTATTTCAGCCTACTCGTAATACATAGAATATCCTTTTAGGGGTGTGATGTACCTTATATTAACTGGGACACTATGATTTGAACAGAGTACACGGTAACGGTATAATATGGTTGTATTAAAAAGTTACAGCCACTAGTTAAGTAAACATACAAGATTAGTCTTAAGAACAATAATAAAGTTAGGCTAAATAAGCAGTAATATTAATAAGGGTTAAGAAAACAGATTAATAGAACCTGAAAGATAGAACTCACATTAAATGAAAGGGGGAAGCAAGATAGTTGGGATAACTAGAATGCAGTGTAAATGAGTGGTTGTGTATACAGTATATTATTTAAGGTAAGAACAAAAATATATCTATATATTTAGTCGCCTATAGAACATTAATATATTAATTTGCCCTGTGCATTTATGGCAAAGGGGAGAGTGTGCTTATTGTGTGAGTTAATAATTATAAGGGAGAAGAACAGAACTTGGAATTATACCTTCACTCCCAACTTGGAAAGTATAGATTTTCCCTGGGGTCTCTGACCCCAGAGTTACGGCCAGGGTCTCATTGCGTTCTTCGTCTGCTTTTTCTCTGGGCGAGTCTGGGGTCTGGCTGTATTCTTGCCTGGGCACCTTCTCTGAGATCTGGCTGGAGTTTCGCTTGCGCAAGGTACCTTCTCTGGTGTCTAGACTTATTCTGCTGGGCTGTCAGTACGCTCGACAAAGCAGATATTTTTCCAAGTGTAAGGATACGCTCTTGTTCCTTGCTATGCGAGTATCCTGGTGTGGTGTTCGGAGGACACAATACTGGGAGAGAACTCGGAGGATGCAACTATCTAGAGTTTGGAAGAATACTCGGAAGACGCAGCAATCCTAAACCATTCGGCGGTTCTTTGGAAGGAGGATGCATCGGGGCCTTGCTCGGAGGACACAGCAAGTATACTTTGGTAGGAAAGCCTAATAACCCTTGCTGAGGGAGGGCTTCCTGGGATACCTACGATCTCGAAGGACTTAGACCCTTTCTTCTTTGGAGTGACAGGTAGAGGGGTTGTTGTTTTTGTTGTTATTGTTCCCCAGGTTGTCTGGCCGAGCAGCCCCAAGGTCCCAAGCAGGGCCAAGGCCATAACCAAGTGCCCCCACAGAACCTTCCCAGTTTTAACACTAAGAAAGCCCAGGTGACTGAAGCCGCTCCCAAACGAGGGGCTGAGGAGGGTGCGGAGACGCCCGGGACACCAAAGCCCCACCGTGGGCCCTGTGCCCCTTAACAATTACGAAGAGAAAGTTGAGGGTCAAAGGAAAAATCTAACGCTTTGGCTCCCAGTCTACCAGCCTCTAGGTTGGCAGTAGAGAGGTCATTCCACGGAAAAGACGCCGCCACTTGAGATCTAGAAAATATATATATGAATGGAACAGACAGAGTATGCTATGGGTATGGCAGGGAATGCTCAACTCTCACTCTGATAAACCAACCCATCACCACATGACTAGAACCCAATCCTCTCAGCATCAGATAGGAAAGGCCCTAGAAAGCTGCCTTTGGCGGGGGGATAGCTCTCCTATTTCAACCCCTTTCGGGGTTGTTGTTGTTGTTGTTGTTGTTGTTCCCCAGACTGCCTGGCCGAACAGTCCCAAGCCCCCAAGCAAGGCCAAAGCCATAACCGAGCTCCCCCACAGAACCCTCCCTGCCTACCACAATAAAGCCTGGGTGACCGAAGCCACTCCATGGCGGGGAGCTGAGGAGGGTGTGGAAATGCCCGGGAAACCAAAGCCCCACCCAGGGCCCTGTGCCCCTCAGCAATTATGAAGAGAAAGTTGAGGGGCAAAGGAAAAATGTGATGCTTTGGCTTCCAATCTTGGTAGATTGGGAGGTCAATCCACGGAAGAGACGCCGTCACTTGAGATCTAGAATATATATAAGTAAAAGGAACAGTCAGAGTAAGCTATGGGTATGGCAGAGATCACAGAGTTCTCACTCTGATAGACCCACTTCGGGGTAATTAGCGGTAGTGGAGGTGGGAGAACAGGTAGGGAAAATGGCTGCCCCAGGAGTTGTCCTCGTGTTCTGTTGAATCAATGATAGTTCATAGAGCACGGCTGCATCGAAGAGATGACTGTGCTAGTTTTGGGTAATCGTGGGGGAGTAGGCTGGACAGGTATAGGTAGCGCCAACGAACTTGATCCCTGACCTCTCTGTAACTCAAAAGGGCCTAGAGTAAACTGGCTGTAAATATCCACACCCATTTCCTGGTGGACTCTTCCCAAATGATAGAACGCCAGCCCGATTGCTTTCATTCATTCCGAGTTAAAGAAGTTCAGAGGTCAAGATTGTTGTCAAGTTCGTTGGCACTACCTATATTGAGGTGGCAACTTGTAGGCTGGTGATGTGCTCGAAATTGGTAAAACCTGGCATAAAAATATATGTGTTAATTAATAATAAAGTGTTCATCACCAGGAAGCATTCTTTCATTGTATTCTAGCTATTCGGCGGTTATATTGGTCTCAGGAAGAAATTGTGGAAGTCAGACAGATTGAAATTGCATTTAACTTACGTGATTACTAGAGATTTCCTATATTGAATAAAATCGTTGAACACTGATCCAACATCTTGTGGGTTATGATATTTTGTTTAGTTATTATTTAGGATTTTGCTTGTCTTTGCCATTTTCGAGAAAAAGTATTTTAGTTCGCCGCATCGGCTAACAAGAACGCCTTGCCAGACTTCCTTCAAGCTAAAAAATGCCCACCCAGACTCCTTGAAGTTAAATGTTTAAATTTTTCGATAGAAATATGTCCGGACCAAAGGCCGATTACTTCTAATTTACAGGCTTGCTATCGTTCGCCAAGACCCCCACCCCTCTCCACCCTCCTCCGATCGAATGTTAATGATAACCAAATTATAATGTGATTCTACGCCCTAGGTCCTCTCGGGGTTAATACTGATGATGTAATGATGAAGTGAATCTGGAGCTGTTCTGGCGGTGGGAGGGACTGTTAATGATTTAGTGATGGGGTAACAGTGAAGTGGTAATATCAACGTGATAATGATGAAGGGTAAATGTTGATACGGTAATTTCAAAATGGTAATAGTGAGTCTTGGGTCGGGTCTGGCGGTGGGAGAGACTGTTGCCCAGGACTCATTTATGTTGCAGAAGCCCAGGCCCCTTTACCACCAGATGACGACTACATAGGTTTGATTCTGACAATCTTTAAACGATTGTATTCAGAGGAGGAGAGGTCTATCAGGATTGAAGGGTTAATAAACAGTCTTTAGCCCTTTCATTCAATAGAGTCAACAAAGTCACCTGGCAGTAACATAAAGATAGCCAAGTAGTCGTCGTGTGACAGAAGGAGGTAAAGGGATAATAGTGAAATATAACATTGCTCTAATTACAGATATAGCTAGTCTAAGGCTGGGGAAGATTGTTGCCCAGGACTCATCTATGTTGCAGAAGCCCAGGCCTCTTGACCACCACCGGACCCCACCGTCTGGCTCATTTTCAATGTATCTTTAACCAAACTGCACACTAATATATTATTCCGAACACCACCGAACCGACCAGCTCACCCTCATGTTTGTTAATGCAATATATTGCTCAATTACACTGGAGTGAGATATGCCATGATCTAACAGCTATATACAGTAATAAAGAATGATCTTATTCACAAATAGTCAAATGTTTCGCTCATCTATATACAGTATATTTTTTTCCTAAAAAATTGAGTATTTCCCTGGCAGCCTTAAAGATCAAAGCTTTAGATCATCTACATATGCGGTCACTAATGCAGTCCATACATGTTCAAAGTATTTTAGGCCGAGTTGAAACTCTTACCGATATTTGCATTTTGAAGGTGCTATATATTAGTTCGAGGGCTTAATGTGTATCCGCATTTGTGACTGTGACTGTACATTGAATATGTATGGGTAGCCTACATTACTGTGCAATGACCATATGCCACAGTGACCAGAAGTTAATAGAGTATCAAGCATCTCTTTAATGGCAACACACGAGCATGATAGTTATCTACTATGTAAAGGGCACTTTCTGTGAGTCTGCTTGTGGGTTTGTTCACGAACTACTCCCTCAGTTTTCAATATGCAGAGCCCATACTTGGCATGCATACTAAGGGGATGCCAGAATAGGTCTTAAGTGTGGGGAGAGCACTCCCCGCCCCCTCCTAACTCCCTCAGTTGTCAAGATGGAGTGCCCATACTTACCATGAGAGTTGTCAGAATAGGTTTTAAGTGTGTGTGTGTGTGTGTGTGTGTGTTGGGGGGGGGGGGGGGGGGGGTGCAACATAAATAGCTCATAGTACGATTCTCCCCCGGGCAGGGCAGGGTACCTCAGCTAGTGTTGCTATAATCAGGCCATACAGATTGGCGATCAAGTTTCATTCATTAAATAAAATAATATACCATATATACTTTAAAGAAGCTTAACCCTGTACAACGATTGGAAAGTCCTTCCACAATTAAATACAATCATCTAGCCCAGTGTAGCCAAAATGATAAAATATATGATATACAGTATAGTATACCGAGAATGCTCAGTAGAGCACGTATCACCGCCATGTGTTAAAACCTGAGATAACTTTTCTAAGCTGTCAAGTTGGGCAAAATGGTTGATGTAGCACAAATGTTGTCGAGTGGTTATAGTTAAATTGGGTTAAGTAGTCGAACTTGGCGGAATTGTCGAATTAGCTTTTTTCCAACAACCAACTAAAGACAAAAGAAGAAGAGCAGACTAATTTTGGGTAGTTTTAATAGTTTGCATGGAAAAGTTCACAAGCGTGTACATTTCCAGGAATTATTGTATTATATAGTACGAATCTAAATATTGCAGTTACTACAGATTGATTAGGAATGGTCATAAACTAAAGATAATATAGGCCGAAATTGTGTTCATGCGTGGATATAGAGTACTGCACAAACGAATGTTGATGTAATTATGGATTTACCAAGATAAACAAACTAGATGCAGAAGTACAATATATCCATAGACAGCTGTACGACCACAATAACACTGACAAACTGTAGATTAACATTGCTTGCTTAAGAAATACAAGTAATTTGCAGTTCATAGCTCTTGTTGGCATTGCCGCATTCCTATGTAAGCAAAAGTTTTAGGTTTCGTACTTCGGTATAAATGTAGAAATTAATCAATTACTCTTTTGCTTTGATCATATATTGAGACTCGTCATTGAATGTGTTACTAAAGATTAATGTATTCTCACTTTCCCAAATATATTTGCCTGTAGCATGAATTGCCAAACAAGCAGTGACACATTTTTTCTTCAGGCCGTTTTATGGCGTTTTACTGGAGTGAGGGCCGTTGTGTGTGTGTGTGTGTGTGTGTGTGTGTGTGTGTGTGTGTGTGTGTGTGTGTGTGTGTGTGTGTGTGTGTGTGTGTGTGTGTGTGTGTGTGTGTGTGTGTGATGTGTGTGTGTGTGTGTGTGTGTGTGTGTGTGTGTGTGTGTGATGTCCTGAGATGATCAGTAGGGTTGACTGAGTATCTTGAAAGTTGAGCACAAATCTTCTTATGGTCATTTTGATGGGAGTGGTATTTAGGTGAGTGCAGAGGGCGGAAGGGTAATCAGATGCTGGACAAAAGTTAATAATTTCAATTTAGGTAAACAAATTAATTTCCTGCGAAGTGTCATCTAAATCTCCCCTTTTAGTTTTGAGAAAAGTTGCTTACAAACATTCGGACAGACAGGCAGCCAACAAAAACACAGTGTCCACAAGATGTGTGAGGTGGAGATAATAAGTTGTCGTCAAACTGCAACTGTTACTTACGTACACGTGGAAGAGGTTCCCAATATTGGAATAATTAATTGGCGATGAACTGAAGAGCGTTTTAGTAGGAGCCTCTTAGCCTGCCAGTGTTGGGAGTTGGGGGTTGTCTTGTGGAAGCTCTAGGGAGTTACTGAGCTGCTTAGGTGGTGTAGTGGAGGTGTGTGGCAATAGTGGTGGTGGTGGTGTGTTGTCAATGTGTGTGGTGTAGTTCCTATTAAGGGGGGTCACCGGCATTTTTTATCTTTCTCTCCTTTTCTCTCTTTCCCTGGCTTGTATCCATTCGGCCCCATTAAGCCAACTGTTTTAAGACGTTTATCCCCATCCAGGTGTCGATTTTTTGTATGGAGAAATCGGGTTTCGCCGGAGACATTTTTCTATCGAAAAATGTACAAATTTAGATTGCTGTCAAAACATATATATACAGTATATATATTAATATATATATATGCTGGCTCGCTACCGCTCACCAGGAAAATATTGACACCTGGATAGGGGTAAACGTCTTAAAACAGTAAGCTGAATGGGGCTGAATGGATACAAGCCAGGGAAAGAGAGAAAAGGAGAGAAAGATACAAAACAAAAACGGTGACCCCTCTGGTGGTTGGTAGTGAAGTGTGTGGCAATGGTGATGTAATGGTGGTATACTAAAAGTGCTCTAGTAGGAGCCTTGATGATTTTGAGAGTTGTTGGTTGTCTTGTGGAAGCTCAAAGGAGTTACCGAGCTGCTTAGGTGGTGTTATGGAGGTGTGTGTGGTAATGGTAGTGGCTTTGGTGGTGCGGAGTAATGGTGGTGGTGCGTGTGGTAGTGGTGATTTGACTTTTGGTGGTGGAGGGTTGTATTGTTGATGGTGGTATAAGTGGTAGTGGCGGTGGTTTATGTGATGATACTGGAGGTGGGTAGGAGTGGCTTTGGTGGTGGGGAGTAGTGGTGCAGTGTGTGTGGTAGTGGCGGTGAGGTTGGTAATGAACTGTATGGTGGTGTTTTAGTGTGTGGTAGTGATGTTGGTATGAGTGGTGGTAGTGATGTTGGTATGAGTGGTAGTAGTGATGTGGTGCAAGTGGTTTGACTGGGGATGATATAGAAATACAATAATAAACCAGTCAAACGTAGGGGAAACTGTGCATGTATACTAGAGAGCTTACCTTGTACTGCGTGTGTGTAGAATAATTCGGGAAGGCTGGGCATTAAGCTACGTGCGGCCATCTAACGCCATCTGCTGCCTGCCTTCCTGATGTCGCTGCCCACCGCGCACCGAATACACTGGTTAGCTGAAAGGTAAAACAATAGCTAGAGATGGAGAAACACAGGTATGTCTTCATTTAAAGTTAGGTTTGGTTTCCGAGTACAGTGTTAATACATTTCACCATCCAGAACCAATTACCCGTCCTGTACAGCTTAACCCCTTCAAGATCATGACACATTTTGACAGTATATTCTGGCTCTCATTAGACGATTGTATATAGCTTAAGGAGGATCTGTGGGAGTTATACATGGAAAGACAATCTCAATTATACCCCTGACATCCAAATACCCTTCCTAATCTAAAATAATACAATCGTGTAATAATAGCCAGGTAATATGAAAGAAAGGAATTTTAGATCCTCAAGGTGTTAAGGGGAGGTATTTGATTTTTTTTTTCTCGATCTCCTTCTCCCTGATGCTCAGCCCCATTAGTATTGAGATTTTAAGACTTTCTCGCCACTAGTTTGGCAATTTTTAGACCTGTCACCTAATTTCTGTCAATATTAAGATCTTTCGTGCCATTTAGGTGTCGATGTTTTCCTGGCGAGCCAAGGCAAGCCTGAAATTTAGTGGGACCACGAAATCTGTCGACCAAAATATATACAAATATATTTCGAAAAGGGGCCTTGTGTGTGTGAGTGTGTTTTTTTTTTTTTTTTTTTTATTAAGCTTGATATAGGTCTAGAGGTCGACTAAAATATATATAATAATAATAATAATAATAATAATAATAATAATAATATATATATATATATATATATATATAAAATTCCCCTTAATATTGCTTAGTTAGTTAAAATAGGATTTTAGAGTCTATCTACCTATCTGGATTATTCGGCCAGCACACCGTAACTCAGGAATAGCGTTAACACTGGAACCCCTTTTCGAGAACTTCAGTCCCTTGCTAATACAACTAATAAATCATAAATAGGCATAGGAAAGCACTGAGAAAATGAATGTGATGACTAAGTAGTATTCAATAGTTCAAAAAATACAATAGGCAGGATGTAAAAAGTACAAATACCTACACAAGTTTTACATCTGGTGTACGGTGATTACCCCCCTCAGTTTACATCTGGTGTACGGTGATTACCCCCTCAGTTTACATCTGGTGTACGGTGATTACCCCCTCAGTTTACATCTGGTGTACGGTGATTACCCCTCAGTTTACATCTGGTGTACGGTGATTACCCCCCCTCAGTTTACATCTGGTGTACGGTGATTACCCCCCTCAGTTTACATCTGGTGTACGGTGATTACCCCCCTCAGTTTACATCTGGTGTACGGTGATTACCCCCCTCAGTTTACATCTGGTGTACGGTGATTACCCCCTCAGTTTACATCTGGTGTACGGTGATTACCCCCTCAGTTTACATCTGGTGTACGGTGATTACCCCCCTCAGTTTACATCTGGTGTACGGTGATTACCCCCCTCAGTTTACATCTGGTGTACGGTGATTACCCCCCTCAGTTTACATCTGGTGTACGGTGATTAACCCCTCAGTTTACATCTGGTGTACGGTGATTACCCCCCTCAGTTTACATCTGGCGTACGGTGATTACCCCCCTCAGTTTACATCTGGTGTACGGTGATTACTCCCCTCAGTTTACATCTGGTGTACGGTGATTACCCCCTCAGTTTACATCTGGTGTACGGTGATTAACCCCCTCAGTTTACATCTGGTGTACGGTGATTACCCCCCTCAGTTTACGACGGCATCTTGTTTTCTCGATTCTGGCTTAAATTATACGATTTTACGCAGCTTGTGAAAAGCTCTCTAGGAATCATAATGGTCAAGTATATCAGAATTAACCCTCTGACTTCCAAAATCCCTTCCCAAACTTAATTACATCGTCATAATACAACCAGAATAACCCATTCTGTACCAGCGACTTCTGTTATAATTTATTCTAGCTCTATTCAGACGATGTTAAGCAGCGTAGGAAGTGTCTGTGGTAGTTAAAAGGGTTGATTGAGATAGTTAGAAGTCTTATAATTGCTAAAGATCCTTCCTAAACTGAATAACCTCCATTAGTAGTAGCATTAATAAAATAAAAAAGGTTGTCGCCAGTACAGAATGGGTTAAAATGAAGAAACGCGTCCTCGTATTAGAGAGTGTTAATGCTCCTACCCTCTGCCTCCCCCTACCCTCGTGATTGATGCCCCATAAGCCATACCCACAGACAAGCAACCTCTGGCGCCGGCCAAAGCACCTCTGAGCCCGCCTTAAGGAGAGATGGCCTGTTTTTTCAGAAACCCCTTTTCCCTCATGTTTAGTATGTTATTTTTGAGATTTTAAGACGCTCGGTCCATTAGTTTGGCGATTTTAAGACCTTACGCCTTATTTCTTTGTCAATATTAAGAGTTTTTGTGTAATATAGGTGTCGAATTTCTCTTGGCAAGCGATAACAAGCCTGTCATTTTAGAAGGAACCGGCCTTTGGCTGGGAAATTTTTCTACCGAAAAATGTATAAATTTATCTTGAAAGGTGGTCTAGGAAGTGTTATTTTATGTTTGATGGAGGCCTAGAGAGGAAACTACAAAAAATAGTAGAACAAATACCTAAATGACCTTATAAACACATCCATCCCCCTTTAAAATTGCAAATGGTGTCCGGTGTTGCAGGTGTTACGAGTGTCCCCTTGGAGCCGTGTGTTTGTCAGGAGCCAAGAGACACCCAGGACCCCACCTGACGAACACGACCTATAAAACCAGCCGCAGACGTCCCTCTCACCTGTCATTCTGCCGACCTTACGTAACGGCGCTCAGGTGAGACGCTTAGTAACGTCGTGTGTTGAGGTCCTTTCGTAACACTGATCGCCTCGTGAATGTAGGTATATTTGCAACACTTTAATGTACAATCGGATGCCGTAGTCTCTATCCCACTCATAAATATTCGTGGATTTCACCTATTTCTAATTATGGAAGCATATATCTGGAAACGAATTGACGAATATAAATATCTATGCATCAACTACAAACCATATATATTATTTAGTGATAAGCAAAATCCATCCAAAAATCAATTTAGATAGTTATAATAAAAACAATATATAAAAAACATAGGTGGTCCAGGAATTTATATGAGTGGTCTAGAGACAATCGCAGTAGATAATATTAGTGCACACATATTCGAAGCTATCTCGAGCTGAATTGACTCTCATTACTACTTTACCTGATATTTACATTACAGATGTTCGCTTAATCACTTGGAGGCTTCAAAATGTATCAGAATTATTGACCGCATCTGTACGTATAATTAATTTAGTAGGCTATAGTATTATACGAGAGGGATCGCTATCGCTTGCCAGGAAAAAATCAACGCCTAAATGACACGAACAGTCTTAATATTGACAAAGAAATGGGGCGAAGGTCTGAAAATCGCCAAACTAATGGGCCGAACTTCTTATAATCTGAAAACTAATTGGGCTAAACATGAGGAAGAAGGGGGACCAGAAAAACAGCTCATCTCCCCTTAAGGGGGTATGGTCGTTTTTTCTGGGCCCCCTTCTCCCTCCTGTTTCGCCCCATTAGTTTTCAGATTTTCAGACAGCAATGAACTCGATGGATATTGGTCGGATATGGAGAACAAAATAATCATCATAGGCTGGGTGAGATTATATGGATACAGCAACATACCATGGAGAAGAGTTATATAACTATTTTGGTCCCAAATGGGCAAACATGGAGTTCTAAAATACCTCGGGATAAACACACATTACCTTGTTAATACTATGTTTAAATGTTTAAAACACCAGAACAAGAATCGTTCTCCTAATTCCAGTACAAGTATATGCCTATATTATAAAACAACATATTATGCTCATCAGCAGCCGGGTTTCATTAATTTTAGATAATTTATACAAACTGGTACAAACCGGGTTATATTTGAGCAGTGTATGCCAACTGAGCCAGGAATAATATTTGTCCCCCACTCGTACTGACTTGACCTCTCTCTCTCTCTCTCTCTCTCAATTTCTCTTTTTCTCTCGCAATCTCTCTCTCGCAATATTTCTCTCAATATCTCTCCCTCTATCACTTTCCATCTCTCCTTCTCTCCCCTCCACGCCGCCCCTCCTCCCACCCCTTCTAGTGGGATCACAGGTGCACTGACTGAAGATTATATTAACATGGCACCGTAGAAGGCGCAGAGGGAGGCCGGGCACTCCAAGCGTCCCTCCATCCCTAAGCAAACACCCAGATCAGGTCTCTGTTGGCCTCGCAAATCCCGGGGCTGTCGACATGTGTGAGGCGGAATATTTCCATGAGAGGCAGGCCGGGTAGTGCTGCCAAGTTAGCTACTTTCCCGCTAGATCTAGAGGTATTACAGGCAAATGTTTACATCTAGAGACATGAATTCTAGCAATATTGAGGAGATGTAAGCCATCTTTGAGCGATATGGTAAAGATTGTGGCATTATTCTAGCGATTTTCAGCGTTTATTGACTATCTAGCGGACTTGATTTGGTAACCCTGGCCGGGGTGAGAGTCCTGCTCCAGTCACGTAGGCAGACTCAGGCTACTCCAAAGACCCAGTTCACTCTGTATGTACCTACTCAAATCAATTTGAATTAACTGAAGTTTAATGAACATAAGGTTTGACGTAAATTTAAATAAAATAAATGTAATAATTATATTATACACTCCTCTGTGTCATGCAGTCTCAGTATGCATTCAGCCAGTATGTTCCACATAAAACAACCAATCAAAGTTGGACTAACCTAGTTTATCTTAGTTCATAATAATAGTCTTCACACTAGTCGTATATAGGCATCTCTTCTGCGTATATATCTGCACTAGCTAACTTATAATATTAACATGCGAAAACTGGCTACATTACTTAAATCATAGTGAGTGCATAAAGATTGTAATAATAGGATCCTAAATTACTGTTTTACACACACACACACACACACACACACACACACACACACACACACACACACACACACACACACACACACACACACACACACACACACACACACACACACACACACACACACACACACACACACACACACACACACACACACACACACACACACACACACACACACACTACCTGCTCCTTTATAATGTGGGCCAGGTCTCGTATTGACTCAGCTTGATCGGCCTAGGGTGTCAAGTCCCGGGATTTATAGAAGAGGGTTGATATACTGACTCTCACTTAGGTACGGTCACGCTCCATAGGCCAGGGGACAGTCGAGGGTGTTCCCAGCTGGTCCCAGAGCAGAGTTCCTCCTTTTTAGTAATTGTAATTAACCCTATCAGTACTTTGTCACAAACGACCTTAATATTGACAAAGAAATAGGACTAAAGGTCTTAAAATCGCCAAAATAGTGGGTCAAATGTTTTTAATTTGAAACGTAATGGGGCTAAACATAAAGGAGAAAGGGAGCCAGAACATTCAACTATCCCCCCTTAAGGTAGAGTGAAGCTGGTAATATAAATAACAAATATTAATATAAAGAACAAATATAACAAATCACTGGCTCTCTCCTACTCTAACTGATCTAAGGAGAAGTAGTAGGTCTGGCAGCGTGTGAGTGTGGACCCGAAGACCGCGTAATTAACGTGTATTAATAGGGGTTCCGTTCGGGCGGTGCGGGCGGTGAGGCGTGTGGGGGGGGGGGGGGGGGGGGGGGCGAGGTGTGGGCAGGTGGGTGGTAATGGTGATGATCGTCTGGGGGTGGCGTGTCATTATTACCCATTACTGCCGCCTCGCTAACCCCGCCCGTGTGTTGAGAGAGAGAGAGAGAGAGCAAGAAAACAAGAAAGAGAGAGATAACAGAAAAAGAGAGAGGGAGAGAGAGAGTTATATATGTATGTGTGTGTGTGTGTGTATGTGTAAAGGGGGAGGGGGGGATTCTATGTGTGCTTGTGTGTGCATGTATGTTTACGTGTGTGTATGTGCTGAGTGGAAGGTGTTGTCCAGTAAATGTTTGTTGGGGAGGGAGGGGAGTTCTTGTTTATATATAATTCTTCATTGTTTTATTTTTGTATTTTTTTGTATATATATATATATATATTTTTTTTTTTTTTTTTTTGCTCTGTGTATGTATATGTTGGTGTGAGACTGTGTGTTTGAAGGAAGGGGAGGATGTATGTGTCTGTGTGTGTGTGTGTGTGTGTGTGTGTGTGTGTGTGTGTGTGTGTATTCACTTCACTTGCTTGTTCGTCAAGGGGAATCCACGCAATACGAGCTAAGCTCATTATTATTGCGCCTCCTTAACTGGGAATGTATTGCGTGAAATGCATGTTAAGTGTTTATGTATCGTTGGAATGGCTGTGGATGTGTGTGTAGTCTGTATTTTAGCCAATTGGCGACATCTGGAAACGAAGGCTTAGGGTTAATCTGTACGATACCATTCTCACTACGGTACCAGTCTCACCGGAAGGCTTAGGTTGACCAGTAGCTTAGGTTGACTAGTACGATACCCATCTCACCTTGTAACCGATCACCAATCCGAGATGGGACGTTACAACTTCGTCCACTTACACCAGGTTCCTATTTATACTGCT